>CM035442.1:114330276-114340276 GCA_020310875.1 Ceratopteris richardii | reverse complement strand
GCGGGGCAAGTGGCATGTTTGTTTTGTCAAAAGTCAGCCATGCTAATCTTGCTAGGTCATCTACATAACCAAAAGAAAGTATGAAGTTTTGACATGCAAATTTGGCCGCATCAGTTATAAAACTCTTAAGCATATGAAAGACAAAGGGATGGTTGAAAGCTTGCCTACTTTTGATTTACCAGATAATGCATATTCATGTGAAGGATTGCTTGGAAGGGGAGTTACATAAACTACCATTCAAGAAGCATGGACATATTTCAGCCACTACAAAGTTGCAGATTATTCATTCAGATGTGAATGGATCAATGAGAGCAAAATCTATTCATGACCATAGGTATTTTTTCACTTTCATGGACGATTTTATAAGATATTCAAGGGTTTCTGGTTTGAAAGTCAAGTCCGAAATTTTTGCTACATTCCAAAAATTTGCAACCATGGTTGAAAATGAAAGTCAAAGTAAAATTCAGATTTCAAGAAGCAAAAGAGATGGAGAATATATGTCTAATGATTTCAAATCATATTTGGAAGAAAATATTACCTATCAACTCACTATTGCCTATACTCCAGAACTTGAAATGGCATGTAGCATGTTCTCTTTCACCTAAGGTTTATTTTGATACTACTCATATAGCTAATCGTATTCTCAACAGGGCATCTTCAAAAGGTTTAAAAGTTATGACACCTTATGAAGCATATTATGGTAAGAAACCCAATGTAAACTACTTCAAAGTTTTTGGTTCTCCATCTTATGTTCACACAGAGAAGAAAGATTATGATAAGCTTGATGAAAAGCTATCAAAGCAGTTTTTGTTGGTTACAATGTTGAAAGCAAAAGTTACATATAAAGTTTTTCTTTCACGCAATGTTTACCATTGTTGAAAATCAGATTTAAAACAAAAATTCAAAATTCTAGATTTTATAAAGCCAAATAATTATGCATTTTCTAAGCAAAATTTGAATCCTTATATTGAGCCATAGAGGGAGGATTCCACCTAGGCAACCTCCTATTATTCAACCTGAATCTTATTCCCAGCACAATCATAATCTTCACCATCTCCCATTCCTTCTTAACCTATAAAAGAAGAACCGATTCAAAAAGATAGAGGGTCTTCTAGAAATCAAAAAGAAAGAGAGATCACACTAGTTTTTAAGAGGATTCCAAAGTGATATTTGTAAACTTTGCAAAAAAGTGGAATCTTGTATAGCCTGAATTAGGACCCTACAAAATTTTTTGGTACAGCTATGTATTCTTATATTCTCTGTGTAAGTCGAGTCTAATTGCAAGAAGAGACCAATTTTCCCAAAATCGGTCAAAGGTAGAAAGGAGATCAATTTTTCCAAAATTGATCTCACTGGTAGCAGAAGAGACCAATTTCACCGAAATTGGTCTATGGACTAATTTTCTCAGAATTGGACTAATTTTCTCAGAATTGGACCAATTTCTCAAATTCGTCCAAGACCCAAATTCATCGAAGGCAAGACTAGGATCACTTGAAGACACTACAAGTTGAGGACCCACCAAAAGCGGTAGAGCAGAGAAAGAGAGTGGAGACTAGAGTATCGGATTTGGCAAAGTACTTGACTTGATAGAGTACCAGAAAAGTGGAAGTCACAGTAAGAGTGGAGGTAACAGAGTCGCTTGGCAGAGGTGGCTTATATAAGGATAGGACTTCCAATACTAGAGACAAGAGACACCAAATATCTTGTCATGATAGAGGTCGCTCATCACAGAGGAGAGAGAGAGAGAGAGAGAGAGAGAGGAGAGTACAGAGAGAAGAAAGAATACTCGAGTGGAGTGCATCGCTTCTCTCAAACTCGAGAAGCTCAGTCTAGGAGTTAGATCAGAGGCTCTGGTCTTGTCACAGAGGGTCTACAAGCGGAGTGAGTTTACAAGAGCAGCTAAGTCTAGGAGTTAGACGAGAGGCTCTAGTCTTGTCACAAAGGGTGGACAAGCAGAGTGAGTCTACAAGGGCTAAGTGCTTAGCAAGGGGCTTGGTTGCTTCAACAGTAACTTTGAGGTTGGATTTTATGGTTGGATTGTGAAGTTGCCAACATCAGGAGCTTCCCTTACCAACCATTCTTCCTTCCATTGTCATTGTATTGCCTATCTTGTATACTTTCTATGCTGACGTTACTTTAGTAATGCTTCAGTGCTTCTATGATTCTTAATTTTGGCTCTTATTTTGACGATTCGTGTCTCACTTTACAATATTCTTGTGGTTTTGTGCAAAGCATACACATAGTGCATACTTCACTGAGTAAAAGAACCCACCTCTAGCACAAGAGAACAAGAATTTCCTCTTCAAGTGCTCAATTTAGCATGCCCGGTGGGACATTGCTTTGCATTTTCTTTGTATTGTTCTTCACTTTACTTTTTCAATCCTTGTTGATTTCAGAATTGGTCTCTTGTTCTCATAATTAGTCCAATTTTTTTTAGTCTAAAATTTCTCTAAAAATTAGTCTTTTCGTCCAACTTTTTAGTCCACATTGTTTGTCTAAAGTTTTTAGTCCTTCGCCCATGTACTAATCCAATTTTTTTTAGTCCAAATTTTTAGTCCAAGTTTTAGTTCCGGTTTGGTCAAGTCTTTAGTCCAAATTCTCATCATATCTATTATAGTTCATACAAAGAAGACATAGTCTATGACTCATACCCGATCTCATAAAGGCGGATCTCTGAGTCTTGTCAAGACACCCATCAAAAGCTAGGATTGTTCACTATACTCCTCGAATACCTCTCGACCCTCTACCGCTACCAATCGGGTCTTCATCTTCATCTTCATCTTTGGAGGAAGTACTTGCCCACAACAATAATAGAAGGATGGCTAACGATTTATCAGCTATTTTATCTAGAATTAAGATAAAGTTCCCAACCTTCAAGGGAGCTTCCCATGAGGACCCGGATGACCATGTGCGAAGATTCTTATCCTTGTGCAAAAGCAAGGGCTCCAGAATCGACAAGACTCCTTTCTTGCTCTCTTTCCTCCTACCTTGGAGAGTATTGTTGATAGGTGACATAGTCAATATGCTGAGAAACATTTCACACACATGGATACTCGAGGTAACCTGAATCTTGTAGATAGGGTAAATTCAAAAATTGAGCCTGGTTTTGGAATTGGACCTAATAGATCAATTTCAAAAACTAGACCAATTTCTGGAAAAGGACCAATTTTCGGAATTGGACCAATTTCAAAAATTGGACCAATTCCAAGAGTGAGACATATTTCTGAAATTGAACCAATTTCAAAAATTGGACCAATTCCAAGAGTCAAACCAATTTCAGGAAATTGGACATGTTTCACACACTCGACCAATTCTTGAAATTGGACCAACCCAAAAACTCAGACCAATTTCCATTGAGAATTTACAGCCCTATGGTCCAATTTCTCAATCACCAATAACGGAGCAACGAGAGGAGCAAAAATACATCTCAATATGTGCTCTAAAGAAGGAAGAAAGAGGAACCATAATGCTAATGCTTGAGTCCTCACAAGGGCTCAGAAGAAGAAGAAGTTTTACAGGATCAAAAAAGAACCAAGACCAATTTCCAAGCACAGACCAAGTCTAGTATGAAGACTCAATTTTTTAGAGGAAGAGGGGAAGAGCTGGATAAAGCTCACAAAGACAGAGTAAGGGATCTACAGGAGTCATCAGAAGACCGAGATGTGTATTCCACCATCATCGACATAGAGAATCTTCTAAAGAACACGTACTAGCAGGTATCTCTATATGACCTCTTGAAAATGGATGAAAGGTTTAGAAGTGATGTCTTAGGGATAATAGAGACGTTTTGTCCACCACCCCCTAAGATCACATTAGTGGCGGGCATGTGTAGACCAATATGATCATGGCATGTAAAACACCTACTACGGACTCGAGAAGCCCCACAATCATTTTGACCATTCGAGGAAAGACTTTTACACGGATGATTATCAATGGAGGATAAGGAATTATTCTAAGGCCTCACTATAATATGATTTCTTTGGGTTTAGAAATGACAAAGAAGGCCTCTTTCACTGTAACTCTTGCATATCAAAGTAGGGTTCAACCATTGGGAATAGTGGAGCAAGTACCTGTGCTTAATACTTATCCAAACGATCCAATTTTTCTTAAGCTTTGTTGTGGTTGATATTCCTCGCATGGATAGGGGCTATACACTCTTGATTGGAAGACCTTGGTTGAGGCATCATCATGCAATTCATGATTGGAGCGACGTCATCTTGCTTGTCAACAATTCTGAACACTTGAGACAATACCTACATCTTGAGAGCAAGGATCAAGAGAAGCAAGAAGGTAATAGAGATTCCTTTTCCATCCATAAGGAAAAAGAATTAGAAGTAGAAGGTGATCAAGACATGCTGCAATGGATAGAAACACTCATTTCCCTGTCTATATCGCACAAGTTGACTATTAGTCAGATATGAGTGGCAACAACTGGACAGAGATACGCGTAGGTCCATCGCTCTCCACATCTCTTTGATGCTATTTCTGAGAGCTTAATCTTCATTTCATCATCAATCTCGAGAATCAGATCTCATACATACCCATACTCGCCCATTTGACAACCTCATATCGTCCAATACTTTGGACCCATAATCACCTGTTCTTGACAACTGCATTCATTATTGACCTTGGTCAGTAAAATTTGTCTTATTCCTCTCTTAACAGCCGGATTTGGCCCAAATTCACTCCATCGCACCTGTGTCCTGTTTCAATCATAATATCGTCACAAAAAAGGGACTTATCCGGTTCATCCACGTGGATCCATAATCGAAGATCACCCTCCCATGCAAATAACCTAAAATTCGCCTCTTGTCCTTCGAAGTCCAATTTCGTCCCCTGCCCAATCTAGCAACATCATCCCCACAACATTCTTCCCAATTTCAACCTACCATAAAACCAATGCCATCCGTCCAACAGCAAAAGTTTGTTTCCACACTCAAAATAAATAAATAAATAAATAAAATAAAACTTGACGAGGAATTCGTCCTCGCCAACCCCACATATAATCAAGTCTCTACTCGACATTCCCTTTGCCATAAAACTCGCCCTAATGAGGAATTCGTCCTCGCCATCCCCCACCTATTCACCCCCAAATTCGTTCCCTATATGCATTTCGTCCTCCCCAGTCTTGTCAAATTCATATGCTTAATTCAACTGACATCTTGTCAAATTCAACCGATATCTCTGAGATTTGTCCATATGTTGCCTAACTTCGCCATTAAAACCCAATCCATCCACGTACAACGTTCCCTCGCACCTCCTCTAATTCGCCTTGACACACAGATTCTCTATTATCATAATCCTGCCTGCCACACCAATTCGAATTAGCCCAATTCCAAATTCGACCACCAACACAACCTCAACCAACTCATCCTCCATTAGAATTCAACTTAATCTTGTGTATGTCATATGGATATTCGTTCCATAGCTTTAGAAAATATTCGTCCTTCTCACATTCATAGAACAAAGCATTCCTTCATATTTTGCCCCCCTCTGATATCGCTACAAAACAAGCATTCCCTCCAATTCCATGACGCCACAACATGCGATTGCCCATTATTCAAAATTCGTCCTTTCTGCAATTCACCTTCAGCCCCTCATGGAGCACCAATTTCTACCTTTTGAGATTTGCCCAAACAATGTGTACCCTTCAAATTTGGAGTAGCCAAATTCATGTTCAAACAATAAATTCATATGCAGCAGCCCACATTCGCCCAGAGCTCTCCGAACAATTTTACGAATCTAAATTCGTCAAAAACTATTCGCCCTGATCTACTCAATTCGCCCTCACTTTTTGCAGAATCGTGGAAGCAGCTTTGATGGATTCTTTCTTGATGATGCAGATGCTAATGGGAATGCACGCTTAGTGGATACAGTTATAACCAATTGATGACTACAACCTGTGATGCATCAACTCACACCCCTGGCCCAATCAGTGAGTTTCCCTGTTTCAGTGTGCCCAAGCCAAGTTTCTTTTTCCAAAGAATACCTCATATCCCCATACTTGGCTCTGAGAATGAGGGCAATGAGCAGAGAAATGGAGATTTTTTCTTTGATGGACAGTCACAAGTACAGTTATTGTCTGATGGAGATTGGCAGAAGATGCGATCAGACTCAGCAGATGTTTTAGACATGCAAGATTCAGGCTTGTTTCTGAACAGCTGCAAAAAGCAAGAAATAGTACAGAGTCGCCTTTGTTGCCAGTTATGTCTCGAGTGCAGGAAGAAGCAAATCACCCCGATCCCATTGTGGAGGATGCAGTCACTGATGGCTTTCAAAAGCCATCACCAACAGGACCGATTGGGAGGCAGGCAAAGTCTCTGCATGTTGAAGCTGCAGCCCAGATTTCTTTCATTAGTGTCGAAGATGCAGCTCAAATAACTTTCTCATTCCAGTATAATAGAAGGTCATTGGCTCAGTTATTAAAGTCGTAACTACTAGAAAACTAAAGTAGCTTTGAGGCATGCTACTGAATATCCAGGGATGCTCTTCAGATACACACACACCGGAAATCTAAATGACAGAAGGTGATCAACAATTCATGCATGAATATTTTGTTTATTAACAGAAACTGGTGTTACTTGATGTATATAGGCAGAATATCAAGCTTTATAAGTAAGTGCACTAATTTTGGATTTCCTATCCCCATCTATCATGTATGGGCTTATATAAGGGAAGGACTTCGAGTACTAGAGACAAGAGACACCAGATATCTTGTCACGGTAGAGATAGCTCGTCACAGAGAGAGAAGAAGAGTACTGAGAGAAGGAGAGTGCTGAGAGAGAGAAGGAGAGTACTGAGAGAAGGAAGAATACTCGAGTGATGTGTGTCTCTGCTCTCAAGCTCCATCAGCTCAGTCTAAGAGTTAAACGAGAGGCTCTAGTCTTGTCACAGAGGGTGGACAAGAGGAGTGAGTTTGCAAGAGCATTTCAGTCTAGGAGTTAGATGAGAGGCTCTAGTCTTGTCTCAAAAGGTGGACAAGCGGAGTGAGTCTACAAGGGCTGAGTGCTTAGCAAGAGGCTTGGGTGCTTCAACTGTACCTTTGAGGTTGGATTTTGTGGTTAGGTTGTGACATTGTCAGCATCGGGAGCTTGCCCTTAGTGGCCATTGCTTCCTTCCATTGTCATTGTACCATCTATCTTGTATACTTTCTATGCTTGATGTTAATTGAGTAGTGCTTATGTGCTTCTATGATTCTTAATTTTGGCTCTTATTTTGACAATTTCTGTCTCAGTTTATAATATTCTTGTGGTCTTGTGCAAAGCATACACATAGTGCATATTGCACTGAGTAAAAGAACCGACCTCGAGCATAAAAGAACAAGAATTTCCTCTACAAATTTAGAGTTTCAAGCAGAAAACAAGAAGTCAAAAAGATCAAGCAAATCAGGTAATAATGCAAAAGTTTGTGATATTCATAACATTTTGGCTCTTACTACAGTTGAGAATAAACCTACATGTGTCCAAGAAGCATTATATAGCCCTATGTGGAAGAAAGAAATGCAAGAAGAGATTGATCTATTCATAAAAATCAAGCTTGGAAGCTTTGCGAGTTACCATAAGGAAATAAAGCTATTGGTATAAAGTGGATATTCAAGTCCAAAAGAAAATTTGGTGGTACTATTGGCGGGTTCAAAGCAAAGTTAGTTCTCAAAGGTTATGCACCCAACCCAAACAAAATATATATATATATATATATATATATATATATATATGATGAAACTTTTGCAGATACATCTAACCATAATCCGAATAGTACTTTCTTTAGTTACATTCTTTGGTTAAAAGCGTACTAGTTAGATATGAAAACAGCATTTCTTAATGGTGATCTACATGAAGATGTCTACATTCTACAACCAAAGGGTTTTGAAAAGAAAAATAAAGAACTTCTCAATCTAATCAAAGCTCTTTATGGTTTGAAGCAAACACCAAGAGCATGGTATGAAAAGATATACTTATATCTTATTTCTATTAGTTTTAAAAACTCATACGTATCTCCGTAATTCACGAGAATCAGCTACAAAATCACCTAGGGCAGCACCTCCACCTTGAAAACACAATGTGTGAGTGATCATATGTGACCCCTTGTGTGTTATTTTTTAGGCCTCTTCCCTCTCTAGCGAGTTTTTTACGAAAAAACACTAAAAAGCTTGGAGACACAAATTCGTGGACTCCAATCATAATTTTTAGCTTTCTTTTCACACAAATTTGCAATTCAGCTTTTTTCTAATAATAAATAGCTTTTCATGATCATCATGACATGCTCTACCACTCGATGTGTTTAGCTTTTGAAACAAAATAGTAAATTGGGGTTTTTTTTTTAATATTTTTTAGGTCAAATGGTTAAGTGCTATATATCATTAAATAGCTCTTTTGAAGAGAGAGAAAAATATACAATAATAAATTTTTATCATTTTTTACCATTTTGACATTCTTTGAAATTAGAGTTTAGACCTTCTAATAGGACATTGTTTTCCAACAACCCTCCCTCTCAATGTCATATTGGGTTAAGATTTAATAATCTATGATATCTGTTTTTGGATAATGATTTAGTAAAAATATCTTCCATATTCTCACTTGTAAGAACATATATAAGCTCAATCTGCTCCTTAGATACTTGCTCATGAATATAATATTTTTTACCCTTACGTGATGAACATGATTCTTAGCAATAGCAATAGCACTTTGACTATTTGAATAAATCTACATAGTAAGATGAACATAAACATCAAGATAACTTAAAATTTTCTGCAACCAAATAGCCTCAAGTGTAGCTGTAAAGGAAGCTTTATACTCTGTTTCACTTGAAGATCTCTCATTTCTCTATTTCATTTTTGTTTCTATATTGACTGTGGGCCTTAAAAGCCAACAATTGGT
This sequence comes from Ceratopteris richardii, assembly GCA_020310875.1. Classification (NCBI taxonomy): domain Eukaryota; kingdom Viridiplantae; phylum Streptophyta; class Polypodiopsida; order Polypodiales; family Pteridaceae; genus Ceratopteris; species Ceratopteris richardii. The sequence continues at coordinate 114,331,400 of CM035442.1, read as the reverse complement.
ATAAGAGCAAGTGGAAATAGTGCACATAGAGAATATTGAAAAAAGTGCATAATATAGAAAGATAAGAGCGATATGGCACACACAAGTCAAGCTCAGTTCATTATTTAATAGATAGGAGAAGGTCTCTCATCAAGGCAATTGTCAGAAGCTTGCTAAGTATATGAACCAAAAGAGGTTAGCTCTAAGAGGGATCACATGAGTCCTTTTTTATTGCACAAGCAATCACATATATTATGCAGTTCTTTTATCAAGTCATATTCAGGTTTTATATCAGATTTTTATGAAGATTGCAAGATTATCAGGACATATGATTATGTGAACAAGAAGGGGAAACAAACCTACATTTAGAACCTTATGGTGGACAGGTTTTCAAATTCTTGGATATGTAAATTTTGTGTTATTTAAGTGTAGATCATAGTTGTTCAAGTACGATCCATACAAAGGTATGATATGCAATAGCACAATCCTAGGTACGTACTAACCATGAAGTAAGAATCCATACAATATTAGTATGATTTTTTTCTTTTTTTCTTCTTTTCTTTTTCAAATTTCATAAGTTGCATATAAAATACATATATACATAGCTAAAAATTGATGAAAAATATCTCCATATATACATGTGTTATGGTCTGGCACCCATGGGAGCGATCCGTAAACACTGACTCGTGTGCAATGTGAATTCATGATTCATTGTTTCACATCATGTGCATTGTGCATTCACATTATGTGCAATAATATATATTGTGCATTGTAATTTGCATTTTGTGCATTGTGCATTCACATTGTGCAATGTGCATTTGCCATTCACATTGTGCATCATTTATGTCATGACTCATGACTCACATGTGCATTGTGCATTGTGCTATGTGCATAATTATTGAGGACACAATTTATAATTTGAATCATAATGACAACTCAATGATCAATCATCGAAGATCTCACATCAATGATCGAAGTCTCAAACAAAACATACAATCATGTCAAAACTCACATAATATATCATATCATCAATCTGAAATCATCAATCATCATCATCATTAATCATAACTCATGAGTCATCAATGATCACCAAGGTCACTCATCATCATCGGAGTTATCTCGCTCATCTAAAGAATCCTCTCATG
>CM035442.1:114087776-114320276 GCA_020310875.1 Ceratopteris richardii | reverse complement strand
CTAGACCGTCCTCTTTTTTCTGAATGTCCATGTGACTTACTTTACTGCGTATTTGAAAGCACAAGCAAACTCATACAGACCCAAAGGAAGTAACCAAAACAGCAAGAACAACACGTGCCAAGGTTTAACTAAACCAAAATCTTATATTACTCAATGAGAAAGAATCACAACTGCATGAATCCACCGAGTCTTTATATAGTTTTAGACTGAAGGAAACCTTTCGTTCAGAAGCGCACTCGTATAGAAATTTGACCTTTGCTAAACACCAGCATAATAGTAAAGTAATATAGATGATTCAAAAATCCCTAATAAAGTAATATGAATGCTTGTATCAAAGTTGGATGTGATGTCACAAATATCGACACCTCTCGAACCTCAATGTCCTTTCCACCACCCAAAGAACCACAACAAGGTCAGAGGGATGGAAGAAGCTTTCTCTATCTCTGAGTCAATGGAGTAGAAGTGGAAGCCTACCGAATCCCCCTTTGTCTATCATCCACTGGTTGCCTCATACTTTCTTTATCTCTGAGTCAATGGAGTAGAAGTGGAAGCCTACCGAATCCCCCTTTGTTTGTCATCCACTAGTTGCCTCAGAATAGCCCTACTACAAGCATCAACACCCCGCCAATCCCTGACCTCTTGTCATTTCGTGATGGCGCACTAGTACCCTGCACATAGACCCTCGAGAGTTTCCAACCACAACAGCCTTCACCTTGAAGGTCCGACTCAAGAAATTTCAATCTTCCATCCGATGTTCCTACCTGAGCTTCTCCTGCTATTGTTCCTCTAGCATAGGCATCATGGTTGTTGCAGCGATACTGAGTCAGCACTCATTCCCCACTGCCAATATAATCGTCTTCCTCCTCAACACCATTGGCATCTCCTCTAATCCTACCAGAACCATCAACAATTCCAGTTTACCTTCTCTCCTACACCACTGCCCAACCCCTTCCCGAGCTTTCTCAAACCTTCCACCTCCATCTGTGTTTCCTTTATCCTCTGACTCTGCTTCTTGACTTCCTGTACTTTCATTTTTGTACCCTATACTTTCCTTGCCGTATAGCTTCTCTGTCTGCAAGCATTTGTTCATGAGTGTTTTGCTATGCATCATGCGAAGACCGATCCTACCAGTGATGAATTGTGCTTTCGCCCCCAGTGATATGTATAAGTCCTTTCGTTGTTCTTGCACTCCACCTACAGTCTCATGAATGCTTCCATTTCACCCCTCTAGTGTCTCCTTCTAAGTATGTATGTGTGTGTAGCTCTATGTCTATCCCCCCTTCTCTGTGTATATGGTGTGTGTCCCCCCCCCCCCCCCCCGATCTCTATATGTATCGTATGCCTTCCAAAGACCTCCTTTTATGTTGGTAGTGCCTTGATCCTTGAACTGCATCATAATGGCTTTGATCCCTGATCTATGCATTTGCACGTGAAAATGTTCCTAGGATCTTGGATTCACACCCCTAGAAAGGCGTTGCAGATGGCAACCTTAAGTTGGCGGCATGGATGTTGGCTATAGTTAATGTCCCTCTCATCAAAGCTTCTACATAGTAGGAATGCTTAGGACACATCGCACGAATTTGGGTGGCACGTTGATCCGATCGGTTGGCACTTGCTTTTAAAAACCATAGGTGCAACTTTTCATGGTTGCTTTCTTTCGAAATCCTAAACAAGATTGCTTCTAGAATCTGTAGGCATGGTTCTTCACAATCGGTGCCACTTTTGCTTGAAATTGGCTTGCCCCATATTTCTGGGAGTGACCTGACTCTAGAAATAGCTTGAATCAGTCCTAAAAGGATCTTCTCTATGCAAACCGGTATCCTAAACATCCACCAGATGTACAGTGCCCACTTTCAAAGTTTTCTCCACTCCGAAGCAAACAAAACAAAAGTATGGAAGAAAAAAAGATGTGTGAAGAGAGACTCTACTCTAGGCTCCACAACCGAAAGAGGGCTTCAACAAGTTTTCCAGATTCTATATTTAACAAAAGTTGGGATATGTAAAATGGACTTTTTTCCTTAGTCTAGGTGTGGTATACCTTGAGACTGGATTTTTTTACAAGAGGTAAAGGCTCATCATTTAGCGTAGTTAAGTGGGCTTCTCCCTTTTCATATCCCCATCCAAGAATGTTTCTAAAATTTTTCCTCACCTTATACACCAATTTGTGGAAATTTCCATAATCCACCTATCATATGTTGTAGCTTCCTACTTCCTCTGCCTGGTTATGGAGAAATAGGTGGATCAGTCACAACTCGATTAAATGATTGATCTTACCCTTCTAGCTCTTGTCAGTCGTTCGTTCACTCCTTCGGGCTATCTATCTTCCTTGTTTATGTCTTGGTTAGGCCCCGGAGAGATCTTCTCTAACCAGAACTACTGCATCCATTTTTCTTTGTGGCCTTGTGTTGTTAATGCAACTTGTTCCACTACTCCTACTTGCTTCACCCAACTCTGGTCTACCATCATTATCGTAAATTGTGCCTCCTTTGTTGGGCAGAACATGAAGTATTTCAATGGTGATGTGCCACAGTGTGCTCTCCTTCTTGAGAGCTCCATGAAGATATCCTTGGAGTAGAAAACTGAACTCCTAAGGCCGCACACAGTACTCTGCAAAGAGGCTATAGAATATGCAGAAAAACACAATACACAGGGAGCATGAACACAGATTTCTTAGGTGTTACAAATGCGATCAAACTTACACTCTGTGATTGACCAGGCCACTATATGTTTTACAAAAGAACATATACAAAGAAGTGTCTGGTGGCCATTTGGCCTTTCAACGATAACAGTCTCCCACTAAAGGCCAATATGGCCAATGTAACTATGGGAGAAAAATAAAGAATTATAAAGAATATCTGAGTGTAAGTATACAAACTATACCTCCCACCCGATGGGCATGTTACACAATATACAAGTGACTGTGTAAGATCATGGATCAAGTAACCCCATCAAGTGACAACGTGTTAGAGCTTTAGTCAATCTTGAGTGTGAACCTTCTCAAGAATAATGCACTCAGTGGCTAAGCAATCTCTAATGAAGTGATACCTCACCTCAATGTGCTTGGTCTTTGCATGATAGACCAAATTCTTAGCCAAAGCAATGGCACTCTGACTATCACTTAGAAAATGAGGTACATGCTGAGGTAAACCCATATCACAAGCAATTCAAGAAAGAAAAAATGTTTCCTTACATGCCTCAATTGATGCAACATACTTTGCTTCTATGGTGGAAACAGTTGCACATTCTTGAAGACAAGATCTCCAACAGATAGCACCTCCAGCAAAATGAAAAATGTACCCTGACGTAGACTTTAAGATTGTCTACATAACTAGCATAGTCAGAATCTTTGTAACCAATAATGGATGCTTTCCCTCTACCTAAGCATAGACGCTTGTCTTTAGTGCCACTCAAATATCTCAAAATCATCTTGACCACTTCCCAATGTTTCTTGCCACAATTAGACATATATTTGCTTACAGCTTCCACTACAAATGCAATGTCTAGTCTAATAGCTACCATAGCATACATGAGACTACCAACAACAGACTGATAGGGAACTTTGTTCATGAATTCCTTTTCCTCATCTGATTTGGGGCAATCATTTTTGCTCAATTTCACACATGTGGGTAAAAATGTACTCAATTCCTTCCCACCCTACATATTGAACCTGTGTGAAGTACTTTGGATATGTACTCACTTTGAGACAAGTATATGCATCTTTCACTCCTATCCCCCAAACCCTTCATATCAAATGTTTGACTCAATTTCTTTTTGAGAATTAACAAGTCATAAGAGGACTTCCCAACAATCAACATATTATCGACATAAAGTATCAAGCATATTAAGCTTCCATCTGAGCATCTCTTTGTGTAGAGACAATGATCCTCATTGCTTCGAGAATAGCCTTGAGGCTTCATAAAAGCATCAAACTTTTGGTACCATTGTCTAGGGGATTGTTTAAGTCCATACAAACTCTTCTTGAGCTTACAAACTAGAATTTCCTTGCTAGGAACTACGCAACCATCTCATTGTTCCATATAGATCTCATCTGTAAGATCTCCATGCAAGAAATCAATTTTCACATCCATTTGGACTAGCTCTAAGTCCTCCATTGCAACAAATCCAAGCAACATGCACAGGGTAGTCATCTTGACCATTGGAGAGAAGATTTCCTCGAAATCATTGCCATGTTGTTGCTTAAAACCCTTTGCAACAAGCCGTGCTTTATATTTTGGAGAAGCACTATCTAATGTGAATTTCAGCTTATATACCCATTTGCATGGTATAGCTTTCCTCCCCTTTGGAAAAGGTACTAAATCCCAAGTACCATTCTTGTGAATAGAATCCAACTCACTCTTCATGGCACACTCCCACTTAACATGATCCTCTATCTGCATAACCTCTTTGTAGCAAGAACGCTCACCGGAATTTGTTAGCATAACAAAATCTAAACCTGGATTAGGTGGATGTGAGACAAGTGCAGAGAGTCTCAATGGTTGCTGAACAGGAACATGTGCAGAATTATTCGATTGGACATTCTCTTGAAGGTCTCTATGTGTAGGATTTTTATGCATGCTAACCAGAGGACTAGTATCCTCAAACACCACTCTTCCCACTTCAACCTCCTTTATGGGATGTTTATGCATCTTAGACTCATTGAAAATGACATCACTACTTGAAACATCCCACAAGCAATATCCAAATTGTCCTTCTTGACCATATCCAAGAAAAATGCATTTTTTTGACTTATGGTCCAACTTTTGTCGAAGATTCTTGGGTATATGAACATATGCTTCACACCCAAAAACTCGAAGATGATCATAATATGGTGGCTTCCCTGTCCATAACTCTTGTGCCACTTTCAGACCTTTGGCAATACTAGGTGAAAGGTTAATCACATGAATTGTAGTCAATACTGCTTTTGCCCAAAAGCCTTGTGAGAGGTTTGCATGATGCAACACAGAAACTGCTCTATCTTGAATAGTTCTATTCATCCTTTCAGTGACACCATTTTGTACCGGGGTATAAGGCAGTGCAAACTCTCTACGAATCCCTCTAGACTGACAAAAAAGGATGAATTCATCTGAGGTATACTCACCCCATTATCTGAACGTAAAGCCTTAAGCTTAGTTCCTTTTTCCGTCTCAACTGAAGCAATCCATTTGTTGAAAGTAGGGAATACCTCATCCTTCGATTTGATAGGATATAGACAAACTTTTCTAGTAGCATCATCTATGAAAGTGACAAACTAAAAAGAACCACCTAAGGGCCTAGTGGGCATAGGACCACACACATCTGTATGAATGAGATCTAAAGGTTGAATTGAAGAGTCAATGTGCATTCTATGCACATTTCTGGTTTGTTTTCCATATTGACAATGCTCACAAAATGAAAAATCAAAGAAAGATAACACATGTAAGTAGCCAGAACAAGAAATATTTTCCATTCCACTATGAGATATATGGCCCAAACGACCATGCCAAATACAAGCCATAGGTTGTTTAGTAATAGCTAACAAGTGTTCTTTTTGTGATACAAATAAAGGATAAAGTGAGCCAACTTTGCTTCCTTTTGCAATAACCATATTGCCCTTTGATATACGAAAGGACTGAGCATAGAAGACCACCTTGTAAGCAAGGTCATCAAGTTGACCCACTGACATCAAACTGCATGATAACTAAGGTACATGGCGTACATTATGCATAGTAAATTTTGAACCATCAATGAAATGCACAACCACATCTCCAATCCCCACAATGTCACACTGGTAAGAGTCACCAAGTCTCACGATACTAAGAGACTTTGCTACATAATTAGAGAACCATTCTCTGTGTGGTGTCATATGGAAAGAAGCACCATAATCTATCAACCACATGTGGGAAAGAGAATCAGCCATAAGAGTCTTGCTTGGCACAGTACTATCAAGTTTCAACACATCAACATCATCAAAAATAGCATTAATTTCTTCAATCTTCACAGTCAAAGTAGATGGTGCAGGTATTGTTTAACATGCTCATCAACATTCTATCCTTTACCTTTAGCATTCTTTAATGCATAATAATCTTTCTTCATATGTCCTTTCTTATGACAATAATGGCATTCGATATCCCTCTTCCTTGATTTACTTCTACTCTTATTCTGTTGACCATTCTTTTCCTTGTTCTTGTTCTTGCCACGTTGCTGATTCTTTCCTTGGTAAGAATCACGAACGTTATATGCATCTCCACTCTGAGTGCCAACCATAGATTTTCTACAAATATCCTCTCTCAAGAGTGCTCCACATATGTCATCATAGACGAGTTTACCACCAAGTGCATTATTGCTTATAGCTGTGCAAAATGTATCCCATGACGACAAAGTGCATAACAACAATATTACTTTCATTTTATTATCCATATCCATTTTCTAAGCTTGTAACTGGGAGAATATAGCATCAGACTCATTTAGATGAGCAACAACACTATCTGTGTCCTTCATGCAAAGTTCATATAATTTTGTCATCAGTTACACTTTATTTGATGCAATCTCTTTTTCATATGTATTGCATAACTTCTTCCAAAGCTCCTATGCACTTTCACAGTCTAATACTATAAAGTAAACATTATCTGCTAGGTGCAAACGAATGGTAGACGTGGCCATTTTATCTAACTCATCCCAATCATCTTCATCCATGTCAGCACGCTTCTTTGAAATTCCATTTACTGGCTTCCATTGCCTCCTTTGAATCAACACATCTTTAATCTGATTCTTCCATAGAGCAAAGTTTGTGCCATCAAATTTTCAGATCTGAAAATGATCTTTGCCCTGCAAGTTATAGCTCCTCAGAACACTAGCACTAGACCTTGATCCACTAGATGTGCCTAAGACTTCTGATGCCATGATGGTAGAGTGCTGAATAGAATGATAATGGAGCTAAAAGAGTCCAAACACTAGCGGATAAGTGTATCAAGGAGTAAATCGACCACTGTATAGTTGAAAAAACCAAAAATCTAAGAAAAATTTTGCCAGAGTATCCTCTGCAAAATGAGCATATGAGCAGTGTCAAAATATTATAAAACTGCAAGTACTGGCATGTGTACTTGCATAGTGAATCACTGACTCCACTACATATAATCACTTACCTAATAGAAGCCAACTAAGCTTATCAAGCATGTATAAACAACTATCATACATCTCCTATGGCGAGGCTGGGTAAGTCTTCCACCTGTATCACTGAAGAGACCCTAACATCTGGGTGTCTCCCAGTTAAGAAAACCTCACCACGACCCTCTTTATCAAACGTAAAATGCTTTATGCAAAAAACATAACTGCTATATAAATGACCACATGGACGTACATAAGCGATATCCACAAAAGCATACATGGTGTGTATGTGCTCAATACACGCAATAAAATGACACTAAAAGTCTGAATGCACAACCCAAAAACTAGCCAACAACACCTACAAGTGTCTATCAACTTTGATGTTTTAGGCTAAAAAAACCTACATAAATTTGCAGCGGCTGCTCCCACCAAAATTGAAAACCTTTCAAGAAACCTATAGTTTTACTAGTGTGGATGAAAACACAGCCCCAAAAGTTGATATTTATTGTCGGAGAAGTACAAAGAACCATCTTCTTGATGTTCTTGGACATGTGTGAAGAGAATTATGTGCAAAAGTAGTCCAAAATGGCTCCAAAAGACACCCCAAAAATGCTTCAAAAACAAGCTTTGAAAGCAAAGAATGAAGCTTTGAGGGACCAAAACATGTTCAAGGTAATGTTAATCTTAGTCTTCCCCCTTCTTTAGAAACCACAAGAGTGTAGCTTATTGGCAAGAGATTGCCACGGTTAAGTGAGCTCCGGGGGGAACAATACTGGGATGGTTGACCTCCTAGGAAGTATTGGGAACCTCTATCTTCCTTGATCATTGAGGTCCTCACGCACAACCATGATGCCAATGGTGACTTCGATGACTCGGATGACAAGGTATGCCAAGGTCTATGCCTTAGTCGCCACCTTAGATGTAAGCCTTGGGCGGGTGGGCGGGTGCTTGATTCGCTAACACAAAAGGAACAAACTTTTGCATCGAAATGCTCTGATAGCAATGGAGTATTTTGATGGTGATGCATCACAGTGCACTCTCCTTCTTGAGAGCTCCATGAAGATATCCTTAGAGTAGAAAACTGAGCTCCTAGGCCCGCACACGGTACTCTGCATAGAGGCTGCAGAATATGCAGAAAAACATAGTACACAAGGAGCATGAACACAGACTTCTTAGGTGTTACAAATGCAATTGATCTTAGAGTCTGTGATTGACCAGGCCACTATATATTTTATTAAAGAACATATACAAAGAAGTGTCCGGTGGACATTTGGCCTTTCACATGGACACTAACGGTAATAGAGCCCTAATCTTTTCATTTTAGATTCTAACGTCAGGTTGATTCCAAATTTGCCATCTATAATAACCCCTGAGATCTCTTTTCCACCTACATTAACTATGACTCTCAAACTGTGATAATCAATCAACGAGGCATGTGCTATAAAGAAATTGTTTAAGCTGCTCTCTAAGGAGACTGATGCTTCTAGTGAGGAAACAATGCTTAGCATTTCACTTTCAAATATGGCACTCATGCACAGCAATTCATATAGGCTTACTTGTTGATACATATTTCTCATAATTTAGGTTATTGAGAAGGTCGTTGTCAGGGTACTTTTAGTCAATTCTGGTATCTTACATTTAAGCTGTTATTGTGCCATTTGATCTGCATCTTCAATCGTCCTTTCCTTCCTCAACTCTTTCTCATGGTCGAAGGTGCTCATGTAGGCTCGCTTAGCTTCGAACTGTCTGGTCTTCGCACTTTCCTTTTTGCCTCCTTTGTCAACCCTTCTTCTTCCACAATTGAGACCCTTCCTTTCTTGGTTTCCACATTCTCCATTCTTGGAGTTTCTTGGTTGGCTTCTACCTTTTCTTCTTCCTTCTTCTTCAGCCACTATGTGAAGGTCATGCTCTCCTGACCAGGCATCTGGCTCATATTTGTCTACTGATGTCTGCTTTCTTTGTTCCTTACCTCTTCTCTCCTTATGTCTACTGTATGGGCCCTAGTCCTTAATCTTAATGGAGAGAGCTCACAGAGTTGTACTATTTGAGTGATTTGCAATTGTTGTACTTCGCCCATCCTGGTTGGAAGATCCATTGAAACATGGAAAGCATTATTTGCAGTATTTTGAGTTTCCATCACCTTCTTTGGGCAATCTCTGGTGTAGTGATCCTTGGATTTTGGACAGTTGGAGCATGGTAGCACATTCTCCAATAAAAGATAGCAATTTTCCATGCGGTCATACTCCCCACATCTAATATGATAGGCCATTGAGGCCTATTTTTGAACATTGAGGCCTTATCACCCATGTTGTTTTGCATTTCAATGTTAGTAGGAGTAACATAAAAAGTAGGAGATACTAGAATGTTACCTTGAATAGGTCCTAGATTTGCCATCCATTGGGTCATTGGCACCATGGGTGGTGCTTGCCTAGTCGGTTGTCCCCAATATGCAGGTTCTTGGGGTTCCACCACCCCCTTCAAGTAGTAGTGATTCCAAGCTTCGTGACCCCATTTCCCATAGAATTGGAAAACTTTATTATTTGGACACTCGATTTGTGGATGCCCTTGTTGATGGCATATAGTGCAAAAGAGACTCACCCTTCTCTCTCTCTCTCTCTCAGTTCCTCTATTTCCCTTTGTAACTTGTCCATCATGTCTTCTTTTGTAGACTTCCATTGCTTGTATATATAAGTCCACTGCTCTGGGCACAATGGAGTGTCATTGAAGTGCACTCTTGCCTATTTGGTTCTTGTGGCCATGGCGACAAATTCTTCGATGGAGGTTCTTGATGCTAGCAGCTCTCTGAGCTTGTGTCTGATTCTCATCAATGGCACTCTTTCCAACTGTTTCTTTATCAAGAAATCTCCTAGCGTGGTAGGTAGCTTTGCCACCAATGCCTTTATTCATGTCATCAGTTATGACGTTCCCTGATCTAGATGTAGAGGAGAATTTAGTCTCCAATTCCTGCAAAGTTACAAAGTGGTTATCTTCAAATTGGATGAACCATTTATCTGCTAGTCCTTCTAGAGTTGCTGGGAACAAATCCATGAAGGCATTTGTTTGCCCTTCTAATCCTCTACTTTTACACAACGCCAGAAATTGTTGAATGTGATCATCTGGGTCTTCTGTTGAAGCTCCTTAAAAGATAGGAAAATTGATATTACTCCTAGAGAGAAGTGCTATTAGATTGCCTTGAGGCATTTTCAACTCAGCTCTACTTCATGATTTGAGTCTTCCCCATATCATGATGCTTTGTTCCGGGCTGAGTGATGTAGGCCGCGAACGAGTTTGGGTCATAAAAAGCAAGCCTCAATTGATGACATTACCAAGCCTTGGTCCCATCGAGCATGCCAGAAATTGTAGAGCATCAGGGGGTCAATTAGGACCGACCTTGTATAAGAAAACTAGGGAGGAAACATGTCAATCGTGACTCGTGACTGCCTAGATCGTCCTCTGTTTTCCAGAGGTCCACATGACTTACTTCGCATCTGTAGCTCAGTGATGAGTAGCACCTCCTTCAATGTCAATCCGAGAAGACGTGAGGATGGTATGAAGACCTCGAACAAGTGATGACACAAGTGTGTGAGTGAGAAGCACACAAACATGGACACACATACACACACATGCACACAAGGCAAGAACAAAGAGAGAGACAGTGGAGTAACTTCTATTGCAAAAGAGTGTCCTGTCCAGACCTAGTGTCCGGCCAAGTTAAAAATTCGGTTCTAAGACTATTTTGGAGGCTCAAACAAGCTCTGAAAATTATGAAAATTGGTGCATAAATACTAGTAATAGTCCTGAAGCTCGAGGACTCCTCGGCTTGTACAACATGGAGTAGGAATAATAAAAAATGATATTTACAATGGTGTGAAGTGACTAAAATCACTATTTGGGAAATATTATTTCATGAAAAATGATAGGCCTATTTGCCAGATCTCCATTGATTGCTTTGCCTAGTTGGCCCTTCTCTTTGCTCTGATTCCTTATATCGGCTCCCTTGTCTTGAAATGCCCTGAATGCTGCCAACACTCCCCCTCTCTCGCGTCTGTCGTCTCTGACAGACCCTTGTTGAGCGGACCGTTGGATGTAGTATTCCACGACATCTGTGGCCAAATGATGCTTTGATAACCTCAGTCCTTTGGCCAAATCTGTGAGTAAGACATCCCAGTCGACTGCCCCAGGTACCTCCGGATGTGGCATGTGTAGCTTCTCTGAGTGTAGAGCCTGTTCCATATCAAATAAATGTAACAGATGAGATGGTATGGGTATGAATATCTCTGAGTGATACTCCTAGAACCCGATGATAAACATTTCTTCAAACATTTGTTTGAAGCATGCTGGGAGATATTTGATACGAGTGTGCCACACATATACAACATTGATGGATGGGGTGGTGCTCATATCATAGACGAGGTCTTGGTTGCCTTCATTGAAACCTAGGGCCGAAAGGTGAGGTTCTTTGACATTTTTAAAGGTCCGGAATGTGACCATCATTAGCTCGAATATTTTCAGGCACATCTGTGCCATGATGTCTGGTACATTCTTGAATCTGATTCCCCAATGTCGAATGGTTGAAATCATGTATGTGACTGTGGGTGGGCCATGAGATACATAGTTTAGCCATTTGTCACATCCTTTGACAGTCTTCACTGTTTTGGTGTACTCGGGCCATGATCTTCGTCGAAGCACAGGGCAGTAGCAGGGGTTATACTTAATGTATAAGGGCATATTATTCCATGTGCGCACCATTTCGGGGTATGTTTCGAGTAGGCGTATTCTCCATGTAGGTTGAAATATGTTGCCGTGCGTTGCACTTTCAGGAATGTCGTCTGGGGCAAATTTTTTTGTAGAGGTTGGCTCTTTCGTGGTGCGATGTTTTATCTCAGCATTATAATCTGCCAATAATACACAAAACGGGACATACAAATCATCTGAAGTGCCAATCCATCGATGATGGGATAGGTTTTTGAAGTAATCCGATTTGATGACAACCTCTTCCAGTCGGAACATGGACTGTATCTACACTACTACTCTATCATCATGGGTTGGACCTACCTTTTCTAATCTTTGCATCCATTCTGGAGCTTCAATCTCAAATGTATCTTCAATTTGAACTAGTTCCTCCAGCTCTAGCTCTGGCTCCGGCTCCACAAGGGGAGAAGGTTGATGCTCATATTGGAGAAGTTTATTTTGCAACTGTGTCAGTTGTGTCCTCAATTCTACTACCCCTTCGGATGTGTGAGCTGTGGTTGCTACCTCTGGTGGTGGCTCTCATTGATTGGCCAATTGCTTACGTAACTGATCATGCTCCGTTTCGAAGGTAGCATATGCCTCCAGTAGGTCAGCATATGTGTCCAATATGATCTACATGTTGTCAGATGGTATGGCTTTGAAGTGGTCCGGATCGATCTGCTGTTGTGCCCCTGAATCTGGTTGGGGGGGATTGGCCACTAATTCGTCATGTTGTCTCTGCAAGGTATCATAATGGTGTTGTAGTAGTCGCTTGTCCTCCTCCAGGTTTTTGAATCGCTCTTGTAGGGTTTCATGGGTTCTGAACATGCTCGTATGTTGAGCATCTAAATGCTGGTAATGATGTTGTAATTGAGACATACATTGATACAAAGTATTGAATACATTATTTACAGGAGTGGATGCTGGGAAGGTGTGGAATGCAGGAGGGTAGGGAAAAGGGAAAGGGAGTGTGTATGTTGTGCTTGAGAATGGTGAAGTGGGTGGTGGGGGAATGGGAGATTGTGGGAATGTGGGGGAAGGGAGAGGTGCAGATGTGGGTGATATGTCCATGAGGTCCTGTGTGGATGCGGTCGTGGGAGTTATTGTGTACATGGGAATTGTAGGTGTGGTGATGGTCGTGAAGGTGTATAATGGTGTGTGGAGTTGTGTGTGTGAGCTGCCGAGAAGTGTGACAGGAGGAATGGGATTTTCGGTGACTACAATTAGAATTACATTGTCCGTGGTGGCAGTTACAATAGTGGTGGTGTCAAGTTGTGAGGATTGTGATGGTTGACTCACAGTGTGTGCTTCACCAAGGGAAGTGGAGACTGTGATCGTGACAGTAGTGGTGACAGTGGTGGTAGGAGGTGAGGGGGGTGGAGTTGGAGCGGAGGGTGGTAGAGGTGGTGATGGAGGTGCACTTGAGGTGTGGGCTTCTTCCGTGTGTTGAATGGAGTGTGTTGTGCCGGTGGTTGTGAAAGTGGTGACATGTGGTTCTGATACTATAATATGTATATGCTTTCCTGTTCTTGGGGGGCGTCGCCCGTGTCTTCACTCAAACCACTGAGAGTGTGCAAGGGCAGTGTGCACCATCTCTGGCACCCCCAATGCATCTGCTAGCAAGTCAAGTGAAGCTCTGAATTGATCGTCCACACCCTCTTCTTCAAGTATTTGGTTCATTAAGGCCTTCCCTGCTGCCAAGAATAGTCGATGTTGTTCCTGAACCAGGATCATAGTATCATACAATCTTTTTATTTGGTTTGTATAGGCTGGGGCTCTCGCAAGTTCTAGTATAATGTGTTGCTCATATTCTTGCTCCCCTTCGTCGGATGGTCCTTCTTGTTCGTCATCTTGTTCCTCTTCTGCAGTCTTCTCTTCATCTTCATCTACTTCGATGACTACTGGTTAAGTTGGATGAGGCTGGTCTGTGATAGTTTGTTGCCCACTTAATTGCTCTGCTTTGATTTCCAAATTAGTTGCATTAATTATCCTTGCTACCTCCTCATCAGTTAAATCCTCTAGCATGAAACCATGAGGGAACTCTAAATCGGTGGGTATTGGTGGGAACACCAGGTTATGCCCTTCTACACTATGCCTTGATAATCTAATGGTGAAGGGTTGTACTCGCCTTTGGGGTGGTGGAGTCATGTCTGGTGTTAATGTAGCATCTTGAGCCTGTGCACATGGCATCTGAATAGCTCCCCTCATTTTCTTTGATGGGGGCCCTACGACTGATATTCTTCGTTGAAATTCTTGCACTCTAGTCCAAACAAGTGCCCTTTGAATTGGCACATCATATGCCAAGCACCGATAAATGATTCTAGTAAGTGTACAACATCCATAGAGCACCGACTTCTGTTTCTTGTACCAACATTGATGTGCAAGATGTATCTGGTCAATGATCCAATGTGGCATGTTAATTGTCAAATTGAGTGTGTCTGCCAAGTATAAACTAAACCAAATCTTTTTGGGTGGCATCGTAAATCTTTCCTGAGTAGGAAATGCGAAGTGCTGCATGCACATTCGGAGGCGGATGGCAATAGTTGGTGTCATTGCCACCATATCCTTCAGCTTAGTTAAGTTTCTGTTCTTCATGTTGTCCGGAATCATTGTCTCCTTCTCTGTGGGGATGTGCATACCTCGCATTTCTAGGGCTTCCCTCACCAAATTGTTGGTCAATTTGAAGCACTTCAGTTCATTTCCCCGTGTAAGAGAGGGTAATACAAAGGTGCTCGTCCCCTTTTTATCTTTGCTAGGAGTGAGTGTGCTAATTAAGTATCAACACCTCAGGAAGTCTGGCTTTGGTAACTGAGATTTGAAGTAATCATCCAATCCAACCTTCTTCCATATTGGTTGTAGTCCTTCACTGTTTTGAAGCCTTTCAAACTCTCATGTAAAGAAATGATACCGGCCCCATCGTCCATTAAACTCTATCTCAGCTTCCCATAAATAGGTGCCCTCTCCAAGGGATCCTGCTACATCGCTGAACCAATGGGAGTTCTTGCTAACTAGCGATGTGTGCCCTTGGGGTGGATTTTGAATCGATATGACATATATTGCTCTTAACGCTTGTGGCCATTCCTTCAATTCTTCCTAAATAGGCAGACTCTCAATGTCTACTATCTGAGGACTGGTGCTTGTTTGGGAGCTCGTTCTTGCCGCCTCGGCCATGTTGAGGAAATCAGTCGCTGATTCTGTGAGAATATACAAATGAATGTTAACGTTGCAATGGACACAATGTGATCGTGTCCCCTTTACAACATTAACATGATGAACTGTGACGTAGTTAATCGATTAGTTCTTGTGTGGTTGTGAGTGTGAAGTGTGAATAGCAGATGCAGGGTTCCTATGTGCTAATTGGGGTGGTGGGTGTAGTGTGGATACAATTAGTAAGAGGAGCTGGCTTTTCCATGGGATCAGGTGGTTTATTACAAGATTTGAACTACCAAACACATTGGATGGCTCTCTTTGTTGATTTTGTGTAGACTTGAGAGGGCTTTACAACAATGTCTACTTGTAAATGAGGCTTTTTAGGGACCCACTTACAAGTAATTCTGCTCATGCTCATGGACAAATATGGTTTTGTGTGTGTCGAATAAGAGTGGGTGTGAGCTGTTTGAGTGGGTGAATCATGTTGTACATGGTGTGGTTTATGTGTGGCTATTTGAGCCTGCAAACAAGCCTTAGGCACCCAAATTTGTCGTGATTGTGGGTCAGCCTTCATTGACTTCTTGGGTACCCAGATAGACTTTACTTTCGTAGAAGAATTTTTGAAAGAATTCTTATTAGGGTCTTGTCTTTGATCACTAGTATGACGTTCAATCAATGGTTGTGACTTGACTGCAACAGGATGCTTGCCTTTCCGTACCCATACTTGTTTCGGTGGCTGAGACGCCTTGCTTCGTACTTTCCTTTGGTGCCTGGCATAGGTTGTCTGCGTCTTTTGCATTTGGTGCTCCTTTGGTTGCCGTGTCTCTATCACTTTTGGAAAAGAAGGGAGTTCCATCGTATCCTTGACTTCTTTGTTGAGAAAATCATCCTCTGCATCACATAGTTTTGGACAAGAATAGCATCGTTATCTTCATGTGTACTCTTGGAAGGACCAGGAGTTTGTGCCTTTCCTAATTCCTTGAGTGCTTTATTTTCTAACTCAACTGTAATGCGGTTCTGATTTACCCAGACCTGAAGAAGTCCACTTCTTAGGTTTAGGGTGACTACGTGATCATAGATCCAGTCTTGACCCAAGACAAGAGGCTCGGTGAGGTCCTCGTCTTGACACACTAACACCTTAATTGTCATAAGAACACCTTGAATGTAGAGGGGGAGTTCCACCTCGCCCATGCAAGGGGTTTCTAAACCTCCCAATCCTATGAGGTATGCTTCCACAGGATTGACACCTAAGTCCAATTCTTGATAGTAAGAAATTTTAACAGCACTAGTGGCTGCACTCGAGTCAATCAAAGCCTGTACGGTTCTTGTGCTACTCCCGTGTTCGATCTCTAAGGTTACAAAAGGACGTCGATCAATTATTATATTGGAACTTACACCTAAGACTTCGCACATAGCCATATGATATCTTGGATCTGCATGGACATCTGTCCTAGGCTGATCTCTACCCTGTCTTCTCAATTTCATTTTTCGGATGCGTTCCAATGCTTCTGCTTGTGCTTCTTCTCGGATTCGTTTTTCTTCTTCCTTACGTTTCTTGTCAGTGTTGAGTCGATTGAGCATCTCCTCAGTGAGGGGTTCTTGATATAATTTGACTCTGCATCCGCTAATGTAACTAGGGAGAACATCACCTTCCAGTGTAGCTAATTGAACTACTCCACTCGTTGAGATCCTATTTATGATCATAGGTCCATAACCACGCTTCTCCAACTTTCTTGCATGTTGTTTCAGGGTGTAAACCAAAACTAGGTCTCTTGCTTTCAAGCCTTTATCCTTCACATGGGCATCAAAGTATGCCTTTTGTCTGTTCTTAGCTGCATAAATCCCTACAGTAGCTCTCAGTCTTGTTTCACCTAGCCATTCAAGATCAAAGATCCTGTCAGAGAGTTCATGCCCTGTCCATTCATGCTCCTGTGCTACTTTCAGTGTAGGTATCAAGAAGTCCAATGATAGCACTGCATTTTGGCCAAATACCATCTGAAAGGGTGTGGCTTGGAGTACCGTTTTATAGGCAATTCGGTATGCACAAACAACATGGTGTAGCTGTTTGTCCCAATCAGAGCGTTTATTATTCACAATTTGGTCATCACATTGCATAGAATCTTATTAGTGCTTTCAGCTTGCCCATTAGCTTGTGGATGATAGGGGGCAGACTTCTTGTGTATCACCAAGAACTCTTGAACAAGATTTTCAATTACTTCATTCAAGAAGTGAGTGCCTCTATCACTTACTAGTTCTATAGGTAGCCCCTATCTTGTGAACACATTCTCAAATAGGAACTTAGTTGTTGTTTGAGCATCGTTCTTCGCTGTAGCTTTCACTTCTACCCACTTGGTTAGATAATCCGTGGCCACAATAATGTATTCAGCATGTGAACCCTTGGCTGGGGGATTAATAGGACCTACAAAGTCTATCCCCCACTTAGAGAATGCACGTCCATCCATCATAGGTTTCAATGGCATCTCATCTTTACGTATGGGGTACTGAGTTTGCTGACAAACATCACACCTCTTCACATAGGTATGTGCATCCATGTGAAGTGTTAGCCACCACAAACCTGCAAATAGAATTGCCTTAATCACCTAGTCTGGACCAAAGTGTCCTCCTGCTACACCTTGGTGAGTAGTTTCCAAGACCTTAAGATATTCACTCTCATGGACACATAATCTAAGGTAACCATATTTACCTCGCTTGTATAAGTTATCTCCAATGAGTGATTAGTCTAGGGCTTCTTGTTCTAAACTTCTTGGCCTAGCCAAAGTCATCTCTTGAGGGAATGTTTTCGTCCTCAGAAATGCTACTAATGGTTCACTCCAATATGGTATTAGAGACACTTGGTACAGAGTAGCGTGCTCCACAGGTGGTCTAATACGACAGACTGGGCATTCCTTACACAACTTATGGATATCTGCTTCCATAGTCGGCCAATGCACTCCGAGTCGCCTTAATGTCTGTAGGGTTCTTTGCCTTGAGTAGTGTTGCTCTAATGCACCCACATGTGCTAATTGCAACCACTTCGCGTACTCATCCTCTTCCACACAACAAGCCAATATCCCTTGATCTGTATGCTTGCACATACTTCCTGCCATGATATGGTACTTTTGGGCTTTCACTACCTCCCTATCTTGAGTGTTTGTTACTGGGTGGTTAGGCCCGTATGTCAATACTGGCACCAATGTCTTAGCCCACTGAGGTAAAACTTCCAAATTAAACAAGTAAGCATCATGATGGTCATCTGATACTCCTTGCGGGGCCTCTCCAGATGTGAGCCTAGAGAGATGGTCTGCTCTCAAATGAGTCTTGCCTTTCCTCACCACAACCTCAAAGTCATATTCCATTAGCAAGAGAAACCATCGTACTAATCTACCTGTATTGCATGGCTTGTTGACCAAGTACAACAGTGCTTGATGATCAGTAAATTTTTTTTCTTATTTGCAAGTAAATAGTGTCTAAAATTTTTAACCGCATATACCATGCCTAATCCTTCTCGTTTGGTGGTCGTATAGTTTCGTTCAGCTGCATTCAACTGTCTACTAGCATAGGCAATTGGAAGATCCATATTACCTTCGCCCGTAGGTTGTGCTAGCACACATCCAATAGCATAGTTGGATGCATCCACATGCACATGGAATGGCTTCTCCCAATCTGGGGTAGTCAAGATTGGTGCAGAACACAATCTTCTTTTGAGCTCGTTAAAGGAGTTTTCACATTCTTCCGACCACTCGAAGTTAGTCAAAAGGGAGTACACGGGCTTTGCAATGATTGCATACATATGAATGAATCGGCGATAATAGCCACAATGCCCCATGAAAGCTTGCACTTCCTTGACATTCTTTGGCCTAGGTAGTTATGTGATAGCTCTCACTTTCTCTTCGTCAGTGGATATGCCATTCTTTGACACTATGTGTCCTAGAATCTTATCTTGCCTGACCATGAAAACCACTTTTCTAGGTTTAGGCAAACTTGATATTCTCTACATTTGTCAAAGATTTGCCTGAGTTCAGGTATATGTTTTTGTCTAATGTTGGAATGATCACAGAGATCATCAACATATACCTCTAAATTCTTCCTTAGGAATTCTTTAAATACATGACACATCAGTCTCTGAAAGGTGGCGGGCGCATTGGTGAGACCAAATGGCATTACTCTAAAGGCGAATATGCCCCACTCTGTGGCAAAAGATGTTGTTGTAGTATGCCCTTGGGAGCCAAGACCCACACCACCTTGCATGGAAGCAAGAAGGAAGGCTCAAGAAGGACTCTCTTTTCATCCATCCCATCCTCCAACATGTTCAAGCCATTGGCCATCAACCCGTAGCTATGCCACATGCTTGAAAACTTGGAGAAATGGGAGTCAAGGGTCCTAGTCACATATGTAACATACAAGATAATTGCAACACTCTACTTACACACATAGAAAATGCTAGCATGCACACACACCTCACTCTCTCACACTCTAAGACTAAATACACATATGTACAAAGCCTTAAGAGAAAAGAGAGTTCTTCCATTGAAAGGATTTTACATGAGAGCACGTCGACCAAAAGCTCCCCCCTTTACAAAAATGAGCCTCTATATATAGGCTAAGCACAATTCCCCATGTGCTCTTTTTGACTAGTAAAAAAGGAGCACATGCTTTCTAACTAACATATCTCTAAGAGATCTTGGGAAATATTCTTTCTAACAACCATATCTCAAAGAATTCGTGCGTGGGGATTTTTCTACATATCTACCAAAAATGTGAGTATTTACAATGTTTCAAAAGCCTTACTTTTGGAGAAATATCAAAAAGTGTCTAAGAGTGAGTTCTTATGTGAAACTCTAGGTATATGCCAAAAAAAGGGGTTCCTATGCACAAATAAAGATGTGTGCATATCCTATACTCAACACCCTCCTCTCCCTAGACTTTGTCATCCTCGACAAAGCTAAGACCAGAGGGGCATACATTGCAGAATTGGTCTAGGTTTGAGTCTTCAATTCTTGAAATTTGCAGCCCTTCAAGTCTTCAGGTCTTCAATGTTGAGGGACACAATCCCCATGGGGGGCAGTCAGCCCAACCATGTAAACAGCAGCCTCTGTTGCCAAATATGCAGCAATTCCTCTGAGCAAGTCTTTAGAGGACCTGAAAACTACGAGTCCAAAAACTTCATGTGCATATACAACCATTGCAAACAAGACAGAGCAAGAAAGGGCATATCTTAGGATAGCAGTCCTAACATCAAAGCTGTACCAAGCTTCCCACAGGATGGCTGGGCAAGTGCACAAAATCCCTAAAATAGGGCAGTAAAACACTAAAGTAGTTCAAGTCCAATATCTAACAATACACCATGAGTAAAAATTAGATTGATAGGGCACCACCAGCTTCGACATCCATCAAGCTTCCTTCATCCTTGACCATATGAGAAGACACCATCATAACAGAGTGGACCACACATTTCTGAGAATCTGAGAAGCAAATATCTGAGCAAAGCAACAACATATAATGTAGATCATCTTCTCCAAATGGGGGCAAGGGCAACAATCACAATCCCTAATTGGGGTAGTCACAAAAACAATCCAATCCCTTGCGTCAGCCAATAGTAGCTGCTGAACTTCAAACAATAATAAAGGACAAAAAGAGCAGTCCATTTGATGCAATGTCACCTCCCAGCTAGAATTCAGCAGATGTGCGGCATTGGAAGCTACCAATAGAGTGGTGAGGAGCAACCAAGATCCAAGCAACCTGGTGAGGAGCAACCTGCAACAAAGTGATTGGAAGACCAATTAATAGGCTCTGAGGCCCAGGAGCCACCTCATTCCATTCTTTGCACAACAGTAATGGGGTCAACCACATCTCATGGAGTGTGACCTTTCTTAGATAGATCATTTGTTATCCTGTAGCAAAAGAGGTTCAAGCACCCAAATTAGTTTTTGATGAAGTTCCAGCTTTGTTGATTGGGGCACTCGCATCATTCATAGCCAGCTTCAGATTGCAGCCTAGTTCTATCCCTGCACTGGAAACATAGCAACTTCCCACATGGCTTCATCAAACCTGGTTGCTGCAAAATGTTATGAGAGCCCAAGAGTAAATGTTTGATATATATGATATGGAGGATGCTGCATTTATTCCTTCCGAAACATAATCCAGTGCATCACAGTAGACCCTTCCTTTTCTGAAGCTCCAACCAACCTGACAAGAATCCTCCTAGCTGGACATGTGAGAGTTATGAAATTTTGTAGGCTGGAGAGATAGTAGGTTTAGTGCATTTGAAGCCACCAAACCTCTCAGCCTGAACAAAGTGGTTGGGAGCAACATGGATCCAAATACCCATTCAAGAAGTGCTTGCCAATCTTTTTCATGTTGTAGTATGCAAGAGGAGAGACCAAAAAATTTGGCATGATGTTGGCAAAGAAATGGATGACAACCTAGCTGATGGTTAGAAGTCTTCACACCATGGACAACCACAACAACCTTTTATCTCTTTAGTCAATGTAGTAGCTACAACCTAATGCTTGGAAGACCAATAGTAGGCACTAAAGTCCAAGAGCTACCTTCCTTCATGCATTACCCTGTAAGTGATGTGCAACAACCACCAAGAGCACATTAAAAGTGAGCAAAAAATTATCCCATTTAACCAAAGGAGTATCTCATCAAAGCCAATGAAACAACTGAAATGACTAAAATTGGGCATGCCACCCTGCCTCCAATAGCTCCAAGATTAGCCCGTCCACCAGTCATAACATCCTTGCACCATAGCATCTGCTATGTTGCTTGATTTAGCACTATTATCCAAAGGAGTTGACTGAGCAACAATGATTAAGTGCACAAAATTCGCATGATAGTCTGAGGACACTTGGTGAGAAACAACCTGATGTTGAAACATGAGTTTGTATAGATATTACCACCAACATTGGTTGCACATGTGATCCGAGCATAAGCATTGCCTTTCAGTCCAAGAATCTCTGATGAAGGCCTCCTGACCCCATCATCCTTCATCAATTTCCTGCTTCGGCTCATGGTATCTCAGTCTTGACAAAGGCCTACCAACAATTGATCATTTTATGGAGCCTTACCCTGGTATCCATATGCCAATCACTGAGCATGGTGTAGTTCCTTCCTTTTGCAGACATCTCCTACAACCACCTCAAAATTCTTTTTAAGAGCGCTAAGTCTTCATGTGGCTTTTGAGAATTTGCATGCCTTGACCTGTGTACTACTCGCATACAAGATCAAACTTGAAGTTTATGAAAGAGAATACCTCAGCCGCACCTGGGAAATCATGCATCCTGCTAAATCCCCATCAGGGACACAATAGAGAGTTGATAATGAGTTCCACCTTTGAAGCCTTGCACCCTTTAATCTTTTGCTTAGACCTGAAGCATGAAGGAATGAGTAGCACGAATATCCCGGTCATCTGTTTTGCCATTTGGTTCAAGACACTACATATTCTGATCATCTCCATGTGCCCACCAAACTTATCAGATGGTGCCATTACATAGATCTTCCTTTTGCTTGAGCGTCCTCTAATTTTACTGTAGAACCTAAGTCTTCTAACTGCCTCTGTCCATCTGTATAAATGGGTTTGATGTACAGGCACAAACAAGAACCGATGTTCACAAGTTTCGTTGATACAACTTTGGAGTCCCTCAGAAGTGCACACCATCCTCATAGGGGCAGTTACAACACTCCACCCAATCCATTCTCTAAGCACAAATCTGAACAGAGGAACAACTGGAGCCCATATTTGTAGAAGCATATCACAACACTGGGGGAAGCAAGCCATAGGCATCAATCCCTTGTCAACTCTTCCATGTCATAGGTTGTTCCTCGTGAAGCTAGTTTTTCTGCTACATTTGTGTATCTTTTCAACTCCAGAAGCACAGCATTTACCTTTCAACTGCTCATCCAATCGAGACATTTTTAATGTAATCATGTTGTAGGATCTCAGATGCTTTTCTAGATTCATCATGTCTTGCACAAGCACCTCCTCTTCCTATGAAGGCTTCTCCAAGGCAGGCAGTTCTACTCTACCTGCACATGATCCATGCTCTCACATTTTTGGACATGTAGCTGCATTAGCATATATATAATTTCTTGAATGATGTCATCCTTGCCAATATCTGCAATGGACTGGGGGTCAACAACTCTTGTAGAGTCTCCAAATATTTATGATCGTCGTGAACACCTGTTACAATAACTCCACCAAATTCTTCAAGCAGCTGCATATCACATGTGCACATTATCATTGTCCAACCTAAATCATCATTCAATGATGGAAGTAGCAAAGACAAGACAATGCCAAGGTTTGCCTAAGCACACTCTCAAGATGGGGGTAAGAGAGTAGTAGCCTCTACCAAATCATTTTGTTTGTCCACTGTGCCATGTTTCACTAAGGGAGTTAGCCTGTAGCCTTGATGTCTGCAAATCTGCTGCTTGTTTGTGAACCATTACATGTCCTTGGCAAGGAAGAAAAAAGAGCCCCGAAGCCATACACATCATGAGTGTTCAGAATGGTCAAAAACATGATAACCCATTGCTCATAATCAAGTTGAACTGTAGTAGCTACCCAACATCTTAGATATGCATTCAAGATATTTGAGTTCCTTTGTAGATGGCCATAGCCCACACTTTTGTTGTATGGTGATGGCATGACATAGAAAGCTTCCAAGCTGGACCCATCAGAAGCACAATGGTAAGTGGAGAAGCAACATGATACATGGAATCCTTGCACCCTTCCAAAATAGTCCAGCTCCAGGTGTTGTGAGTGAGTATTGACTCATCTGAACTGTTCCAGACGCCCTTTTGGTAGTCGTTATTCTCATGGACCTAGCAACCCCTGAGCTAACCTTGGAAGCTAACCAAGTCCGCAGGCTATCATGCACCTTATAGCTTGAGCTGGAGTCGTAACATGACTTCAATGCAGTTGAATGGTGCTGAACAGTTTTAAACTTTCTTATGATGCAACTCTTAAACTTCCTCTGACATCACCAAGGTAAAAAGTATGTTATCACTGCGAAAGGAGCTTGGAGTTTTAGCCGAGGGCAACAATGAGTGTGCCCTATTAGACATCTAGGAAATTCTTGAAGACAACTCCCTGTTATGGTTAGCTTCTGCAAGCAAGCACAATTGTGCAAAGCACCTTTGCCACCTCAGCAAGCAATGGATGGCATTGAACGGCATCAGCAATACATCCCATATATTGAGCATAGTCTATTCATGCGCCGAATATAATATGAAAGTGATTGTTCCTTGATGTGTGTTGCTCAAATCGGAGAGCCAAATGGGTTCGTTAAGATGGATGATCACAACTTAGAGAAGGATCATTGTCACATCATCCAAAGCACAGAGGCATGAGTTCTTGTAATCGTGTATGTCGCACAAAAAGGAAGATGAGGCTCCTCCAATCGTCCAGTTACAGTTTCATGCAGACACAGCAACACAACAACACATAAGGCCTGTTGCCTGTTTCAAGCTTTTAGAGGCCAACCTCAACTCTATCATATCTCCATCCAATATCTACTAGGAGCATTCAAGCACAGATACCAGTGCTCTGAGCGGATACCGACTAAGATATCTTCCATAGCACGGACCATTATTCCATGATCAGCCATGGCCAATCTGTCAAGCATAAAATTTTTACCTATACCCGTTTGTCCACATGCCATGAGAGTCCCATTGTATCATTCTAGTACCCTCTCAAGCACCGGCCTTGCCACAACTTTGTAGAGACACTTTTGAGATGAAAAATCTGCCAATATTTGTAACTTTGGTTGAAGTTGGACACAGGCTGCTAAGTCAGCATCAGCAACCACTTCCTTGGCATGGCTTGTCCTTAACCTGGTTGGAAGCCGATTTTTGACAAGATCGTATGTAGAGTTTGAGGCCATCACCAAAACTCCCATTTTGTAGTGCCATTTGAAGAACCACCACAACCATTTCTACAACACCGTGGGACTGTGATATTAACAATATCCAAGGAAACAATATGGTCTACATGGTGAGCATGGATAACAAAAGCCACATCATATTGAATACTAAGGTAATGGTTTTGAAATGTGACAAAGTAAAGATTATTAGGATAGAACCGGATGATGGAGTCATGGTTGTCCTCCTTGCCACACAAAAATAGGATTTGCCTTCCTCAAGATGCACTCCCATGTCTTGATTCACTTCTTTATAAGGCATGGACCCATTTGCTAACGTCTTGCAGGTAGTCACTGGTGTATTCCAGCTTGCCATCTTCATGACATGTCATCAAGAAATTATGCTGCACCTGATGAAGTCTGACATACAATCCGTATGGGATGCATACAAAGATAGGAGCTACATTCAGGACATCTTTGGGGGATGTGCAATACTTCTGCCAACTCCAGCCGTAGTGATTCTCTAATTATCTATTCAAGACCACCACGGAGATGCCAACACAGTAGATGCAAAACTGGGTATTGTTAGCTTCATTCCACGGGTTGACATAAGACTCTAGTATCAGCTTGCTTTGACGAAGAGCATCTGGATGTGTGATTCAATAGTTTTGTATTGTTGAGAGGATTGCCTCTCAAAATCAAGATGACAAACAACTGGAGACATTCGTAGTTCAGATGATCAGATAGGTTGGGGATAGTATGGAGCTTTGTAGGCTTGCTGGAATCATTCGAGGATAGAGCCGAGTAGTGTCAGGGAGTTCTAAGCTTAAGGAATGACTGAGACAGAGTTGGAGTGGATAGAAGTGGGTTAGCCTGTTTATGAAGCCGACAAGAGAAAGCACGCCGCTCAGATCTTCGGTGGCTGTTCCAACATTACAGGCTCATGAGATGACTGTCAGAGAGACCATAAACAAGAGTAGGCATAACACCCAACACAGTGGCGGCTCTAGCTCTAGAAGAACATTCGCTACATTGCTCAACACCTGATGTATTGTCTTCCTATGCTTGTGGAGCAATATCAAAATCCCTGTACTGAACCTTGCTCTATGCATTCCGCCCTCCATGTGTCGCCGTTATACCTTCCTTCTGACCAATCATACAGCTTTCAAGAGGGGAAGCATGCACAACTCCACAATAGTCATAGCGCAAAAGCAAGGGGAGCTGATTTCGGTACCCACTGTGGGGAGAAGGCTTAACCCAAAGGAGACTTGGAGTAGAGTCAAAATGGGATATTAGGGAGCCTTGCATGCTGTGCCCTGGAAGCAAAACTGATGCAAATGATGATTCATGGGGCGCGACCTAAGTGTCGACCTGCACGTATACTAACAGAGGGGTTAACCGAGAGAAATAGCCTATTTTCGAGCCCCTTGGAACACAGGGCACCCCGCTATCTCCACAGAGAACTAGCTCTACCCATAGTGGAGCTTATCTCACCCCTGCCATGGTGACAACAGGAAAAGCAGAGCAAGCACAAACCGAAAGGGGCAACGAGGAAAAGAGGCGGGCAGAACTGATGTCTTTCCCCATGAATTTCGACAAGTGAGTAACTGGACACCTCGGAGATAGTAACTGCCAGGTCGACGCCCACCATGCCTGTAGGAGTCCTGTGCCACCTTCGAGTTCAAGAAACTAGACTTGAAACTCGACAGAGAGAGGAGAAGGGGAGCTTACAAGGAGCTCACCCCTGCAGACAGGGAGACAGAGCTTTCGCCACAAACCTCCAACACCCAAAGATAGAGAGAGAAGGGGATCGAAGGCGTTACACCTGACTCAAAAACCTAAATTTTGTCTCTTTTTTTTTTGGATTTTTGTGAAAGTGAAACGAGGGAGGGATCAGAAAGAGTACATCCCACCACTCTTTCGAAGCCAAAGGTGGATATGAAGTGGAGGTGTAAATGTGAGAGAGCAGGAGAGATGAGGGAGTTAAGGGTTGTTCTTGTGTAGTAAACAAATATGAACTAAAACTAACCTACAAAAACATGGAAAAGGGGAGAAAATGGTCCAATGGAAGGGTGAAAAATGCCATGCCAACACACATAACCTAAGAGTATAAGCAAAAGAGTTGCAAATCAATATCTTACCACATGCTCTTGAGCTCTCCAAGTGATGAAAGGCCGTTCTCCCCGGCAACGGCGCCAAATTTGTTGTTGTAGTATGCCCTTGGGAGCCAAGACCCACACCACCTTGCATGGAAGCAAGAAGGAAGGCTCAAGAAGGACTCTCCTTTCATCCACCCCATCCTCCAACATGTTCAAGCCATTGGCCATCAGCCCGCAGCTATGCCACATGCTTGAAGACATGGAGAAATGGGAGTCAAGGATCCTAGTCACATATGTAAAATACAAGATAATTGCAACACTCTACTTACACACATAGGAAATGCTAGCATGCACACACACCTCACTCTCTCGCACTCTAAGACTAAATACACATATGTACAAAGCCTTAAGAGAAAAGAGAGTTCTTCCATTGAAAGGATTTTACATGAGAGCACGTCGACCAAAAGCTCCCCCGTTTACAAAAATGAGCCTCTATATATAGGCAAAGCACAATTCCCCATGTGCTCTTTTTGACTAGTCAAAAAGGAGCACATGCTTTCTAGCTAACATATCTCTAAAAGATCTTGGGAAATATTCTTTCTAACAACCATATCTCAAAGAATACGTGTGTGGGGATTTTCTACATATCTGCCAAAAATGTGAGTATTTACAATGTTTCAAAAGCCTTACTTTTGGAGAAATATCAAGAAGTGTCTAAGAGGGAGTTCTTATGTGAAACTCTAGGTATATGCCAAAAAAAGGGGTTCCTATGCACAAATAAAGATGTGTGCATATCCTATACTCAACAGCTGTCTTATGCTAATCTTTTGGAGCAATGGCTACCTGATTTTAGCCAGAGAATCCATCAAGTGAGCTGTACACTTCCTTGCCTGCTACCCTTTCTAATAGATGCTCAGTGATAGGAAGCAGATAGTTATCTCGAATAGTGGCTGCATTAACCTTATTCTAGTTAATGCACACACGTAACTTTCCATTCTTCTTGGGCACCACTACAATGGGGGATACCTACTCAGTGTGCTCAATTTCATAGATGAATCCAACTTCAACCAAGTGATCTATCTCTTCTTTGATCTTGGCAGCATAATTATCATTATATGTGTATGGCTTTTGTTTAGAGGGTTTGGCATCTGAGGTCATGGAGATAGTGTGGGAGCATATGTCAGGGTCTACACCTTTCAAGTCCTTGTAGCTCCAAGCGAATACATCTCTGTATTCTCTTAGCAAAGCTATCAACTCTTGCTCTTCTTCTTCCGTCAGGTCATGTCCAATGTACATGCATCTTTCTTCTCCTTCTTCTATGGCCACAACAATTTTCTTGGTGGTTTCTTTGTTATCATAGGCCTCTCCTGCTTGTGCATTGCGTTTAGGCATTCTTATCATAACTCTCCTATCTTCTATCTCATATTTCTTAAAATTTTCAGGGACCTCAAACAAAGATTCTTCCTCTTCTGATGTGATTTCTTTCTTCTTTCTTTTCCTACCTTCACTTTTGGCGGTCATTCGTGTGGTTAACCTCACATCATTCGTAAGCTCTTCATGTCTCTGAGGTCGACCTTCTACTTCAGAGAAGTATTCTTCATCTGATGCAAAAGGTGGGTCCATAATGATTGACTCTAGATCGGAGTCACTTGCATCCTCAAATGCCAGTGCTAGGTTCACATTCTTCAATAACCGGATCACCCATGATTGGCTCTATTGTGAAGACTCAAATGTCATAGCCATCCTCGTCATAGTGGAGTGTCCATTGTTCTTCATTGATGGCCGCATCCATTGTTGCTAAAATCTCTGCCCAACCATGAGGTTCAAACTCTTCGTCAAGAAATACTACAGGTGTATAGGCTGGGTCTTGAATTGATGTATGAGTTTCCTTCACACCTATCTCTCTGGCTTTTTCTCTATTGTCTTCTTCTACAGCTAATTTGCACATCCATAAGTGGGTGTCTTCATGCATCCATGAGGATCTTGATCCTATGGAATGCACTGACTCAGTATCATCTTTGGCTCTATGGATGGGATTCCATTGGATGTGGGGTACATCTAAATGAGAATAATCCTTGAGATCAACTTTGGTTGTGACACCTAAGTGTTGCAAATACAAGGAATTGGTTCCCCAATCCTATACCACTTGCAACTGCCGCATAAATGGACTTCCCAGAATCATCGGATAGGCCCGATTCTTGCTAAAGTCACATATAGCAAAAGTATGCTCGAACTCAACACCGCATGTAGTGAGATTTATTCCTTCTAGAAGTCCTAAGGGTCTCTCAATGTGACCATCGGCCATCTACAATTTCATTCTCGTTGGCTTGAGTGTTGGCTTGCCCCAACGCTTCCATAGGGAAGTGGTAGCAATTGCAACTCCTGCACCTGATTCTAGAATTGCCTTGGTTGTGTATCCTTGATGGGTAATGGGAAGATAGGTGTTTCCTTCTTCTCCTTCACTCATGTCTCCTATCTTGTCCAAAGGTATTTCTGGCACCGTTCTATGCGAGCCTACCTGGGAACGAGGTTTAATTATTTCAGGTACTTGGTTGGCGACATGTTTCCACAGCTCTGGCCTAACCTTGAGTCACTCTTCTAAAGTGAGATTGCACAACACTTTAGTGTTTCTCACTACCTCTGTGTTCTTAGGTATGATCGAGTCTTCGTTTCTTAACATGACCGTGGGTGCTCTCATATATGTAGACTTAGCTTCTGTGTACCTAAGCACCAACTTAGGGACTTGTGGAGAAAGAGACTATACCTCAATCCCCCTCAAGTGCATATAGTGGGGATTCATGCTTTATTTATCAATCCGAAGAGTATCAAAACCTAGCCGAGTGTATGAAGACATGCATTCAAATGATGATCAATGCAAACATGCTTCCCAAGAGTGCAAACAAGGCAAAGACTAATCCAAATAAGCTTCAACTGTCAGCTATGGTGTCGCGATACTTGGAGCAGCAGCCAACAGTAAATTGAGCTTTTCTCTCAGCTCCGAACTCCAAATATAGCAAATAGCATATGTGTTTCAAGGCTCTCACAAAGACGCATCCAATGGTGTATTTTCACTCAATTTTGACGCTTCTACTTCAAGTTATGAGCAAAATACTGAGTCGCGGGAATGACCTTCCTGCACTTCAACACTGTCTACACTTCACACACACCTTAACAACAGTAAACAAACAATTTCATGGATAGACAACACTTCTTAACACTCTTTTCAAACAACACACATGCATAAAAGCTCACAAAGAAGATAATACAGAGAGGAGAAGACACAAATTCGAAATTTTGTGCTCTTGATTCTCACAATGGCCAAAAAAGTCTTTACAAAGAGTCACAAATTGACTTATATACATGTGCCCTAAAAATGGTCCTTTCACACAGGAGACCGACACTTTTTTCACTAAAAGGCTAATTTCCTACTAATTTACATGGGTAAGCTACTAATCTTCTGCGGGAATGCATCTAGTAATTATGAGGTGGAATTGGAAGTAGCGGATAATTCAGCCACTGTTTATTGATCACACCATTCTTTTGCATGTCCAAAAAGTCTCTTGCTTCTCGGCGACGTGGTGTTGGGCAAAATGAAGGATTTACCTGTAATAAGTATGGGGCTGCTTGCCAGTGCACCTGCAATGTAGGATTTTTCTCCAAAAATTTTCTTCTCCATACAGACTGTGCAGCTTCAAATTCTTCTTGAGTATAATTGAATGTGTCATCTTTAAAATGCAATTGTTCGTCTGGATTTTTCTGTGTGGTCTTCTTTATGTATTGCCTTGTCTTCTCTTTCAATAATCCGTACGGAATGTTGAAAGGCTTCATTATGGTATCCAAGTCTTTGCCCTTTATTTTTGCTTCCTTCATTACTTTGATCACTTCATTTTCAAAATTCTCTGTCAACCGGGACACCAATAGTGCCCGTTCCTTCTGACCTATTTCTGCAGTGTATGGCATGGGATGATCATCACATGGTTCTGCCATCTTCTCTTTTATTGGAGAATTATAAATCGGGGGAGATAGAGGACATACCTCTACCTTGTCAGTAGGATTCTCTTGTATTGGCTCTACTGGTGTCCCGATTGGTACTTTCTCTCCTGCTTTAGTTTCTAATTGTGCGATGTGTTCAGTCTTCTTTTTAACTTCTTGCATAGCTGTCCAGAGTGCCTCTTTGGTAGCAAGTAACTCATTGCCAATCTCTGCTATCTAATCCATATTTTCATTATAACTTACTGCAAGTTTTCCATTGGCCATATTCAACTGCTTTTTTAGCTCAGTGGTTTCTTTGAACGTACCTATGTTCCCATTCTTCTCTTAAGGCCTGCTCTTGTTTCAGCAATTCTGCATACTTCTCAATCTGATCTCTTAATTTTGTCTGGTCAGTCGCAGAAGTCTCTTGTGTTTCTATAGGCTAGCCATATAATAATGCTTTCATCAATTCTTTATTTCTGCTACGTAAACTATCATTTTCATCCATGTATACTTTTAATTGTGTTTCTAGCAAGTTGCTTCTAGCCTTCATTCTCTCCTTGTCTGCTTCATTGGCTTCATGTTGTCGTTGTAAATCGATCAATTGTGCCTGGAGTTGATGATGCTATTTCATCAATGTGTTACATTGCTCTTTAACTGAAGTTATCTCCCTTCCTTTGGCTGAAATCTCTTGCTGGGCCTGGATGAGCTGTGCGGACAATTGTTCACTCATTATTTGAAATTGATTCTTTTCCCTCATGGCCTTGTCGTAATCTACATCTGTTTCCATCATTTGCTCTTGCGTGTGCATGGCCGTTTGTGTCATTTGCTTGACAACAGGTTTCAATTGAGTTACATTCACATTTAACCATGTGGTAGGAATACTAGGTTCTTCTCCTGTTGTAACATCTTTTCCTTGTGCTACATGTAAAGTAGTATCATGGGGCTGCCGAATATGGAGTTGTATCCTTGGCTCAGCCTCCCTATGGTCACTCTTACCTTGAGGTGTATCATCAGGTACCTCAATCACAATTGGCTCCTTATTTTGTTGTAGTTCTGAGTCCTGGTCCACCAGTGTTTGTATTTCCTCTTTTATAGGTGGCACTGCATCTTGATTTGTGATTGGAGCTTCCTTGATGCTGATCTTTGACCTATCATTCAATTGAATGATGTGCACTGGTTCAATGGATTGTTCTATGCCCTTTGCCTATGCCTGTTGGTTTTCTAATGTAACTTCTACTTGATTGATCTCTGTCTATTCTTCATTGTGAGTTTCGGTTCTTATGTCAGTATCCAATGTGTCTTTCTCGGGGCTAGATTCTTCATTAGAGCTTGAACCTTCTAAGCCCAGTTCTTTGTATCTGGCAGTTTGTTCTGGAGTATGTTCTTTATCTTTTTGTTTCTTTTCCTAGCTTGCCTGTCTGTAATGATGACCTTGGACATTTAAATTTACTTGCCCCCGCATATATGTGTGCGTCTCTTCTAGAGCTGCAGAGAGGTCTCTTTTTGTGATTGGTTGTTGTCTCACAGGAATCTTTGGCAATATATGTGTTCTCTTTGATTGTGGTGTTTCTTGAGCTTCTTCTTCTCTTAGGCGTTTAGTCCCCTGCATGGGTTTCTTTGAACTGGTTCCCACTTCTTCAATAGATATGGCTGTTTTCTTTTTCTTTGGAACAGTCACTGACTTGGCATATTTTGCTAGCTCTATTGAGGTCGGCATCAAGCGTAAGCAATTCTTCATGTCAAGTGCCTCATAAATGAGTAATGTCAATGCCGAACTTCCATTCAAGAACTTTTTCTGACCCCCCTTTTTCTTTGCTTCAAATAGGCGGTCTTGAACATATGGAGTCATGTTTACTTGATTTCCCACTTGTCTCATAGCATGTGAGAGTAGTTGCACAATGATCTTTTGAGGTGTTGTGTATCTATGCATACTCGGAAAGCAAAAATGCTGGTGCACTAAGCGAACAGAGTCTTCAATATCCATTCTGTTGATTTCCAAAAATGTTCTCTTTCTTGGATCATGACATTCATCCTTGACATTGGTGAGTCCCTCTTAATTCCATCCAAAAGCTCTGTTAATTAGCTCATGAGTGAATTGAATTGTTTTCTAGGTACCAACTTTGTCAAGTACTCTTGCTTCCGGGACTGATACCTTATTCGATGCGGACTATAGTGTATTCATCACTTGTGCACATCTCTGGAAATCTGGCAGATAGATTGGCAGTCTTAGGAATGCATCAATTCCTGCTTGTGTCTAGACATCTGTCATGTGTGGTAATCCTTGTATGATAGTCTTGAAATCTTGTGACATGATAGGGAAATAGTGATCCCTATCCATGATCTTGATGGTCGCCATGAAAATGAGTTCGGACACTGGTTGATCATCCAAAAACCAATGACCTCTCGCCTTCGTGATTGATTCCAAGGGAAGAAGTAGGACCTCCTCCTCTTGCGTAGCCTCGGAATTAGAGGATGCCATCTGCACTCAATACATAGCAGTAATTAGTGGCAAGCTAGCATCAAGAATCATCCTTCACTTATCCTCATTGAATTTGGCAACTCTTTGAGTGGATTGTGTCGTCCCTTCCTCGTGGGTGTGAGAAAGGTAATACCTAGAATTTCTCATACTTATTTTGTCTGAAAGAAAATAGGAAGGTCAGTTCATAGCCGAAGCGGTTATTGAAGTACAGGTTATTTTCTTTTTGATTACTGTACAAGTGCTCTCCTATTCCCCAAGAGGGAAATGTGCTCCACTATCCTGAAGTAGAAGAAGAATGTGCCGAATGCTTGGCCTTGTAATGTGGCCCTATCATGCATACTTTGGGTTTTGGTAACTCCAAATGTGTGCAACTGGAATTTATTTGGTTGATGCATACATATTGTCTTGCCTGTCGGCATCCAAATCTGCTTTATTCCATTGGGATAGCCTGTATTTCTAGCACTCCTGGAGAATGTAGTGCTTTTTGTGTAATACTTTTGTTTCACCCGTTGTTCGAATCTTTTAGTTATTTTTGTTGCATGTCGAGTTTCCTGCTCTATCCTGTAATGGTGTATCTTCTGTAGTTTTGCCTTTAGAGCATATTGATTCTCCTTGTGCCTTGACTCGTCCTTTTTGATGATTGTCATTTGAGTACATGACTTGGGAATCCATATTTGTGTTCGGGCCCGTTGGGCAGCTACCACCTTCTTTGGAATCCATACTCTAGCAATTCTTTGTGGACCTAGGTGTCCAAAGTGATTTTCCTGCTTGTTCGGTGGTTTGTTTTGATGTCGATAGTGTTTCTGTTGTTGAAGATATGCAGACACTTGATCCTTCCTTATCCAAGCTTGTCTAGTGTAAGGAGTGGAGTATATTCTAATGTGTGCAGGTTCGTAATAGTCTTGCTGACTTGTCTCTCTTGTGCTTGGTTCCTCATTGAGGCTGTTATTGGATAGAGTACTACTCATGTGATTTACTGGATTAGGAGATTGTGTGCAATCTAGATTCATTGTGTCCTCACATGAAGTATTCGATGAAGGGGTTTCCACAATTTGAGTGAACATACATTCATCAGAGTGTTCGTTTAAGTGAGTTCTCGGTTCTATACACTTGGTTTTGATTGGTGGTTCATCTAACATGCTGAATACCTCACGATGTCCTATCTTGGCCGAGATGTATCCTAGGGCCAACTGTATAGTCACTTCATATTCGTATATCCAATCTTGGCGTAACACGAGCTCCTCTAATAAGTCCTGGTCATGACATACTAAGAGTTTTTGTTCCATTGTTTTGTTTTCAAGATGTAAAAGAATGTGATGTCACCGATACATTGAGTAACTGTTCCTCCTATTCCTATCAGTTGTGCCTTAGAAGGACGTAATTCTTCCTTGAGTTTCTGGGTCAATGAAAATTTGATACAGCTTATAGCAGCTCCTATGTCAATGAGAGCATCCACCAAGTGGGACTCTTTTGTTCCAGCACCCAAATTCAAATAGGTTTGTGTCATTTGCTGACCTAGGTTTTCAGTGGCTCTAAAATTAGCCATCAGGATGAGTTCCTCTCCTAGTCGATATCTCTCATCTCTCTCTCTCTCTCTCGTCCACTCTTTTCGTTTTCTGATTCGTTCTAGTGCTTCTTGCCTCGCTTCTTCTCGTATTCTTTCTTCCTCTATGCGCCTATTTTTACCCATTATTAATCGTGAGATTATCTCTTCTATCAATGCCTCTAAATATTTTTTTACTCGACATCCACTGATATAGTTTGGCAATACTTCTCCATCTAGGGTTGCTAAACTGATGGCTCCGCTGGTGGATATGCGATTGATGATCAACGGGCCATATCCCCTTTTTTGCAGTTTCTTAGCATGTTGTTTCAAAGTATATACCAAAACTAAATCTCCTTCCTTCAAATTCTTATCTTTAATATGAGCATCAAAATAGGCTTTTTGTCGTCTTTTTGCAGCATAAATCCCTGCTACCACTTGTAACCTAGTTTCATGTAACTTTTCTATTTGATCCAATCGAGCTGATAGTTCATGTCCAGTCCATTCATAAGTTGTTGCTACTCTGAGGGTGGGTATTAAGAAATAAATTGGCAAAATAGCATTATGTCCGTACACTAAGTTAAAAGGAGTAGTTCCTATGGAGGTTTTGTAGGCTACTCGGAATGCCCATAAAGCATGATGTGGTTGTTTATCCCAATCAGATCTTCCATTGTTAACAATTTTAGTGAGAACTGTGCACAAGATTTTATTTGAACTTTCGGCCTGTCCATTGGCTTGTGGGTGATATGGGGCTGATTTCTTATGAATTACTAAGAATTCATTCAGTAGGGCTTCTGTTACTTCATTCACAAAGTGCGTGCCTCTATCACTCACAATTTCTATTGGCAGTCCAAATCTAGTGAAAACGTTCTCAAAGAGAAACTTGGCCGTAGTCCTTGCATCATTTTTCTTGGTTGCTTTGGCTTCAACCCATTTGGTCAAATAGTCTGTGGCTACGATTATGTACTCAGCATGGGATCCTTTAGCTGGTGGGCTAATAGGTCCTATGAAGTCTATTCCCCGTTTAGTAAAAGCTCTGACATTCATCATGGGTTTCAGCGGCATTTCATCTCTTCTAATTGGATATTTCATTCGTTGACAAGTATCACATCGTTGCACATATGTGGCTGCATCTTGATGGAGAGTTGGCCACCACATCCCTGCAAAAAGAATCATTTTTGTAGTTTTATCTGCAGAGAAATGTCCTCCTGCAGCTCCTGCATGTGCCATCTCTACGACAACAAGATACTCGTCTTCATGAATACACATTCGTAAATGATTGTCTCTTCCTCGCTTAAAGAGTTGTTTTCCTATGAGAACATAGTCCTTACTTTGTTCTACAAGTGCACGTTTCTTTGCTAGGGTGGCTCCTTCTGGGTATTCTTGGGTCTTCAAGGACTTTACCAGAGGCATGCTCCATCTTGGTGCTACAATGGAGTAGCATAGACTAGAGTTCTCTTCTGGATTACGTTCTTGACAAGTTGGGCAGGCTCATACATAGTTATGTGTATCCCTTTGCATGGTTGGCCAATATATGCCTAATCTCTTCAATGTTTGCCATGTTCTGATTGCATTTAAATGATTTTTCCATTGATTTACATGTGCTTTTTGAAGCCACATTTCTTGTTCCTCCTCTTCCACGCATCTCATGAGTAATCCACTTGAGTCTTGGTGGTATAGGCTTCCAGCAATGATATGAAGGTTTTTAGTTTTCCATAGGTCTTGGTTTCGATTCGGTGTGATTCCATGTTTAGGTCATATGTGAGTATAGGGATCAACTTTTCTGCCCATTGGGGACATACTTCGAGATTAAAAAGGTAAGTATCTAGCGGATCATCTGGTACTCCTATGGGTGGTTCTCCATGTGTCATTCTTGATAAGTGGTCTGCTCTAATGTGGGTATTCCCTTTCTTGAAAACTACTTCAAAATCAAATTCCATCAACAATAGAAACCATCGTACTAGTCGACCTGTATTACAAGGCTTATTGACTAAGTACAGTAGGGCTTGATGATCAATGAAGAATTTGAATTTGTTTGTCAGTAAGTAGTGTCGAAACTTCTTCACAGTGTACACCATACCTAGACCTTCTCTTTCAGTTGTGGTATAATTTCGTTCTGCTTGATTCAATTGTCTACTTGCATAGGCTATAGGGTGGTCTAACTTTCCTGTATCTGCGGGTTGAGCTAAGATGCAACCAATGGCAAACTTGGAAGCATCCACGTGAATGTGAAATGGTTTGTTCCAATTAGGTACTCAAAGGATTGGGGCTGAACTTAATCAACTCTTTAATTCGTTAAAGGCCTTTTCACATTCTTCTGTCCAATGAAAATGAGACAATAAAGCATAAAGAGGTCTAGCAATTATGGCATAAATGTGTATAAATCTTCGGTAGTATCCACAATGTCCCATAAATGCTTGTACTTCTTTCACAGTCCTTGGTCTCGGTAAATCCAGAATTACTTTGATTTTGTCTTCATCAGTTGAGATTCCATTCTTAGAGACAATATGTCCTAATATCTTTCCTTGTCGGACCATGAAGACACACTTTTCCGGATTAAGGCATACTCTATATTGTCGACAAAGATCTTTCCTAGTTCAGGGATATGTTCTAATCGTATAGCTGAATAAGTACATAAATCATCCACGTATACCTCCATACTCTTTCTCAGGAACTCCTTGAATACATGACACATCAATCTTTGGAATGTAGTTGGGGCATTGGTTAGGCCAAAAGGCATAACCCTAAGGGCGTATACTCCCCATTCAGTTGCAAAGCCTGTTTTATGTTGGTCCTCAGGAGCAATGGCTACCTGATTATACCCCGAAAAGCCATCTAAGAAACTATAAACTTCCTTTCTTGCTACTCTTTCCAAAAGATGATCCGTGATGGGTAATGGGTAAGTATCTCTTATAGTGGCAGCATTTACCTGTTTCAAATCAATGCATACTCTTAGCTTACCATTCTTTTTAGGTACGACCACCAAAGGTGACACCCATTCCGTGTGTTCGATCTCACAAATGAACCAAGCATCTAGCAATTTATCTATCTCTTCCTTGATTTTTGCTGAGTACACATCATTATATGTGTATGGTCTTTTTTTGGAAGGTTTGGCTTTAGATGTCATAGGGATTCTATGGGCACATATGGAAGGATCTACTCCTTTCAAATCCTTATATGTCGAGGCAAAGACATCCCTATATTCTCTTATGAGTCGTATTAACTCTTGTTCTTCCTCCATAGAGACATCTTGACCTATAAAAGTACATCGTTCTTCTCCTTCCTCTAAGGCTACTACTATTTTTTTGGTCTGTTCTTTGTTGTCATATGCTATTCCTGGTTGTGCTTTTCGTTTTGGCATTTGAATAGCAATTTTCCTTTCTTCTACTTCATATTTTTTGAAGTGGGCAGGCACTTCAAATTGATCTTGAGGCTTGTTTTCTTCATCATCTTTTGCTTTATCTACTCCAAGCTCTTCTTTCTGTGTCCCTTCTTGATTTATTTCATTAGTTATGACACTTACTCCTTGATTTTCACTTTCTGTTTCCATTTGCTCTTGCTCCATTTCAATGCTCTCGTAATCCTCTTTCCATTCTTTTTCGATTACTTCTTGTTGTTCTAAGGGTTGCCCATAATTTTTCTCATGCTATGGCATCCTTTAGCCTTCATAAAAGACCCCTTTTCTTGTAATTAGGAGATGTCCATATGAACACTCTCCTAAAACCCCTTTTTGATATTTCCTCTAGTCTATGATATTGAAGCCTTATCAATAAAGTAGCTTTTTGGCACATGTACAAAAAACCCACGTAGAAACTCCCCATGCGCTCTCTCTCTCTCTCTAGGTGGTTACTTTTTGAATTCCCAAAATCACATGAAGATCCTCTTTTTGATTTAGCACATGTGGTCTTTTTGACCACATGTTTTATTCACATATGCCTCTCTTCTTCTCTATATAAAGAAGAGCCTCATTTGTAAAAAGGGTCCCTTGGCCTCCATGCTAATGGAAAGAAGGTTCATTTGGCTTCCACATTTCTCCTTGTGTGCTAGGCGTTGATCCATGTGTGTGGGTTTGGCACTTGGGGTTGTCTTGTGTGTGAGCATTGCCCTCCCTTATTCCTTTTGACGTTGGCCATGGTGCCATTGTTCATGGACGTGGGTGTGTGTGCGTTGCTTACACTTCTTGCAACTCCTCTTGGAAGAGCCTCTCACTTCCATGTGAGGCGGTTAGGGTCTGTTGTTCCCCTTTTCTCAACATTCTGGCGCCGTTGCCGGGGACGTCGGCCTTTAGCCGTTGGGTTTTTTCAAGCTTGCCGTGCCTACACTTTGTGGATGCACCTCACACTTGGATTGAGTTGTGGATCTGTGTGGCCTTTGGTTGGTTAAGGGTACCCCTTGTTTCTCAATTTTTGAGTAGTTTAGATCTTTATTTTTGTTTGTTGCACAAAAACATCCCCTAACCCCCTCTTTCTCTCTCACACTTCTACATACAAATACTCACTTTGGCATCACCCCTCATTTTCATCATTTCTTGTA
Organism: Ceratopteris richardii; assembly: GCA_020310875.1. Lineage (NCBI taxonomy): Eukaryota > Viridiplantae > Streptophyta > Polypodiopsida > Polypodiales > Pteridaceae > Ceratopteris > Ceratopteris richardii. The sequence goes on along the minus strand of CM035442.1, from coordinate 114,280,823 downwards.
ATTGATGTTTGTCTTGGGTAGAGGGAGGGGTAGACTTCTTTCTTGTCCCTGCCCTCTATTCATTTTCAAGAAAAAAATAAAAAAAATAAGGGTTAAGGTTTTTGTAATATGCCCGAGGAAAAAAAAAAAGGAGCTTTGGATTCCCCTCTATGAAATTCAAAATTTAAGCTCATAAAAATATTGTTGTCGGTTTTCACGTAGATATGATTTTCCAGTCAATCGCGTCTCACCTTCTTGGGAACTTGCGAGGCTAGCTACGAATGGGGTGGGTGGGGAAGTTAATGTTCTCTCTCTTAACAATCTGTGCATGATGAGGGGAGTCTTTATTGCGGTCCGTCCACCCTCCTTGCTTGGTTGCTTGGTTGTTGAAGCACCAGTTCTTTGCTTTCCCCTCCTTGTGGGGTTGAGACCTCGTGTCTCCCCCGGTGCTGCGGGCACAGAAGGTGGATGAGCTATGGTTCCTTCCCACACAAAATCTTTGTGGCGCTGAGGTTCTCCTGCGTGTTCGGTGTTGCTCTCTTGCACGATATGCAAGGTTCTCCAAGAACTCATTCTCGAAAGTATTTCTACCTCTGTGACTAGCACAAAACTCGGGATCAAGCTCTTCATTAGCTTCCCTTGCATGCTCGATGCCATCCTTGCAGAGGCCAGGAGGTTTGTGTGCTTCTGTTTTTTCAGCAGCTCCAATAACGGGGGTGGAACCTTACTTCCATATTCATTCCATGGGAAAACTTCTGCTTAGGCTGAACCCTCATGGGTTCTCTCTTCCGTTCGGCATTACAACACTTGGGCATCTCCTTTTATCCCTCCTTGGCCCATGAAAGCCTAGCTCTGTGCTTCCTTGAGGCACCCCGGGCTGTGCAGTTCTCAGAATATTACTTCTTCTTCTCTGACGACACTCCAGCCTTATGATCTCCATCACATCTTTGATGAGCATATCTTTGGTGGAACATACTGGCAAGGCTCCCCTCGTGGCATCATGCTCCTTTGTGTTGCTCTATCAAGCTTCATTTTTGTGGCATTCTATGTGTGATTATGGACTTGTTTCCCCTTGCATGTACTTATTTCTTGTTGGATCACTGTGTGTGGAAGTTGTGGACTTCTTCGGTGGATCACGACTTTCTCACTGGGTCATTCACATTGGAAGTCGATTCTTCAAAATTCTTCACATAAACTTTGTCTACATGATGCGGGTAGCCCAAATCCGTGTGCTAACCTGCATATATGGGTTAGCATCTTTATCCGATCTCCGCTGTTGGTCCGCATGGAAACTATGGATCTTTGCATGTGTTTTCATTACCCGTTTGATTGTGTGTATGAAGACTATCACAGGGATTTGGAATATTATCTATTACTGTCTTGCCAGGTGCAGTCAGGTGTGCTTGAGTGTTCAACATTTCATACCCTACTGCAGATGGAGGAATTTAAAGTATGGCTTCTGAGGATCCATGCCTGCTGGCTCTTATGACACTTACTCTCAGGGAGGGGTCACATTATTCCTTACTGCACCATGTGCATCCTTCCAAAAGCCACCCCTACATGCAATTTTGGAAGCAAATGACTGAAAGCTCGGGGATACACATGCGATGAACTGTTCGTGTCACGGATTGTCATGATCGGGGAAGTTCTGTGTCATATACATGACTCCAGACAGTTTTGTCCTCCTACATTTCTCGCATTCAGGAGGGCAACTGTCAAATGTGCTGGAATGAAGGGCTTGCGCACTCTGCACCTAGGCAATGTCTTATTGAAGTATATTTTCTGAAGTAGTTGTCTGGGCATTCTTAAGCCGGTGTAATTGTTATTTCTCTGCATCTTAGCCTCATGGAGATTTTCTTCTGTTTGAGGTGGAGGTTATGCTTAACAAGCTACTGGGGTTCGGTTCTCTGAATTTATGGGGAGTTTTCACTTAAAATCTCATTTCTATGATATTGTGAACATCGTTTTGGTTATCATGCATCTAGGCAGGTACAACTCTGCATGTAATACAATTCGGGAACATCTTTTTACTACTCTTACGTGTTAAGTTCTTGACATTTGCCTTGGTTATGAAGTATCTCGCGTAGCCTCTGAACGCTTTGATCCATGTGGCTTTCCCACTTCAGTGATAACTCTGGCCCAGGATATCATGCTCTTTAGGTACAATACGAAACTGAATTGCGATAGGACAAATGGTGATACCCCTCGATGTGCTCCCCTTTCCTCCGCTCGAAAATCACAACAAGGACTTACGGTCATCAATTTATACTGTTTCTTTTTGGCGGGATCCATTCATGGTGTGTATACAGTGAAAATGGGCTCTTTCAGGTTGTCACTATTTCTTGATTGATTGCACATGTATCCACTATCTGGAAGAGATTACGGGGCCTCCAATAACTACTATGGTATAATCTCTTTTATATGGAATATTTTGAAATAATTTCCTTTACCTCTCTGTTGCATTCAAGGTATACAGATGGCCACTCTCTGCTTCTCATCTCGCTTCCTAGAAGATAGTAGTGAGGAAAGATGAGGCTGAAGCAAGCTGGGGCTCTCGGCATCATGGTTTTTGGATCGTTGAGTTTTTTGACTACTCCTTTTTGATAATGTCAAATCATGCCACATAGATTTGGTTGTTCTCGTTTGATTACCTACATGCTTGAACTAATTCATCCACTGACACACAATCGGTCGCACATGATTCGTTACTTTAAGGATGATTGATTACTTGGAGATGTCTTGTAGGGAGAAACCGATTCTTGATAGATGTGTTGTAGGCAAGGAGCCAAGTTTCACAGAAGAGCCCACAGATTGCAATATAATGCATTCTTGCTTTTAGTCTGACTTCACTAGGTGGATTCATAAAATATTCAAGGTTTTGATAACTCAATGACTGATGTCCCAAGTTACTATATTGTTTTGTGGATGTGTACAATGACTACTTCCAGGAATAGAATCTATTGCAGTTGGCATGGAGGGATCCCCACGTAATTGGTGATTAAACTATTTAAATGATTTTTAATACTCCTTTCCTCAAGTTTATGATGCAGGTGTATGCTATTGATGGAAATCAAAGTCCAGCTCTCCTGAACACAATAAGTGACATTTAGTACCACTGAAAGTGTTGGCTCTCCTTTCATATAAATCTCAATTGATAAATATTCCCAGGGGAAGATCCTTCTCCAAGCTCACTCAGGTCTCTGAAGGATCAATTGCAGGCCTTGAAGAGGATATGAAATGTTTCTTCAGACCTTCGTTTACATGACTAAGAATCGAGTATTATAGACTTTGGCATCATGTGGTTGAAGCGTGTGATTCCTGTAGCTAGGATCTGTGTTCACTTCCCCAACTTACCTGTAGAAATCAAAAGGCCTAGTGTAGACCTAGAAGCAAGACCTACACGCGTGCATGAACCCTGATTGATGACTGAACTTACTATATTACTCTTAGAGACAGGTATTACGTAATGCCCATGCAGGTTGATAACTCATATCCCTTCAAGTTGCATGATTGACCTTGTTAGACACATGAAACATGACTTATGATCTCTGGAATTCCCATGAATGCAAGTGACCTTTTAAAATGACAATTTTTTTTGTTTTGGTTGTGGAACCTTGAATGGGTTCTTGAGATTTTGTGTAGTTTGCTCCCTCTTGACTGCAAAAGGAACTCCATGATTGATGTTGGATAGTTGACTGTATCTATAGTTGGCCTAATATGATTTCACTTTTATTTGGTCATAATGCTTGGAGCTTCACCTTATAAACTTCAAAAGGTAATCCACCAGTAGCTCACTTCATTCTGCAACCTAAGTAGTATTCACACCTTTTTGGGCACCCAAATTGTGAATGATTGCCTTTGTGTACCACTCAATAATGGCTTAAATGAAAGTGGGGTTGAGTGCATAATGCTTGTACTGTCTAAATGTTCAGAGAGAGGGTATTCATCATAGGAAAGTTACAGGTTGACATGCAAAATAGGGGGTGAACCTATTTGGGACTATCTAATTGTAATAGTCTTGCGAGTTTGTTTTTGCCAGGGACGAAATTCTCTGGTTTTACAATTCTCACTTAATACAGTTAGGCTAACACACACAACACTTATCTTTGATTCCTTGGGACTCCTATAGAGGCCCTCTTGTGAATGATATGCTCACAGGTTTTATGATCATTTTGAATTCTTGTGACTGACCCCGATGGGATTGGTGTATACAGGAATTGGGAGCAATTTGATGACCACTATGCACTAATAAATCTATTTCAGGTGCACCAGGAGTAGTGTTCTTCAGTAAATAAATGCTTTAAGACTTGTAATCGATGGCATGATACTGGGGAAAGATTCTCATTGCTGGCTAGAAGACTAGAAATTCCCAAGGGATGTTTGTTGGTTTATACTTCAGGATGAGTTGATGATCCTTTTGAGTTTTCTTCTCCATAATATCTTGCAGCTTGTTGGCATACAAATATATTTGGATGCTAAGATTGGGGGGTTCTTTGGAGCTCATTCCTCAAGAGAACTGTTATGTCTGTGGCTAGGGGTTGATCTATGGAATTTTGGTCCCTAAGCTTTCCATCCCAGATGCTATAGTAATACTCTGATTGCTTTAATTGATGGATCATATCACCTCGGTATTATGTTCACAGGACAATACATGTCATCACACATGCACTAAATGTAATATGAGCGCAACATCTTTTGCATGATTTGCAATACATAATCATATAGGTACAGGTACTGCTCGTGTATGACATTAGGTAACGATTGGCCAAACTGGAATTTTGCCTAGGAATCCACCAATCTTACTTTAATGTCATAATTTTACTCCACATTATCACTATTGGTTGTTTTGGGTTCATACTTTGGTCTTGAGAGAGTAATTGGATGCTTTCTATTCTTTCGACATTGGTGCACGAGAATGGAATCATATATGCATGGCCATCCTATTTTCATCTATAGATACTACGATAATTGACCTCTTTGAATAAAAATAGGCCAGCGTAAGCTTATTTGAGATCTAGAAGACTATGGGCTCTTTGGAGCTACTTTTTTGCAGGATTATATAGGGGTAGCTATACCTGATATACACACCATGGCAAGATAGATCTTCAAGAGGATGTCTCTCTAGAAGAAAAGTCTTGCAGATGAGGATGCCCCTGAAGTGGAAACTAAATTTGAAATAAATGTTTATCCCATTATGAGATGCAGTCTACTTGCTCTTTTGTATGTCATTTCAGGTTTTGGAGCTTTTGGAGAAGGCATTCCCAGCCTTACAAAAGACTGCGTAGTGGGAGTAATGCTGGGCTGACTGCCCCCCAAGGGGATTGTGTCGCTCAGCATTGCTGGAATGAAGAAAAGACTGACGGCTTGAAGATTGGCAGCATTGCAGATTTGAAGATCAGCTTGAAACTTTGCAGATTTTGAAGACTTGAAGATTTTCAGACTTGAAAGACTCTACCTTGGGTCGGTTCAGCTATGTATGCTCTTCTCTGCTTTGTTGAGGACGACAAAGTCTAGGAGGGGGAGGAGTGTTGTTCTAAGGGTTGCCCATAATTTTTTTCATGCTATGGCATCCTTTAGCCTTCATAAAAAACCCCTTTTCTTGTAATTAGGAGATGTCCATATGAACACTCTCCTAAAACCCCTTTTTGATATTTCCTCTAGTCTATGATATTGAAGCCTTATCAATAAAGTAGCTTTTTGGCACATGTACAAAAAACCCACGTAGAAACTCCCCACGCGCTCTCTCTCTCTAGGTGGTTACTTTTTGAATTCCCAAAATCACACGAAGATCCTCTTTTTGATTTAGCACATGTGATCTTTTGACCACATGTTTTATTCACATATGCCTCTCTTCTTCTCTATATAAAGAAGAGCCTCATTTGTAACAGAAGACTTAATACTGTAGAATCTTCCATCCCAAACTGATTGCCACAGTGTGTGCAAGCCCCCAACATATTAGAGAAATAGCATACGCAGCCAACGAAGAAGGATTCGGGAAGAAAACTGAGTTTCCCCAGCTTGCATGTATAAGGCCATTGATTGGATCGGTTCAACTCCACCGGCAGGACATACAGCTCCACCTGCCATAGGCACATGTAGATGGCGACGCATCAACCTATCTGGATTCTTACCTAATCGAGCACCTCAGACAATGATCCTCCGCAGCACCTGAAAATAGTGCATCCACAGTATGCATTTGCAAAACCATTTCTACAAATTACCGTCAGATTGATGATCGTTGAAAGTCTACGGACATCGGCGATAGCCCATATTCCAGCAGATAGATCGAGTCATAAGTCATAACAATGGTACACCATGATCTAACTTGAGCCAAAAACAAATCTACAGGGGTGAGGATGGGGCCGACTAAGGATTCAGCCTACTTCAAGGTGTCAAATGATGATGCCCTCGTACACACAAGCTTGATCGTCCTCCTGGCAGGCTTATTCATGAGCTACAGAGGAGAGATTTTGAGGATCTTGTACTTAGCGTCAAGGAAGTAGGAGCACACGCAGACGGCGAACATGGTTTTAGTGTTCTGCAAACTCAGAGGAGTGGAGCTCCGTCCACACAAATACTCTGTCATTACGATCAGGGTGGCTTGACAGAGGCTTAACTTGGAGCGTGAAGGAGTGCGGGAGCAGAACAAGCCATTGGACTTGACTACAGCTTCGAAGGCACAACGCAACAGCTCCACCATCACTAGAGACCACGGGGGAGCAAGAAGATGCTCCACCCGACAGTGGGAGAACGGAAATGGGAGGGAGAGAGTAAATCCTCCATCTCCCCTTCCCCATACGGATTAATGACGAGGGAGGAGTCCAATAAATTCCCCAACTACCCCGCACATAAGCCAATTCTTAAATGCTACATGAAATTTTGAGCACATTTGGTTTCTTGGAGTGGAAAAAATCCGAAGACCGTACAAAATTCGCAATCACCTTCAACTAACTTTGCCACAATTTTTTTTATATTTTTTTTTAAGTGAAAAGAGAGAGAGAAAGAAGTGAGAAATGTCCCTCCCCCTTCTCAAGGGCAACCTTGAAAAAGAGATGGAAGAGATGCAGACAGATGCCCCTTGGTGTGTGTGAGAGATGTGCATATGAGAGAGTGAGAGAAAGAGAAGGGGGTTAGGGGATGTTCTTGTGCAACAAACAAAGATAAAGAACTAAACTACTCAAAAATTAAAAGAAAAGAGGTACCCTATGCCAACCGAAGGCCACACGTATTCATCCTCCTCCAAGTGCCAAGGTGCATCTCACGAAGTATGGACACGCAAACTTGGAAAAACCAACGGCTAAAGGCCGACGTCCCCGACAACGACGCCAAATTGTTGAGAAAAGGGGAGCAACAACCCTAACCGCCTCACATGGAAGTGAGAGGTTTCTCCAAGTTGGGGCAAAGAATGAGAGGAGAGGTTCACCCACGCTCATGGAGCAATGGCAACAATGGCCAACGTCACAAGGAGCAAAGGGGAACATCCTCCCAACCATGCACACACACATGCAAATCCATACACCAAGATCATCGCCTTGCACACAAGGAAACAGGAGAGTAGCAAATGACACCTTCTTCCATTACCAAAATGGAGGCCAAGGCCATGGCCCAGGGACCCCCTTTTTACAAATGAGGCTCTTCTTTATATAGAGAAGAAGAGAGGCATATGTGAATAAAACATGTGGTCAAAAGACCACATGTGCTAAATCAAAAAGAGAATCTTAAGTGATATGGGAATTTCAAAAAGCTAACTACCTAGAGAGAGAGAGAGCGCGTGAGATTTCTACGTGGGCTTTCTTTATGTTTGCTCAAAAAGGAGTTTTTAAAGAAAAGGCTTCAATACCTTAGACTTAGGGAAATTATCAAAAAGGGGCTTAGGAGAGTGTTCATATGGACATCTCCTAGATACAAGAAAAAAGGTATTTTTATGAGGGCTAAAGGATTCCATAGCATGAGAAAATTGTGGGCAACCCTTAAAACAACAATTTGGCTTCCACATTTCTCCTTGTGTGCTAGGCGTTGATCCATGTGTGTGGGTTTGGCACTTGGGGTTGTCTTGTGTGTGATCATTGCCCTCCCTTGTTCCTTTTGACGTTGGCCATGGTGCCATTGTTCATGGACGTGGGTGTGTGTGTGTTGCTTACACTTCTTGCAACTCCTCTTGGAAGAGCCTCTCACTTCCATGTGAGGCAGTTAGGGTCTGTTGTTGCCCTTTTCTCAACACTTCTCCTTCTTCAGCCTCTTAAAGAACTACCATGTATAGGCTAACGTCATATCCTTCCTCATCAATGCATTCATTCATGGTTATCACTTCTTCATTTACACACACGTCGAGAGTGGCTAAAATCTCCATCCAACCATGAGGTTCGAATTCTTCATCTAGGAATATTTGAGGCATGTAAGCTGGGTCTTGTATCGACCTAGCTATTCCTTGCCTTTGCTGCCATCCTTTCCTTCTATCCTCTTACTTTTTTGCAGGTTGGCACATCCATAGATGAGTGTCTTCGTTCATCCTCGATTGGTGGCTTGAACCTATATTGTGAATCAACTGATCGTCTTCCTCCTTATGAATCTGATTCCATTGCAAGGGAGGAACATCTTGGTATGTGTAGGTGTGGAGATTTATTCTTGTGGTGGTTCCTTCATGTTGTAGGTATACCGCGTCTTTTCCCCAATCTTGCACTACCTTTAGCTGTCTCATGAAGGATCTTCCAAGTATCATCTCATAATTGCTAGCCCTTTCAAATTGACATATCGCTAAGGTGTGCTCGAATTCAACTCCACAAGTGGAAAAAATTACCCGTTCCAATAATCCCAAGGGTCTTTCAGTGTGTCCGTCTGCCATTTGTATCTTCATGATTGTTGGTCTTAGAGCTGGTTTTCCCCATTTCTCCCAGATTTCTTTAGTTGCAATTCCTACTCCAGCACCAGAATCCAAGATGGCTTTAGTGGTGTAACCCCTATAGGTAATTGGAAGGCACGTGTTTCCTTCATCTCCCTCACTAAAATCTCCAACCTTATCGACTGGGATTTTTACTGTGTTTACTTCATCAGACATCTCCTTCTCTTCCATCTTGATCTCCAATTGACTGGTTAATTTCTCCTTCAAATGTGGTTTGACCTTCAAAAGTTCTTCCAATGTCAGAGTGCAAGGGTTTTTACCTTTCTAAGGTGTTGTATGATGTCCGATGTTTGGACTGATGAGTTCTTTTTCCTATTGAGGGAATGTAGTATAATTCTGAATTATGTTCGTATTCTCCAGTGTAATTTGACAAAACCTTTTCACTATCATTCTCCTTTTCACTTTGGTCGAATGGTAATAATCCTTCTGAATTCAGCTCAGGTATTGATTGTTCCAATTCACCTCATGCTTCTAGCTCTTCAAAGGGTGGCTCTATTCCTTCCACTTTCTTCCATCTGTCTTCTTGGACTCTTGCCCACAAGTCTTTAGGCCATTCTCCATCTACTTCGGGGACAATGGATCCTTCCCTTTTATACTCGCAGTGATTTTCATTACGTGTCTCCCCATCTTTGGGTGTCTCAGGGTCATTAAGGATGATACATTCTTGGAATTCTTTTTCGGGAATTCGTGAATTGGGTAGTCCAAGAACATGTTTTTCTAGAGTCTGTTGAGCTACTTCAATTAACTTTTTGCATATCTCCAACCTTTCTTTCTCTAAGTCACCTCTAGGATATTCTTTTTCATGTTGTTCAATGGTAGGTCCTGCTCTGATTCGTGCCTAGTATGCCTGAATCCACATGGCTAACTCTTTTGGCATGGGATCTGGTAAAATTGATCCTATCTCTTCTTTTTTATGCTTTCCTTTTTTATTCTCTTCTTCAAGTTTTTGTTTTCCGTTTTGGTCTTGTTCATTCTTTTCCTTCTCCATATGTTGTTGTAGTTTCTTTTCCTTTATCCTATCTCTACGATTCTTCCATCTTTGTGTTCGTTTACTTGTGATACTTTTTCCAGGTTCTTCTGAGTCTTCAACTCTTTGAGGTGTGGGTGTATTCACTCCTCTATCGCTTTGGTCATTCTCCCCAGTTTTCTCTGGTGTCTCTCTGGCTTTGGCTCTTGTTATTGCTTTCAATGGCACGGTGTACTCCTTATCACTCCCTGATGACTCTATCACCTCTATCACGTTGATTTGCACGTTCGAGTTAACTTTGTTGGGGTTTTGTAGGGAAATCTCTAAAAAGGTGTTCTGTACCACAATCACTACAGTATCCTTCCCAGACTCGCTGTGGTGGTGGTGGGTTTGGTAGTGTACATTCTCTGATATAATGATCACCTCCACATCTATAACATGTTCCTCTCGGTACAGGCGGTCTATTCATAGGTTGGGGGGGTATGGGTGCTCTAGGAGCTGTGTACATCAATGACACATAATCTTGTTCATATCCGTAAGAAGTATCTAGTACCTCCCTGCCATATGTATATGGTTCGTACATTTGTCCATATTCTATCATAGAGCTCTCATAAGTGGGATAGTTTCCTTGACTATGGTCATAAGATGAATCATATGGTTCATTACTAGTCAAAGGTGTGGCTGGAACAATTGCTCTTTCTAAGTTTTCTTCCGATTGAGCTATTTTCACTGGGACAACATTCTAAGGGTGGGGTGGTTGTTGTCCAACACTGGTTGTGGTTGAGTGTAACTTTGATAAGCATAAGGTCGTGGTGCTGTTGCCTGCGGTTGATATGGGGGATATCTGAAGGCTTCTCCTCCTTGATCTCTCTGAGGGTATCCATAAGGTCTCATAAGAGGTGGTACCAGTCTTGACGGTCTATTGTAAGGACAATTTTCTGCACTGTGATTTGTGTATTTTTGTTCTATGCTGCAATATTGTAGAAAACCCGGGACATGTGGTCTATTGTAAGCATAACCAGGTGGTGGGACTACTCCCCTAGTGCACAAATGAGAGGGATGATCACCTCCACAATGCATACATCTTCTAAGCATGGGTACTCTCATTGGGTTATTGGCGTAGTTCCTCTGTCCTTGAATGTTCAACTTCTTTGCTACTAAGTCGGCTATTTCCTCTACATTGTTCTTAGGGTTGGATGTGCTACTGGCGGAATCTTCACTTTTCACACTACCTTGAGGTATTTTCAGGTCTTCCGCTAGATTGTCCTCTAGGTCAATACATTCTTTCATACATTCTTGCAAGGTTTGAACTCTTTTTACATATACCAGAGATCTTAATGATCCATTCACTAACCCTTCCAAAAACAATGACACCATCTTGTTTTGAGTGGGTCTCTCTTCAACAGAGCATCTATCCACATATTGTTTGAATCTTCTTGCAGCCAATCTGACTGACTCTGTAGGAGCTTGCTTAAAACTATGGATCAATGAGGAAGAGTTATTTTTAATCCCAGATTTAGTGAATTCCTCAATCATTTCTTGATAGAATTGTTCCATGTTTTCAAAATCATTAGGATCTAATGGCTGGAACCAAGCTAAAGCTGTGTCTGTCAAAGTTAGACCAAAAGATTCATATTGGATCACGAAATCTTCCACTTGTTCGGCTCTCATAACTTGCTTGAATTCAGCAATATGATTGTAAGGTTCACTAGAGCCATCATAATGGTTTCTCATGCATTTGGAAACTTGAATAGGTCTTAATCTCCTTCCTGCTTCAGGTGGTCTAGGCATCACAGGGAAAACTGGTCTTCCTATGGGTATGCCATGCCCTCTTACCACAGGTGGTCTATCTGGAACAGGGATTCTATTCCTTGGGTCAACAGGGGGCTGAGGCCGATAGTTAGGGTTATTTGCCGGCATGGCAAACTACACATGTGGTCTGACTCGAATATGGGTTTGTTGTGTCTGTCCAGACTGCTGATATGAATTATCTTGAAAGGTTCCTTGAGGGTTCTGAGAAGTAGTAGCTTGATCTCGAGGAGGGAACACTGGAATGTTCTGATATTTCAACCCTGCTCTTTCTGACTCCGTTAGAGGCCAGTACCTCCTTTGGTTTCTGTCCAAATATGTGATGATGGTGGAGAATTCAGGATCTTGTAACTCATAGACAATAACTGGGTTAGGGGCTACTTCCCATAATGAAGAGTGGGCTCTAAGGAGATGCTCCATTCCATTGATCAAATACACATCCATTAAGGAGTCATCTTGGGGAACTAGGTCTCCTCTCCAAACCCTAACAACAGTAGATCTCCCTCTTGGAGTGGTCACTTGCCCTTCATGTCCTTCTTCATTAAGGTTGTGAGCATTGTCTTCTTCCCCATGTTCATTGATGTTTTCAGGGTGTTCCGTAACAACATACTGGATATCTCTTTTGTCCATATAAAACTCTCCTGCATACTTAACTACTGGCCTAGGCACTATGTAGGCATCTGAAGCTTTCTTTAGTCTAGCCATTGATTGGTTTAGACCATCTAGGTAGATACGTATCTCATGTTGATTAGTGTTCACATATTCTAAAGATGTCCGATATTCACCCTCAATAATTGACATCATGCCAATCATTGGTACGGTATTTTGCATGTCCTCTGAAGCCATGGGAATTTCTTCCTCTGACTCACTAGAGGTGTCAGAATAATGGGAACGGCTACTGGGTTCGGCTACACTTCCCACTGAAGAGATTACACTTCTTTGGCTTCCTAGGGTTCTCCCAGACCTTAGGTTCATTCACTTCAAAACTCAGATCAACCTTAACCAACCTCTAGCTCCTAGAGTTCTTTACTGAGGGTCTGAATTCTAAATAAATTTTTGGATGGAATAAGACTGACAGTGAATCCACAACTCACGATACTTGACCCAAAAAAAGTCCACGATACACGATGTTTCACCCACGATACACGATATTTGAGGAAACACGATACTTGAAGCAGACGATACCCGATACTTGACACTGAAAATCACGATACACGATATTGGGCACCCAAGAGGGTCATGATACTCGATACTTGGCGAATACGATACACGATACTCCACGACAAAATTTCCACGATACTCGATACTAGACCTTGCTGTGTCACTCACGATACACGATAGTCCACAAGTATTGCGAGAAAATTCCCGACGATACTCGATATTTTTCAGGTATCGGGAAAGCCATCTCTGCGATACACGATATCAGATAAGTATCACGATCAGAAACTCACAATATACGATAACCGAGAAGTATTGCAATCTGAATTTCACGATACACGATATGTGATATCCGCCGAGTATCGTGAGGACTTCTCAACGATACAAGATACGTGATAGGTATCGCCAGACCCAATTTCAACGATACCCGATACTTGACAGGTATCGTGAAAAGAGTTCAACGATACACGATATTCAGTCTAGGTATCGCGATACTCGACCACAGGAGTTCACGATACCTAAGTATCGCGATACCTCAACCGCGGGAGAACACGATACTTGGCCTTTTTCCAATTTTTTGCAAGTGTTTTTTGGATTTTGAGTGCATGTGATTGTTCCTAGAGTTTAGCTACCCTCTCCTCTTAGCCTGTATCACAGAATAAACTCTCTCTTTACCCCTGTCTACCTTTCATGATAATTGACGCAGGTCGCTTTTCTGAAAACTTGATTTCAAAAGGAGTTATGCACAAAGAATCAGTAGTGTGCTCACCTTGGAAGCTTTTCCCAACTCTCTTATCCCTCTTGCTCACACTGCAAAGCTCAAAAACCCTGGTCTCAGCTCACGACACTCGACATATTGCTCTCACGATACTTGTTCTAGAGACAAGTGACTTGATAAATGACAATTTTTTTTGTTTTTATACCTTTTGAAAAATTCTTCCTAATTAAAAGGCTGAAAAGACAAAGAGTAAAGAGGTTGGAAGCTATTCTATCTTCCTACTGCTCCCTTCTTCCCCCTACTCTACTCCACTCACTTCCCTAGACTAATAACTCACTACACACACTTCAAGAGTGAGAAGTAGTAAGTGCGGATGAGTGTGACTTACCAAAGAAGAGAAATTCACAACTCCTCTACTCGCCTCAATGCTAGAGCTACTTACCATCACACGAATGCTTTGGTTTGATTTGACACTCCCCGGCAACGGCGCCAAAAACGTGTGTACCTAAGCGCCAAATTAGGGACTTGTGGAGAAAGAGACTATACCTCGATCCCCCTCAAGCGCATATAGTGGGGATTCACGCTTTATTTATCAATCCGAAGAGTATCAAAACCTAGCCGACTGTATGAAGACGTGCATTCAAATGATGATCAATGCAAACATGCTTCCCAAGAGTGCAAACAAGGCAAAGACTAATCCAAATAAGCTTCAACTGTCAGCTATGGTGTCACGATACTTGGAGCAGCAACCAACAGTAAATTGAGCTTTTCTCTTAGCTCTGAACTCCGAATATAGCAAATACCATATGCGTTTCGAAGCTCTCGTAAAGATGCATCCAATGGTGGTATTTTCACTCAATTCTGACGCTTCTACTTCAAGTTATGAGCAAAATATTGAGTCACAGGAATGACCTTCCTGCACTTCAGCACTTCCTACACTTCACACACACCTTAACAACAGTAAACAAACTCTTTCATGGATAGAAAACACTTCCTAACACTCTTTTCAAGCAACACACATGCATACAAGCTCACAAAGAAGATAATACAGAGAGGAGAAGACACAAATTCGAAATTCTGTGCTCTTGATTCTCACAATGGCCAAAAAAGCCTTTACAAAGAGTCACAAATTGACTTATATACATGTGCCCTAAAAATGTTCCTTTCACACAGGAGACAAGCACTTTGTTCACTAAAAGGCTTATTTCCTACTAATTTACATGGGTAAGCTACTAATCTTCTGTGGGAATGCATCTAGAGGACTCCTCTAGTGCATTTACATCGGAAAATATATTACAAAATGATTATGATACAAAAGATAAGGTGTCCAAATCGGAAAAATTTTGGGACCCTTCTTTTTCTCTGCCTTGTGCTCTTCTTAGCTCTGCAATAGCTTCCCATGGGCCTATGAAGTGGGGTAGTTCTTGTAAGGAGTTAGAATCAAAGTCTAATCTCTCATGAGATTGGGTACTAACCTGCTCTCCATAAATGGAAGGAATGGCTTGTGGGAATTGATAATGCAAGTCATCCACAAGTTCAATGGGAGGAGGAACTTCACTCTCTTTAGCCCATTTCTCTTCTTGAATCTCTCGTAGGAATTCTAGTGAGTATCGATTCATAGATGAAGATGTGTCTGGTTCTGTGGCATTAGGCACATAAGCTTCTTGGGCAGGAAAGCTTGTCCTTTCACTTTCCTTGTCGTTATTTTGAGAGACGGGGTCCTTTTTTGATTGTGCAATTAACCTCTCCAATCTTTCTAGCAGTCCATCAAAGTGCAACTACATCTTAGCTGAGCTAGAGAAGTTAAAGAGGCGACTGGCTTCAAACATGGTTTGAGCCAATTCCACCATCTTGGCACAAATTTTAGTTCGTTCAAGCTCTAGTTCAGCTCTAGGGTAACACTTTTCATGATCCGTTACGTTTGGCCCTTCTTGGATTCTGGCCTGATATGCCTTAAGCATCATGTTTAGGTCCTCGGGAGTGGGATCAGCTAAGACTGATCCGACTCTAGGGGGTGGTGAAGGTGGTGGGTTGGAGGGAGATGGGAATGGTGGTGGTGGGGTAGTGTGAGAGGGAGTTTGATATGTGAGTTCAATTATCTTGGCTTTCGTTTCTCTTAGAATTTCCTCGAGTTCACTCATTTTCTTTGCCCATTGCCTTTTCATTCTTTTGCGGCTATCCCTCCAAGCTCTAGTCCTCTTCTTAGTCATGCTCTCAGTCTCACTAACCTTGGAACTCTTTTCCTTGCCTAAACCTTGGTTTTGCTACAAAGCTTGAGCTCTAGTGACCACTTGCACTGGTGCAGTGGAAGCTGCACTCCCTGTAGAGTCTACTACTAACCCAATAACATTGATAGGAGTGATTTTTGGTAAATTGTTGGGATTCTTAGGACAATCTTGCAAAAGGTGCTCTTTCCTACAATCGGGACAAAAACCCTAAATTGTCACAGATTAGGGTTGTGTAGGCGCAGGCATAGGGCAATCACGAATGAAGTGATCTCCCTGACATCGATAACATGGTCCTCTAGGAAATGGGGATCTTACCTACCTAGGTTGAGGCCTAGAGTTTGGATTTGCGTACATGACATTTGCATACTCTGGCTCCCAACTAGGTTCACTCGGGCCTTCATAATAGTATGACTCGTTATGCTTAGGCGACTGCATGTAGTACGCCTGTGAACTATCAATGTGAGTAGAGTCAAAACTATGATCACTAGGGTCACTTTCTGAAAGCAATGATGTTACTCGGACTATGGCTCTATTGAAATTCTCTTCTGCAGCTGTGTACTTCACTGGAATCACATTGGCTGGAGTAGGGGGTTGTTGCGCTAGAACTAGTTGAGGCCTTTGTTGGGCCTGATATTGTGGTTGGTAGGGTTGCTGAGGTCTAGCATACTGCTGTGATGGGTACTGGTTCTGGTATCTTCCTTGTTGAGGGTATGGCTGTGGATACGTTTGCCTAACTGCTTGCTTATTGTATGGGCAATCTTGCGCGGTGTGATTAGTGTATCTCCGTTCTATGGTGTATTACTGGCTACTAGGATTCACTTGGGGTTGAGCCATAATGGGACATACATTCGCCATATGGTCACCTCCACAAGTATAGCACCGCTTAACTAGGGCAAATCTTGGAATTTGTTTGCTAGAGACACCTAGTTTTTGAGCTACCTTCTCTGCAAGTTCCTCGATAGATGTGGATTGACTGGAAGTGAGGCTACTAGAGCTATCTGAATCCTTGTAGATTTTTGAAAGCTACAGCTCCTCTCCTAGATTATCCTCAATGTCTATGCACATGCGTACACATTCTTCTATGGTTCTGGGGTCCTTCAGATATACATATGATCTTAGCTTGGTACTCAGCAGTCCATCCAAGAATAAAGCCACTTGTTTGGCTGGTGTGGGTAACTCAGGAACATGACATCTCTCTAAGTATTGCCTAAACCTTAAAAGTCTAATGGTCTCTTGAGATGTCTGCTTGAAGCTGTGAATCAGTGAGGAAGTATTATGCCTTATGCCACTCTTAGAGAATTCGGTAATGAAAGCCTCTAGAAGTTAGTCTATGTTTCGGAACTGTCTCTCATTTAGTGGTTGAAACCATGTAAGGGCTGTGTTCCTAAGGGTTAGACCAAAGGCATTGTATTGCCTGAATAGGTCCTCCAGTTGTTCAACTCTCAAGACTTGCCTAAACTCGGCCACATGATCGTATGCATCTCCCGTGCCATTGAAGTAATTCTTCATGGACTTAACCAGCTGGGTTGGCCTCAAGGTTCTAGTGTGTTCCCTAGGCTTTGGCAAAGGAAAATCATCAGTATTTCTTTGGTTTCTTGGGGCTCTAGGTCTCTCAGTTTCCTCTCTATCCATCTCTACTCTCATCCCTTCTCTTCCCAATGGGTTGGCAAAACTTACTTCTAGCCGGTCTCTACTTCTGTCCTTATGAGCTCCATGAGCTTGGGATGTCCCAACTCCTGGGTGACTATAGGAGACATTAGATCTTGGATGGGGAAAAACAAACTCCCCCTTCCAAGTGTAGGCATGCCTACCATGTTCTTAGACCAAGAAGATCCTCTCTGCAGCATTGTCTAAGTAGGTTACTTTGCCTAGACTATCAGGATCTTTAACTCATAGATCATGAGCGTTTAGACTTCGTTAGGCTGGTCATGCTTATATCTCCAAAAGGATTTCTTATTCTCCCGGTTTAGAAGTATATCTATGCTCTTATTGTCCTAGGGAACCCACTCTGTTGTGATAATTCTAGTGAGAACTGATTTGCCTCGAGGGGTTCTAGGCTCTCCACCTATGTTCTCTTGCTCTAGGTCACTTATGTTCGTTTCTGGGATCACATTACCAAATTCATCTGTCCTAGCTGGGTAGGTGGTGACCACATATATGGTTCCTTCTTTTTCCACGTATGCACTATTTTCAAACTTGACTGCTGGATGTTTGAGTCCAATGGGTTGGTCAGGCTTACGACTCTTCTTAGGCTGTCCTCATAGATGCGAGCACGTAATCGGTTGGTCCTAAGGTATTCCAGTTGAGTCTTGTAGGGACCTTCAACCTTTTGCAAGTAAGCCACGCCTGGACTTCCTATTGGCCTCTCCATTCCATGAGACATCTCTAATTCACTAGTTTCAGAGCTAGGGTAGTGTGAATAATTGCTCAACTGCTGGGCCCAAGAACTAGCAGTGTGATTGACACTAGCCTTTGAAGACCTAAGGCTTTGTCTATCTCTCCCTAGGTGTTGTCCTAATCTAAGGTTCATATGCCTTAGTGAGCAATCCCAATTTTTACCCAAGGTACAACCTCGTTGCAGATCAATTCGTATCAGCCACTTGGTTCTTTTTTAGGTGGTTATTGTGTTTATGCCCTTGTCTGATATCACGTCGTCAAGAATATTTGAGTGATTTTCCGCACTTTAAGTTGATCGCACCATGTTAAATTCTTTTCCTTTAAAGTTACCAATCACAAAGAGATTATGTTTCAACTTGAACTTGAGTGCTTAGGTAGTCTTCAACTTGATAGATGCCTATCGTCACCCTAACTTACTTCGAGCATGACTCGCACTTAGCCTAAGCTAGGAACTGACAAAGGGAGTTGAGAATAATCCAACCTCAAGTTGCTTATCCCTTGCCCTTGGAAGCCCAGGAAGTGTGTCCCCAAGCCTGCACTCAATCTTGCCTTGAATGCCTTTCAAAGCTCTTAGTGGACCTGTAAAAGTTCCAAAGTTAGCTTGGGAGTTGACTACAATAGACCATTTTCCTTCATGTAACTCACAAACCAAATTGCCTTTTTCCTTTCTGGAAAACAATCCTAAATATTCCTCAGTTTTCCTACCCCAAGGTATGGTCTTAGTGGGATTTGAAACGAGCTTTCCAATGAGCCTAAGATCACTCCGAATGGATTTCGTATGAGGAAGTTATGACAGTTCAGGGTTCTGGGGTAAAAACAGTGTTCAAACAGGCTATCAGACAAACAAGATTTTTTTCTAAAATTACTAGTGTAGAGACCTCACAAAGTGCTAATTACTTGATAAGTATGCCCAAAATCACCCCAAAATTTGGAATAAAAACCCTAAAAAATTTGCCGAATATGGCTGTCAATTGCGATCGATAGGTCTATCAATCGCGATTGACAGAGGTGTCCGTCGTGGCCTATCAATCGTGATTGACACATCAGTCGTGATTGACTGTGTCAATCGCGATCGATAGAGTCGATCGTGGGGTCTGTCAATCGCGATTGATGGTGTCAATCACGATCGACACTTTTTCCGCAAAATTCGGCATAAGTGTTCGTCATGATGGATACATGGTCATGTGAATTTTAGTGTCAATCATGAGATTTTAGTCGGTTGCGATCGATGGTGTTGATCGCGATTGACTGAGTCCTACGTGGTAGTCCATCATGGTCTGTCGGTCGCCATTGGCAGAGTCTGTCGGTCGCGATTGACAGAGTCTGTCAGTCGCGATTGACAGTGTTAATCGCGATTGATAGAGGATCACATAATTTTTTAGTTTTAATTAGTGATTTGGAATGTGCTCATCATGTGTGTTGTGGTGGTCTACTTTGTTTTACCAATTGTCCAAGTTTTCTATCGATCGCGACCGACAGAGGTCAACGTCTCGGAGACTGTGTAGAGTTTTTCAATACCTGTGTAGCCTGCTGGAGATGATGATACAGCTAAAACTTGCAAGAACACTCAAGAAACATGCAAAAACAGTGCACACAAATCGCTCTCTCGCTCTCTCTCACAAGTGAAATGAGGGAAATGGAAGGGGGGAAGGTGATATGACCAAAAAACTAAATTTTCACGATGATAGAGATGGAGGTGGGAGATAGTGAGGATGATGATGGTGATGCTGATGGTGAAGTAAGAAAGAGAAAAATAAGGAAAAGTAAAGAACTTACCTACCACGCCAACATCACAACTCTATGTCTTACCATCACACGTTCGTCCTCAAAGCTCAATCCCCGACAACAGTGCCAAAATTTGGTGTAGCTCAGTGATGAGTAGCACCTCCTTTAATGTCAATCCGGGAAGATGTGAGGATGGTATGAAGACCTCGAACAAGTGATGATACAAGTGTGTGAGTGAGAAGCACACAAACATGCACACACATACACACACATGCACACAAGGCAAGAACAAAGAGAGAGACAATGGAGTAACTTCTATTGCAAAAGAGTTTTCATACAAGTTCAAATCTACAACAAGCTAAACCCAAAAATGAGCTCTCTAGCTCTTTTTATAGTTTTTGACTAGCTTTGGTCCTATCTAGACCTAGTGTCCGGCCTAGTTAAAAATTAGGTTCTAAGACTATTTTGGAGGCTCAAACGAGCTCTGAAAATTATGAAAATTGGTGCATAAATACTACTAATACTCCTCAAGCTCGAGGACTCCTCGGCTTGTAAAAAATGGAGTAGGAATAGTAAAAAATCATATTTATAATGGTGTCAAGTGACTAAAATCACTATTTGGGAAATATTATTTCATGAAAAATGATAGGCCTATTTGCCAGATCTCCGTTAACTGATTTGCCTAGTTGACCCTTCTCTTTGCTCTGATTCCTTATATTATAGCTCCGTGGTCTTGAAATGCCCTGACTGCTGCCAACAACATCGTATTTGACAACATAAGCAAACTCGTACAAACCCAAAAGAAGTAACCAAAACAATAGGAACAACACGTGACATGGTGTAACCGAACCAAAAACCTTATATTACTCAATGAGGAAGAAATTTCATCGTTCCTAAATGCCAGCAAAATAGTAAAGTAATATAGATGCTTCAAAAATCCCTAGTAAAGTAATGCAAATGCCTATATCAAAGCTTGATAAGATCTCACAAATACCAACACCTCTCCAACCTTAGTGTCCTTTCCACTACAAGTTTGGAGGGAAGGAAGAAGCTTTCTCTCTCTCTCTGAGTTCATGGAGCGGAAGTGGAAGCTTGCTGAGTCCCCCTTTCCCTCTCATCTGCTAGTTGCCTCCGACCAACCCTATTGCAAGAATCGCCACCTCACCAATCCTTGGCCTCCTACATTTTTGTGATGATGCACTAGTAGCTTGCACGTAGACCTTCAAGAGCTTCCAAGCACAACAGGCTTCACCTTGAAGGTCTAACTCTAGTGGCTGCCATCTTCCATTTGATGTTGCTACCCAAGCTTCTCCTACCATTGTTCCTCCAACATAGGCATCGTAGCTACGGCAATGATACTCAATCAACACTTATTCCCGACTATTGACATGGTCTTCTTCCTCCTTGACACCATTGGTAGCTCCTCTAATCCTACCAAAACCATCAACTATCCTAGCTCACAATCTTTGCCTTCTCTCCTACACCACTACCGAACCCCTTATCGGGCTTTCTTGAACCTTCCACATCCAGCTACGTTTCCTTTATCCTATGAATCTTCTCCTTGACTCCCTCTACCTGCATTTCTATACCCTATACTTTCCTTGCCCTATAGTTTTTTTGTCTGCAAGCATCTCTTCGTGCATGTCTTACTGCACATCGTGCAAAAAACTATCCTACCAATGTCATATTGTGTGTTTGCCCCTAGTGATATGTATAAGTCCTTTCCTTGTTCTTACACTCCACCTACAATCTCACAAATGCTTTCCTTTCACCCCTCTAGTGTCTCCTTCTGAATATGTCTACATGTGTAGCTCTATGTCCATTCCCCCTTCTCTGTGTATATGGTGTGTGTTCCCCCCAATCTGTATGTATCATGTGCCTCTTCCAAAGGCCTCCTTTTATATTGGTAGTTCCTAATTTGCCGAGTTGCATCATAATGGACCCATTCCATGATCTATCCATTCAGATGTGCAAATCTTGTTAGGATCTTGGCCAAGAGAGGCCTTACAGATGGCGACCTTAAGTTCGCGGCATGGATGTCCACTGCAATTATGTCCCTCTCATCAAAGCTTTTGCACAGTAGGAACGCTCATGAAATGTAACAATAATTTGGGTGGCACACTTATCTGGCCAGTGGGCACTTGCTTCTAGAAACCATAGGTGCAATTCTTCATGGCTATTTCTTCCAGAATCCATAGGCAAGATTGCTTCCAAAATCCATAGGCATAGTTCTTCACAGTTGGTGTCGCTTTTGCTTTAAACTTGCTAGCCCCCAATTTTTGAGAGTGATATGGACTTCGCAAAAAGGATCTTCTATGTGAAAAATAGAATCCTGAACGTCCACCATATGTACACATGTATTTTTTCATACCAAGAACATCATGCTTACTTCAAACCATATAATGCCTTTTTCAACCTGCACACTTTGTTTTCATGCCCTTTTGCATAAAACCACGGGGCTGAAATACATACACTTCTGCATGTAAGTCACCATTCATAAATGTAGTTTTAATGTCCAAAGGATGAATATTCCAACCATGATGAGCTTCAAATGCACAAATGCTACAAATGGTGGTCATTCGACGTGTCGGAGAAAAGGACTCATCAAAATCAATGCCTCTCTATTGAGCATAACCTTTTGCCACAAGCCTAGCCTTATACCTATCAACTTTTCCATTAGTATTATGCTTTAGCTTGTACACCCATTTAGTGCCAATGGCCTTTTTTCTTGGAGGCAAAAGACATAAAGAACAAGTACCATTCTTCATAATGGCATCATATTTTGATTGCATAACAATCATCCAATTTTCTGCTTCATCAAAAGAAACAAGCTCATTCTCCTCACAAAGACTAGAGGAAGCCATTGCATAGCAACCTGATGCAAAACAAGCACTATGAGAGCCTGAACAAGTACCATACAATAGAGGTGCATCTAATTTGCTATCTCACAAAGTCTGCACTAGCCATCTAGACATAGCTTTTGCCTCCTCTATATTTGTCCTTTCATCAACAAGTGCATCATGTAAATCTCCATAAAAAATGGAATCATCTGCATCATCATGTGAAATATGTAAGGCTGATAAATTACCTCATTTGGACCAGCACTTGATGTCCATGTGTAAAAAGAGGAAGCAAAGCATCATACACATATTTGGAGCTAATTGATATCTCCTTAGTACATGAAAGTAATGGCTGAATTGCATCTTCCACAAAAAACATCATGACTAACCAAAATGTGTTTAGTGTGTGGATGATATAGACGATAGCCTTTGCTTTCAAAATTGTAACCAACAAAAATACATTTTTCTACTTTATCATCCAATTTTCTACATTGTCGTTCAGACACTAATGATATGCTAGAAAACCAAAGACACACAAATGGGCAAAAGATGGCTTATGATCATGCCAAGCCTCATATGGAGTGATAGACTATAGTGCTTTGGTCGGATACCTGTTAAGTACATATGTTGTAAACATAACATCATGAAGCCAAAAGCTATGAGGTAAAGCTTGAGTTTTGACCATAAACCTCACCATCTCCATGAGAGACCTGTTCTTTCATTCAACAACTCCATTTTGTTGAGGTATATATGACACTATACACTAATGTTTTATCCCATGCTCAGCCTATTTGCATTAAAATCAGAAGACATGTATTCCCCCCTCAATCAGAATGGAGGGTGCCCATTTTACATGCTGACATATTTTGAGCCAAAATCAGGAACTATTTGTAGCACATAGACACTTCGGACTTTGCTTTCAATGGATGCACCCATGCATGTCTAGAAAAATCATCAATAAAAGTCATGAAGTAAAGTTAGTTCCTAAAAGAAGGTGTCTGCATAGGATCACAGAGATCACTATGAAAAAGCTACAATTTTTGAGTAGCTCATACTAAGCCATCTTTTGGGAAGGAGGAATGCTACATTTTTCCCAAAATATAGCCTTTATAGACATGTTTACCAGGTGCCTCAAGTTTGGGTAGAGAGGACACCATTTCATATTTCTACAAGTGTAGCAAACTAGCAAAATTCAAATGACCAAAGCGTGCATGCCAAAGATTTGCATTTGACATCATCTGAGAATCTTGAATGGCACATGCTCAATCATTGATAAATTTTGCATACTCTATGAGATTATATAGACCACAACATAAAATTCCAAAAGTAATAATAACATTGCCCTTTGACAGATCATGAACTGTACATCTATCATCAACATGTTTGACAACCAATCTGATCTTGATAAATGTTGAAATTGACAATAGATTTTTCTTGATCACTAGCATAAACAAAGCATTTAACAATGTGAAGGAACTACCATTACTATTTCCATTTACCTTTTCCCTTTTGAGTAGCTAAGAAATCTTGATCTACAACACACATAATGGACCTATTCTTCCTATATTGTTCTTCCTGCAACAAAACAATGATAACTCCTCAAATCTTAAGGCATTTGGATTGCATTTCATCATCAACCAAAAAGTAGGAGCAAAGCTATTATATGAATATGGAAGACGATTAAGAATGGTTTGCAGAAGTGAACTATCTGACAAGACTTCATCTACAAAAATCAACTGCTCTTTCAAATCTTTGAGCTTTGTCAAACAATTGTCCATAGAATCTCCTTCATTCCTATGCTCACTTTCCAACTGTTTTCGGAGGTAAGCAACACGAACCTCATTTCTTTCTTGGCATAAAGTGGTAAGCGTATCCAAAGCATCCTTTGTTATTTTCCAGGAGTGAATATGAGGGATAATGGCATGTTTGACAGACAAAGCTATAAATGCATTTGCCTTAACATCTCGGCCATCCTATAAAAGTTGCTCTACAATAGGTGTAGAAGGAACTGTAGCACGAATAGGAATTTGAAGATCATCATCTTCAACTTCATTTGCATCATCTTCAATAACTCTATTTGCAGGCGTAGTAGGTCACTTTTTGGCGCCGTGCAGAATATTCCACGGTCGCTTTTCCACCAATACATGATGCATCATATATGCCCATAACGAGTAATCAATGCCATCCAACTTGTCCTCAATAGCCAACATATGGATTACATCATTGCGTTCGGCCATGGCCACTGACTAAAATACCTTGATGCAAAAAAGTGACTATATCTCAAAAAATTGAACAGAACTATCCTGTAGAGCTCTGCTAATGAGGGGAGAGCTTTGTTAAGATATGTCTCGATGAAGAACCATGCACATTGAAGGAATACTTCACTCCTTTGTAAATGAAACCCCGCCCCACATCCTCCCTCAAGGCCAGCTATCACCCAATAGGCACAACAATATCCCGCAAGAAGTCATAGAGGAAAAAGGGAAGGTTGGGAAGCTCAACCTACAGTGGGTAGCATAGGGGTTTCGACTTGTTTGGTCAAAATCTGGGAACCACTTTAATAGGCATAAGGCAAACCTCCAAACTTGCCAGGTGCCCACTTGTAGCACTTGAAACACCATTTCCTCATTCTTGAAGACCAAAAGTAAGTAGTTCAATGGCTAAAACCTAGGGTATTATTGAGCTTTATGTTTCGTTATGTCTTTATTTATTTTGTATGAAACATTACTAGTGTGGGTTTCTTTTCTTTGTAGAATGGTTGATGATACTTCACCACATTATAGTGATACAGAGTTCTAGCAGATTGTATCTCATATGACTCCTACAAAAATGTAGTTGGCATCACAAATATTCATAACATCTATCATTTTGACTCCTTCTCAGACCCCTTCTCCGTCATTTCCTCCTACTAGATGAACTACAGGGTAGACCACACCTATTGCATCATTTAGATTATCACAAGGGGCTTGGTTCTCAAGGGTCTAGTATATGGCATGATCATTGATTTGGTGGATCATCTAGAGCCTCACCAATAGAAGCCATATCTCATGCCAACTAGGATATCAACATTCAGGTGGAGGTGGATGTTGTGGTGGAGATGATGCATCCACACCACCATGCTCACATCATGATTCATAGCTACCTACTCCATGCACACATGTCACACCTTGGGGTGCACATGAGCATATTTCATAAAAAATAAATAAATGTGAATATGATGGATTGATCCACATGGATAGAGTTGGCACAAGCCTAGCCTTATACCTATCAGCTGTTCCATTAGGCTTATGCTTCAGCTTGTATAGCCATTTAGTGCCAATGGCCTTTTTGCTTGGAGGCAAATCACATAAAGACCAAGTACTATTCTTCATAATAACATCATATTGTGATTGCATAGAATCCATCCAATTTTCTAAATTTTGTGCTTCATCAAAAGAAACAAGCTCATTCTCATCACAAAGACTAGAGGCAGTCATTGCATAGCAATCTGATGCAAAACAAGTACTACAAGAGCCTGAACGAGTATGATATGACAGAGGTGCATCTAATTTGCTATCTCCCAAAGTCTACACCAACCATTTGGGCATAGTCTTTGCCTACCCTATATCAACCATCTCATCAACAAGTGCATCATGTAAATCTACATAAAAAATGGAATGATATGCATCATCATGTGAAACCTGTAAAGGTTGAGAAATTTCCTCAATTGGACCAACACGATTGTTCACCTCTAAAAAGAGGCAGCAAAGTGTCATGCATATCTGTGGAGCTAACTAATGTCTTGTTAGTACATGAAAGTAATAGCGGAATTGTATCTTCAAAAAAACAACATCACGACTAACAAAAATATGTTTAGTCTATGGATGATATGGCATTTACTTTCAGAATTATACCCAATAAAAATACATTTTACTTCTTTACCATCCAATTTTATGCTTTGTTGTTCAGGCACTAATGCATATGCCAAACAACCAAAGATATGTAGATGAGAGACAGATGTCTTGCGACCATGCAAAGCCTCATATGGAGTGATATAATCTAGTGATTTGGTGGGACACCTGTTAAGTACATATGCTGCACACATAACAGCCTCAAGCCGAAAGCTATGTGGTAAAGCTTGATTTTTGACCATACAACTCGCCATCTCCACGAGAAACTTGTTCTTTCTTTTTGAAACTTTATTATGTCAAGGTGTATATGGCACTATACACTGATGTTTTATCCCATAATCAGCCATAAATGCATTAAAGTCAGAAGACATGTATTCCCTCCATATTTTACATACTGACAAATTTTCAACCAAAACCAAAAACTCTTTGAAGCACATAAACACTTTGGACTTTTCTTTCAATGGATACACCCATGCATGCCTGGAAAAAGCATCAATAAAGTTCATGAAGTAAAGGTAGTTCCCAAAAGAAGATTTTTGCATAGGACCACAAACATCACTATGAACAAGCAACAATTTTTGAGTAGCTCACACTGAGGTGCCTCAAGTTTTGGCAAAGAGGACACCAGTTCAGATTTTTGTAGGTGTAGCAAACTAGCAAAATTTAGATGACCAAAGCATGCATGCCAAAGCTTTGCATACAAGATAGCATGAGAATCTTGAACTGCACATGTTGAATCATTGATAGATGTTGCATAGTCTATGAGCTTATTCAACCCATGACATAAGATTCTAGAAGCAATAATAACATCACCATTTGATAGATCATGAACTGTACATCTGTCATCAACAAAGTTGACAACCAAGCAGATCTTGGTCAATGCTGAAACTTACAATAGATTTTTCTTAATCACTCACACAAACAAAGCATCTAACAATGTGAAAGAACTACCATCAACAGTGGCTAGAATGATCTTAACAACTCCCATTATAGGATAAGAGGAGTTGTTAGTGCATGTGATAGTATTCCCTATAGGGGCAGGCACAAGTGAGTTGAAGAAACTATGCTACAAGGTAATATGTTTGGTTGCCCCACTGTCAAAGTACAAAACATCCGAGTCTACTCAAGACATAATCTATTCATGAGAAGATGGGTAATAGCTACAAATATTAGTAAATGCTCATTGTTCATTCTACATAAGATTAGCATACTCTATTTTAGGTGTACATGCCTATGCAACAACCATTCCAATCTCTTTCTTCTTTTCCATTTTTGTAGCCATTTTTGGATAACCCTTTATGACATGATCAATTCCTTTAGAGTATTTGCAGAACTCTTTCTACTTTTTTGTTTCCTTCTCATCTTTGTCTTCCCTTTTTGACTTTGTAGAATTAGCTGATTTTTGCTTACTCGTAGATGAGGTCCATTTACCTTTTCCCTTCTGACTAGCTAAGAAAGCTTGAACTTCAACATGCATAATGGACTTGTTTTGCCTATACTAATCTTCCTACAATAAAACAAAGAGTAACTCCTCAAATGCTAAGGAATTTGGATTGTCTTTCATCATCAACCAAAGAGTAGAAGCAAAAATATATATGAATTAGGAAGACCATTAAGAATGGTCTACACAAGTGAGCTATCTGGTAAGACTTCATCTGCAAAAATCAACTTCTCTTTTAAATCTTTGATCTTTGTCAGAAAACTATCCATAAAATCTCCTTCATCCATATGCTCACTCTCCAACTATTTTTGAAGGTAAGCAACAAAAGACTCATTTCTTTCCTAGAATAAAGCGATAAGTGTATCCCAAGCATCCTTTGTTGTTTTGCACAAGCAAATATGAGGGGTAATGACATGTTTGATAGACAAAGCTATCAATGCATGTGCCTGAAAAACTCTTCGATCCCATCGAAGTTGCTTTGCAGTAGGTGCAACAAGAGCCATATCACGAACAAAAAATTGAAGATTGTCATTTTCAGTGCAATCTACATCCCCTTCAGTAACTATATTTGTAGGTGTAGTAGATCGTTTTTCAACACCTTGCACAATGTTCCATATTCCTTTTGCAACCAGTACATGACACATCATATATGCCCATAATGGGTAATTAGTACCATCCAACTTGTCCTCAACAACCAACATATGGAATACATCATTGCTTTTAGCCATGGCCACTGACTAAAGTAACGTGATGCAGAAAAATGACTATATCTCAAAAAGTTGAATAGGACTATTGTGTTAAGTTGTGCCAAACTTGTAGCAAACTTCAAGACACTTGTATTGGCACAAAAGGATAAGAATCGCTTGCAAAGACACTATGATACTGCATTTGGAGGCTGAAACAAGGTGAGATCAATGCTCATCAATTTTCATGCGATTCTGAGACTGTGACTGGAGGGGTGTCAACGACACCCTCAATGGAGCAGCAACGTGCTCTGATACCAATTGTTGGAGTTTGAGGTCTGCAACAGCACACAAACAACACATGGAAGAAGAAGAAGCTTGGAGCAAAACACACAATACTGAATGTATTACCAAGTGAATGTAGAAAGATAAGTAACCTATTAGGGTTATAGGCAAATGTTCAAGCCAAGGGAAAAAACCTCCGTAAGAGGGAAAAAAGTACCTCAATGATACTAGTGTTCACACACATCACTATCAAAATATATCAACAAAATTGTGGTGGTTGATACTCTAAGCATAGATATGATTCAACGAGGAAAAGTGCTCATGATGGGCTTTGAAAGCCATCTTGCATTATTGAGGAGTGAAAGATGCTCAAGGAGATAGATGATACTAATCGTTATCAAAAGTAGAGAGAGGAATTAGTCAGAGTGGCAAATTAGAGACATTTTGCCATGAGTTTGTAGATACTTTTTTTATTTTATAATTATAAATATGCATGATTTGTTTTCTTAATTACCTTTGTTTATCTATTGCATGTAGTTTTCAGCCATTAGATGTCTGCTACATGTGCAAAGGAAGAAAATTCCAATACTTCTACTCAAGGAGAGTTCTTCCTTAGGGAAGTATACCCTGTGACATGTTTGTGTGCAGGTATACTACTTGCAATTAAGCTACTGGTATGGACAAAAATTGCAAGTGCACATATGAAAAAGCCCAATTTCTTAAGGACTTAGAATGATTATAGAGGAAACTATCTAAACAACCAAGTACTCTTTGCTAGTGAGATGTAATAGAGTAGACTTTGGCTGAGATATACTAGCCCAAGGCTTACTCAATCACCATGTCATGGGATTTGCCACAAGAAGCTAACACTCTGTCTCGTCACTGTAAAGTGGCTTTGACACAAGGTGGGCGGAGTCATAACAGAGTGCAGAGGGAGCAAGCCACTTTTTGACAAAAAATCATGGGGAGGATCTAGTAGTTTGGTCATAACTGCTTTGACTCTAGTAATGAATTCAAGAAACGCCTCCCCAACACCTATTGTAGGTTCCCTAATTCCTCAATGATGTTTTCCGCTGTGTTTCCTTGTTGAAACTATGTTTTGAAGGCATCCTTTATTAAATCCCAAGTAGTAAAATGGTTGTCTACAAATTGACTAAACCATTTGTCTGCTAGACCCTCCAATGTTGTTGGGAAAAGAATCAAAGGTGCATCTTCTCTTAATGCCCTTGTTTTGCATAGGACGAAAAAACTTCTGACATGCTTGTCAAGGTCTTCATATTCTAATCTTCTAAAAGACAAAAATTTGGTATTTAATCTTGAAAGTAGAGTTTCTAGGTCTACTTGAGTCGCGATATTTCTTATTGAGGATGTGGATGAAAGAGGGTTGGCTGACCTATGAAGTGCTTTCCTTCTTGTTGTTTTGCAAGGAATCCCTAAGGTTTGTGACCAAGTGGGGTCATGAGCTACACATCCTATTCCTTAGACTAAATCGAATTCCAAGGAAAAGAAAAATTACCTCTTCAATACTATCGACACCTTTGCACTTCTTCTTCACTTTTTAGTGTTGGTTCTCCTATGCTCAAGTTCCCACTGGGCATGCCAAATTTTGTTGGGGAATTATTTAGTTGAAAGGGTCTTGAGTGTTTGTAGGAGAAGAATGGAGAAGAAGAAGAAAGAAAATTGCACTCGAAGCCTCTGTGTCTTAATTAGCAATAAAGAATACAATAGCTTTGTCTAGAATGAGACAAAAATGTTGTAGGACTTAAGACAAAGAGCACCCACACAAGTATACAAAATACCATGATTAATTGTGTAGTCAACTTCCTTTGTGCCAGTCCTCCACCTTGTCTAGTAGCTTGGCCTTGTGCACACTTTTTATTAAAGCTTCCAATAAGGTTGAAGGAAGGGTCACTCTTTGTCAAGAAGCTAAAGTGGATTAAAAAATGAAAACTAAATTTCAACATTTGTTTCTTTCAGAATTGCCTAACTAAATTTCAACATTTGTTTCTTTCAGAATTGCCTACCTTGAAGAAAAGTGGAGCATAGGATTGAGCTTTTACTAGAGCTCATCTATGAGCCAGATAGTCATATCGCATGAGTTTGCAAGAGGAGGTAGAAGTACATCATACAGTCAAGGAGTACAATGTGTCCAATATTCATATTTGAAATTGACTGAGAGAGAAGGAGATGAGCTGGGCGTCAATAGATCCATAAGGTTTCCCTCAAGGCGAAAATTACTCTCATGCCAAATGTGTGGATACTAGCTCCTTTAATTGAAGCAAAAGGCATAATGGATCCTGCCAAAATAAACTCGCTATTTTATAGACTATACAAAATACCACCTTTGTATTTTGTATATTCTCTTAAATGTGTGGACAATTAAGAGAGGATTTGTTATATGATTGAGCACTATGCCCGCTCCAAGATGCTCGTACATTATATTACATCTCATCTTATGCATTTTGTGAGCATGGATTAAGGTATGTGATATGAGAGATATGGAAATTTAGGGACATGTAAAGTGTAAGAGATAGAGAGAGGATGAGATATTGATGTGTAAAACAGGGAGATATTGATGTGTAGAAAAGAGTCATTGTCAATGATTTCAAGTGAGAGATCGAGATATGTTTGTGTGGATGAGAGTTACATTGAAAAGAATAAATCTCATATCATTTTTATCTATATTGTATTTAGTGAAGTTTGGGAATGAGAATGATAGAAAAGAAGATAGAGAGGGAGACAAAAAGTGTGAGAAATGGAGATATTCAGTTATACTTGACTATTATAAGTGATTTTGTGAGAAATGGAGATGTTCAATTATACTTGACTATTATAAGTGATTTTGGGATATTTCTTGCTATTGTAGAACGTTACTAAAGTCAAGAAGATGCGGAATTGACTATAAACCCAAGTTATTTATGGGCATAGACAAAGAATGGTAGAAGCAATTTGTTAAGTGATTTATTTTTTGAGGATTCCAAAGAAAGAATTACATAGAAGAGGTAGAAATATGACATCAATTAAGAATTAATACTTTTGCCAATGGTATTGCAATTTCACTATTGATATGATTTTTCTTTTTTCTTGCCTATTTTTTGGTTACTCTTTTTACAAGTTCAATATATACTTATCATGTGGCTTCAAGTGTGATCATAAGAGTGTCTCTATTGCTGATCATTATCAATGGAAATGGATGTCTATTGGACTCAAAGGATTGTATAGTGGAAAAATTTACCAACAAAGAAGTTATCCATAAGGGTGGGGAAAGTCATATTCATAGGATGGGGAATGGATCATATTATGGGGATGGGTATGGGAAGTGCCTCACATTCAAGGAGAGGTTAGAGAAGACTCAAGGAGATGGGAGATGGACACATGTATACATATATGTGAGTATATGTATGTATAAAGAAGTGTAAGATCCTTGTGCTTTAGAAGGAATAATTAATAATGTATGGTAAAACATGTTGGTGTAAATCAAGCCTTCACACTTGGCTTTGATTTGTACCTTGAAGACTTCACATAGAGCTTGGACCCTTGAAGGATGTATTTACATGAACCATGAACCATAGGAACCAATGCTTAATTGGTTATTACTTTTTATCCAATGTAAAAGTCAATATGACTTAATCACTCATGTAATCACACCTACTAGTCTAAGTCGTGGAAAAAGCAGATGGTATGATTGAGGGAATATCTCCCTAAGTTTAGTGGAGAGATTCAAGGGAGCCTCAATTTGAAATTCAAAATCAAATGACCAATCAACTCATATAAAAGATGAGAAAAAAGTCGCGGGTTGTGTGACACTCTTCCCGAGATAATTCTGAGTGAATTTCTGAGTGTGTGTGAGCTACACCATAGCCTACACCTCTGAGTACCATTGAGCATCACATTACATGCCAATGGGAATGTACAATCATTAGATTTAATCAATATACATACATTCATAATCTCTGGTTTCTCTGAGTGACTATCTTCAACTCTGTCAACTTCAAAGGAGCATATCTCAAGATCTACTAAACCAAATTGGATGATTCAAAGTGCATTGGATCCAGATCAAAGTCTACTATACACCTACAAAGTTTCAAGGCTATTGGATCTACCATCACAGAGAAAACTCAGTCGGGGTGCTCACTGGTCTGTGACTGCAAGTCTCCTAAAAAGTCGGGGGTACACCTTATTTTGCTAAAGTGATTTCTCTGAGTGTGGTTTATCATTTTCCTTCATTCCACTTGCAAATGGAAGCTTGCTAGGCTAATAGAATATCTCTAGAAGGAATTTTGCTAATTGTAACTACACTGGTCACACTGAGCATAACACTGAGCAGGTATCAAGACCAAAATAGAAAGTTTTCAAGTCTTGTGATTTGCAAAGTAGTCTGTTTTGATCAAGTCATTACTCAAACCTTTTCCAAAGTACATATAGCATATTTTGGTGTCATTTGGAAGCTCAAGGAGTCTACTAAGTATATCTGAAGAGAAAGGAGGGCAGGTGTGAAGCAGGTTTTGCAGCACCAGCTTGATCTTCTGAGTGCATCCAGCCATCACTTCCAACAGTGGTATCAGAGCAAATAAGGTAATCATGGGTGATGGTTTCCCTTCCTTCATTGACAAATTGGACAGAAATAATTACCAGGCTTGGTCATTGAGAATGAAGACCTATCTACAAGGG
The DNA here is from genome assembly GCA_020310875.1 of Ceratopteris richardii. Classification (NCBI taxonomy): domain Eukaryota; kingdom Viridiplantae; phylum Streptophyta; class Polypodiopsida; order Polypodiales; family Pteridaceae; genus Ceratopteris; species Ceratopteris richardii. The sequence continues at coordinate 114,247,133 of CM035442.1, read as the reverse complement.
AGAAGCTTGTATGGATACATTTCAGGAGATGAGGAGTTGCCCTCATTCAAGACCAGAGGCCTACCTACAAAGGATGAACATGAGAGGCTCAACCAATGGTGTGCAAAAGATGCTTTGGCAAGGTCATATCTTCTAAACTCTATTTCTGATTTCCTTCTACCTCATGTAAGGAATTGCAAGACTTCCCAAGAGACTTGGGAAACCTTGTCAACATACTTTTCATCAAGCACAAGGGCCAGAAAGAATCAGCTATGGATTGAGTTTACAACTCTTAGGAAGCAATCAAAACAATGTGTCTCAGATTTTGTCACCAAAGTCAAGGACATTGCAGATCAACTTGCAAGTGTTGGAGAAGAAATTGAGGAAGAGCAAATAGTCAGACAAGTGATCAATGGACTAAAGGCAGATGACAAGTGGGAGAGCTTTACCACAACAATGCACTTATACATGGACATCCAAGCACCTGATCTAACAACTCTGATTGGACAACTCTTTACACATGAAGCAAAGATCACAAAGAATGGAGAGCAATCAAAAGGTAACAATCCCTCTGCCCTATATACTGATAAGAAGACTAAAGACAAGGGTAAAAGCAAGAAGGTTGATGAAGAAGGCTCTACCTCCCAAGCAAACTATGCAGGGAGAGGTAGATCATCTAGAGGTAGGGGCAGAGGCGGTAAGTCAGGTAGGGGGAGACCCTATAACCAATCTCCATGCAATATTTGTGGCTTGTCTAACCATACTACAGATGAATGCTACAAAAACTACAAGAACCAAAGAGGAAGAGGTCACCAAAGAGGAGGATACTCTCAAGGCAGAGGCAGATTCAACCAATCTCAAGGCTACCATGGCTACAACAATAATTACAACAATAGCTACAATCACAATGGCAATTATCAAGGTGGATACAGGAATAGGAAAGATTACAACAATTATGCAGAGGAGCAAGATGATTCCTTGTTGATCATGAACATGACATCTAAATCAGGTATCAATGATGATCACTTATTCTATATTGATTCAGGTTGCTCTAACCATGTAGCTGGAAATGTTGCCTTACTCTCTGATTTGGAAGAACCCAAAGGCAAGCACCAAGTGCAGACAGGTGATGACACTAAACATTCAGTTGTTAAAGTAGGCAATGTCAAAACAAATGATGGTAATCAGAATTTACTAAGCAGAGTGTTGTATGTTCCAACAATCACCAAGAATCTGATGAGTGTAGGTCAGATTGTAGAAAAAGGTCTACAGGTCAGGTTCACTCAACATGGTGCATATGTGGAGGATCCAAGACATGGATTCAGAAGGATAGCCAAGGGAGAGAAATCAGGTAGATTGTTTACCTTTGAACTTGAAGACACTAAGAATATTGCTTTGTACAACTATAAGGACCAAACCCTATCAGAATTGGAGATTTGGCACAAGAGATTAGGTCACATTGGAGAGAGAACCATAAAACAAATGAGTAGGGATCAATGTGTGCTTGGGATACCTAATGTATCCAAGCAACACATGATATACAAGTGTGGGGCTTGTCAATTTGGTAAGTCACACAGATTGCCCTATACCAAGAAAGGTTTTATGCATGAAGATTATCTGGAATTGGTGCATACAGATGTTTGGGGACCTAGCAAGGAGCCATCCATATCTGGATCAAGGTACTATGTGTCCTTTATTGATGACTATAGCAGGTGGACTGTTTTATACTTCATGAAACATAAAGATGAAGTATTTAATTGTTTCAAAAGGTATCTTGCATTAGTTGAAAATCAAACAGGTAGACATTTGAAGAAACTAAGGTCAGATGGTGGTGGAGAATACTTCTCCAATGACTTTGAAGATTTCTTGCAGGAAAGAGGCATCAAGAGGGAGATTACTACAAGGTACTCACCTGAACAAAATGGGGTAGCTGAAAGGAGAAATAGACTCATTGTAGAGACAGCTAGGTCTATGCTAAATGAAAAGAAATTGCCAAATTATCTTTGGGCAGAGAGTGTATCTACTGCCACATACTTAATCAACAGGTTGCCATCAAAGACACTTGATGGAATGACACCCTATGAGGCTTGGCATGGTAAGAGACCATCTCTGGATCATTGCAAAATTTTTGGGTGTGTTGCATATGTGCATATTCCCTCACAGGTAAGGGGAAAGCTAGACCCTAAGGCTGAAAAGTGTATCTTCATTGGTTATGATTTGAATCAGAAGGGATACAGATTCTACAACCCCTCAAAAAAAGGCTTCAAGGTAAGCAGAGATGTCATGTTTGATGAGAATGACTCATGGTATGAAAATGAGTGCAGGAAAGTTAGCCTACCTTATGACATGGAAGAAGACTTTCCAAAGCTTATCAGGCAAGAACCAATTCAGAAAGAGGACACAAGCTCAGATGATGAAGACACCATCAACATTGAAGAGTTCAAGGCTTGGAAATCCAAAGGGAAGATGAAGATGAAGCAACTAGAAGACAATCCAGAATCCTCAACTCAAGCTATGAGGAGATCCCAAAGAGAAAAGAAGAAACCTATTAGGTATGGGTATGATACTTCACTTGTAACCAAGCACTCTGTATATCTTGCAAAGGATATCTTGAATGAAGAACCAGGTACATTTGAAGAAGCAAGCACTAAACCAGAATGGAAGGAAGCAATGGATGAAGAAATGGAGGCTCTCAAGGAGAGTGATACTTGGGACTTGGTACCCAAGAAGGACTCCATGAAGGTGATAGGATCCAGATGGATCTACAAACTCAAGAGAAACTCAGATGGTACAATAAACAGGTATAAAGCTAGGTTGGTAGCCAAGGGTTTTGCACAAACCCAAGGCATTGATTATGAGGAGACATTTTCTCTTGTGGCCAAGATGCCAACTATCAGAGTTATGGTGAGTGTAGCTGCATCCAAGAATTGGAACATGTACCAATTGGATGTGAAGAATGCATTCTTGAATGGATGGATATCTGAAGAGGTCTACATGTCACAACCACCTGGCTATGAAGATCCTAATAAGGTAAATCATGTTTGTAAATTGAAGAAGGCTCTGTATGGATTGAAGCAGGCACCTAGAGCATGGAATTACAGGTTGACAACTTATCTCCTAGATCAAGGATTTGTGATGAGTAAAGCAGATACTTCATTGTTTATAAAGAGGAACAATTCAGAGGTAATATACTTGTGTGTCTATGTTGATGACATCATTATTACAGGAAATGATGTTCAGGGAATAAGACACATCAAAGGACAGATGATGAAAGAATTCAAGATCAATGATCTTGGATTATTAAAGTACTTCCTAGGACTTGAATTGGTCTACAAAAATTCAGGTATCTTTATTACTCAGAAGAAGTACATTCAGGACATGGTCAAGAAGTTTAATTTGCAGGAAGCTAAAGTCTCAAACATTCCTATGGAGGTCAACCACAAACTCAGTGCACATGAAGGAGAAGAACTCAAAGATATTACAGGTTACCAAAGTTTGGTAGGTAGTCTTAATTATGCTACCTTAACCAGGATTGATATATCATATGGTGTTAGTGTACTTAGCCAATTTATGCATAAACCAAGAGTACCACATTTGGAGGCAGCCAAGAAGATAGTAAAGTACCTAAAGGGAACACAAAATCATGGTTTGTACTTTCCATATTCATCAGACATTGATATTAAGGTATACTCAGATGCAGATTGGGCAGGTTGCAAGGATGACAGGAGAAGCACCTCTGGTTACATATGTTTTGCAGGTGATAAACCAATTTCTTGGTCATCCAAGAAACAACCTACAGTAGCTTTGTCATCTACTGAGGCAGAGTATAGAGGGCTAGCAAATGCCACTCAAGAAGCCATATGGTTGAAGCTTTTATATTCAGAATTGGGCCTACATACAAGGCCACCAATCATATTTGGGGATAACACAAGTTCTCTTCACCTAGCAGCTAATCCAATTTATCATGCTAGGACAAAACACATAGAGGTTCACTACCACTATGTGAGGGAGAAGTTACTTAGCAAAGAAATTCAATTATCATATGTGTCTACTAATATACAATGTGCAGATTTGCTTACTAAAGCTCTGGATGGAAGCAAGCTATGCAGATTTAAATCCATGATTGGATTGCAGGAAATAATTGAAGACTAGAGATGAAGACTTGAGCCAAAGTGTTTGGCTTGAGGGGGAGCTGTTGGTGTAAATCAAGCCTTCACACTTGGCTTTGATTTGTACCTTGAAGACTTCACATAGAGCTTGGACCCTTGAAGTATGTATTTACATGAACCATGAACCATAGGAACCAATGCTTAATTGGTTATTACTTTTTATCCAATGTAAAAGTCAATATGACTTAATCACTCATGTAATCACACCTACTAGTCTAAGTCGTGGAAAAAGCAGATGGTATGATTGAGGGAATATCTCCCTAAGTTTAGTGGAGAGATTCAAGGGAGCCTCAATTTGAAATTCAAAATCGAATGACCAATCAACTCATATAAAAGATGAGAAAAAAGTCGCGGGTTGTGTGACACTCTTCCCGAGATAATTCTGAGTGAATTTCTGAGTGTGTGTGAGCTACACCATAGCCTACACCTCTGAGTACCATTGAGCATCACATTACATGCCAATGGGAATGTACAATCATTAGATTTAATCAATATACATACATTCATAATCTCTGGTTTCTCTGAGTGACTATCTTCAACTCTATCAACTTCAAAGGAGCATATCTCAAGATCTACTGAACCAAATTGGATGATTCAAAGTGCATTGGATCCAGATCAAAGTCTACTATACACCTACAAAGTTTCAAGGCTATTGGATCTACCATCACAGAGAAAACTCAGTCGGGGTGCTCACTAGTTTGTGACTGTAAGTCTCCTAAAAAGTCGGGGGTACACCTTATTTTGCTAAAGTGGTTTCTCTGAGTGTGGTTTATCATTCTCCTTCATTCCACTTGCAAATGGAAGCTTACTAGGCTAATAGAATATCTCTAGAAGGAATTTTGCTAATTGTAACTACACTGGTCACACTGAGCATAACACTGAGCAGGTATCAAGACCAAAATAGAAAGTTTTCAAGTCTTGTGATTTGCAAAGTAGTCTGTTTTGATCAAGTCATTACTCAAACCTTTTCCAAAGTATATATAGCATATTTTGGTGTCATTTGGAAGCTCAAGGAGTCTACTAAGTATATCTGAAGAGAAAGGAGGGCAGGTGTGAAGCAGGTTTTGCAGCACCAGCTTGATCTTCTGAGTGCATCCAGCCATCACTTCCAACAAAACATACATTCCTGTGATTTGTCTTTTGATTCTTGCATCATTGTTTTTCTTCTTCATGTGCTTCTATAGTGACTCAAAGAAGCAAGGAAAATGAAGTTATCGGATGAGGTTGTATTTTGTTTTGTACAAGAATGTGTGTAGCACCCTCAAGTATGTTATCCTAGCTAATAAGCTTACACTCAAACTGTGATGAGGTGGTGGCTTGACACAACACACTTAAATCGTCAAAATGAGAGTCACCTTAGTTAGGTTAATCAAACATACATTCACATCCCATCCCAATGAATCATCTCATTCATTATATCCATAAATTATTTCATTTCTTCTTGACTATTTACCCATACTATGTCAACAAGGGTTGACTTCAAAGATCTAGATAAGACACACCCAATAAATACTAGCTCAAACCAATTCTAAAACCTCTAACAAAGGTTATGAAAAAAACTAGAGTGTGATAAAAATAACAAAAACAACAAGTTTTTTTTACTAATGAGTTTATTCACTTATGAATTGATGCCCTCGACTCATGCCCATCCATACTTGAACCTAGAAAAGATTAAAAACTCAAATATAATAAACTATGGCAAACTAAGTATCTACAATGTTGTTTGGGATGCACTTCAAGGACTCCACTAGTGATTTTACAAGGCTTATTATATATCAATGAAAATTTCTTTGAAAAATATTTGATTTCACTTCACAATCAATTTCCACTTAATAGCTCATCTTTGCTTTCCCTTTTCTTTGGTTGATTGTTCCATGTAACGCTCTGTTAGCACATCAAAGTCATTCGAGGTCAATGAAAGTAAAAACAAAAAGGAACACTTTTGTTTGGATTATTTTTTGTAGAACAGAAAAGCTCTCTATATATTGCCTTAGTCTTTTTGTAAATACAAGAAGACTCTTCTTGAGAAAACCTACAAGAGAAGAGCTGATTGTAAGCGTATTTTCATAATTTTAGTCATTCAAAATCTCATATGAAGTGATACATGAAGAAGCCCCTCGCTTGGAGAGGACTTTTTGCTAGTATCAGTAATGAGCTCTTTTTCTTGCAAAATTCATGCACAAGATTTCTTGCTGAGTTGAAGTGGAACTACTTGTGAGCTTATTTTGGTGCGAACTACTTGTGTCTATGGACAATATGCAAAATTTCTTTCTCTATACAATGTGGTAAGTGATTTCTATTTGCATGTTTGCCTATGTAACCTTGTACATCCTTTTAATAGCTTTGATTTGGAACATCATATGAATTATTTGGAAAACTATTGGGCAAGATATGAACATTTTATTGACTAGTTATTTTTCATTAGTAGTTTGAGTCTGCAGAAGGAAATCATAGATTAAACTTCTAGTAATCTCATTGCTCATCAAGATGGTTGTATCATCCCATCATAGATCATAGATTGGTGATTAGGTCATCAGTACCTCATCATGGTCATGTGTCATCCCATTATGGATCACAATCGGGTATACTTTTGAGTGATCATGTGGTTTGGTAAGAGATCACATGGGAGCTAGGAAAGACACCTATTGAACATGCTTGCTCAATGCATCTCATTACAACCAGATTGGGTTTATTCTTTAGGAATTGATCGAGGTGTACAAACATAGCCTCATACTACACATAGATGCTTTCTTGCATTGTTGCTAGGGAGATTGGCAACCACTTCTAGGTAACTTGAATGATGGATTTTTGGAACTTGTAAGTGTGTCACCTCGAGGGCTTGTAAGTTTTTCTTGTAATCAGAATCCTAAACTATGTGGCAAAAAGGCCCTTCATCATCGCTCTGACCTCTCATGGAGTAAGATCGCATGATCGGATCAAAGTTTTCACCTTCTTTAGTTTGATTTTTTGTATGAGAAGTAGGGATTTTTCTAATTTTTCTTTTGCATGGATAACCTTCCCTTGCTCTTCCCTTCTCTTAACTCGTCACTCCTCTTTTCTTTCGTCTCGCTCTTCATTTTTCATTACCTCCCTTTTCACTTCATCACACTTCTCCTTCTCCCATTTATGTCATCACATAGGTTGCTCAATTTCATCTTTCCTCACCTCATGGCCATATCATACACTCTCCCTCATTGCCATGATTTCAATCTGGTTGTTTTTTTTTGCTTCAAGCCATTTCCTTTTTGCTTTCTCTTCAAAGGGGATTTACATGCTTAAAAAAAAAAGAGAAGTACAATACCAAAAAGGCAAGAATTTAGGAAGTCCAACTAAACTTGGTAATTCAATAGATAAAATCCTACCATCAAAGATGAAGCATCTAAGGAGAAAGAGGGAATTAAGTGAGAATCCCTATTTCTTCTCATTCTTCCCACTCTCAAAATAAATCATCACTAGATTCCTTGTTATTTGCACCGTCATTAGAATCATTGTAGAGACCCTCACCCTCATGTTTTGTCCTCCATGGCAGAAGTTCAACTTCCTCATGGTTTGTTTTGGTTGTGAAAACTTTACCCTGAAGTCCTCTTAAATTTTATGCCAAACAATCCTTTTGAAAGCTTTGAGAGCTATTGCTTGGAGAAAAGAAGGAGATAGCTACAAAATCACTATTCCATGGAGCTACTGGATATGGTTAAAAGATGGTGAAGATAATCACAATCAAGAAAGTCTATGAGTTCCATGATATAGATGGCTTGTCCTTAATCTGGAAGTACATGAGTTCCAATCTGTAGATGGCTTGTCCTTAATCTCATTAGATCACCTTTTCACATAAAGTTAAAGAGGAAAGGCTCACAAGAAAAGTCATCCACTTTAAACTTTTTGAAGGCAAATCAAGGATAGTGGATATTCAACCTCCCTTCAGTAAATAATCAATGAAGTTGTTCCCCCTTGTATCTCACCCCTACGTACTTAACTCAAAATAAAGCCCCTAAGGCCCTTATGCATATCCCCCCTATTATGCTAGTCTTTCTTAGTTACATTCCTGTTTTGGTTTATAAAGTCTCTATTTTGGATTTGTTCTCTAACCGATGGGCACTTCTCCGCCCTTAACTAAGGTGAATCACAATTTTCCTTCTTCTATATATATTCTCTCATTGTGCAAAAAAACCCCTCAGTCACTCAATAAAACCCATGAGAATCATTCTTGAGCTTTAAACAACTTTTCTTTTGTGTTGAGAACTCTTACCAACACCAATTCATATCTGGGAAGCCATTATTGATATCTCAGAAGGCATGGACTTTGCTGAAGAATCTAATCAGGACATTGTCTTCCTCAAGATTGACTTTGACAAAGCCTACGACAGATTGGAATGGGACTATATTTTAGAATCGCTAAAAGACCTTGGGTGTAGTCAGAGATTCCTCACGATGATCTCCGCTCTCCTTGGTAATGCTTCAACCAAAGTCAATGTCAATGGGCAACTTTCAAAAGCAATCAAACTGAAACGATCAATCAGACAAGGTTGCCCGTTGGCCCCGTTGCTCTTCGCCATCGCCACATAAGGACTTAGCTGACTTGTGGAGAGATAGATGGAGCTTGGTCGCATAAGAGGCATCACTTTTCCACATAACTCTGGGCAAATGACCATGAGGCTATTTGCGGACGACACAAATGCCTTTGTTCACAATGACGATACCAGCCTGGAAACATTTTGGTAGTGCCTCGACACTTTTGTGAGGCCTCTGGGTCCAAAATTAACCACTCCAAGACTGCGTTCAGGGCTATCAAAGGGAATCAACCCAATCTCCTCACTGGATAGGGATGCCAAAACATTCAATCGGGTCACATCACTCGCATTCTTGGTATCCCCATGGGATTCAGTGTTACTCTAGAACAAAGGTGGGCTTGGGTCCTCGCCAAACTTAATAATAAAATTAACTATTGGAGGGGTCTGCAAATTAATCTTGCTGGCCAGGCCATGGTGATCAACACATTCCTCATATCCTCAATCATATACTTTATTTCTTGTTGGAGACCAAAGGATCAAGAATTAGCCAAATTGGAAAGTATTTGTAGGAACTTTCTCTGGACTGGAGACCATAACAGGAGGGGGGTGCCTAAAATGAAATGGTCCATTTGCACTAGCCGAAAGGAGAGTGGAGGTTTGGGTATTATGGACATTGACATCATGGCCAATAAACTTGCAACAAAGTGGATGATTAAGGCTTGGTGCAACAGAGATTCCTCTTGGGCCACATTAATTTTCAAAAACACGAACACGATCACTCTGGTGGGCTACCCTGGATGGAAAAACCTCGAGATCCTCACCCACTTATTCTCTCCATTTTCGATCTCACCCAAAGGATCAATCCTGGTAAGATCTTTGTGGAAGAGTTGGAACAGTTTCAAACCTCACATCAGAATCACTGAAGATTGGAAGTGGGTTGCAGGTATAAGACAAAATGACTCTATTTGGTTCCCGATCCAAGGCATGAGAAATGTAGAGCCTTGGAATGTCCTAAGTGCCAAGAGACTCTGGAATAAGGGATTTAAACAATGGAAACACCTCTAGAAACAGGATACAAATAGATGGGTGCAATTTGAGGACCTTGACCCTAGTGCTGCGGTCACGTACGAGGAATGGAATATTTTATTGAGCAGACGCCATGCTTGGGACCGCTCTAAAATCCGACTACTTATGGGACAGGATGCTCCGGACCTTTTGGGCCTTAAATGGCATAATGGCAATCACCTCTCCAAGCTTCCATATGTCGAAGCTCATAACAACATTCACATCAGTCTCAACAAGAAATGGTGTCTCAACTGTACATGACTTCGATGGGATATGAAATTTATGTCTATCTCGCACCCTCTCATTGAAAACAAAAAGTCGGTCCTCCTATGGCAAATTTTACACTGTGGAATATGGACGAATGCAAAAGCTAACAAGATTTGTGGTGTTCTGCCCTGGTGCAAGCGATGTTGCAATATCAAAGAGGATATTGGTCACCTGTTCTTTGCTTGCCCCAAATCCTTTAGGCTATGGAGGGTCCTTGGTCGTTCTTTGGGGCTCAGAGAACAAATCAATTGGAAGCAAGCCCTCATTGGTGAAACAATCAGTTGCTCTGCGGCATTGTGGAATGCGATTAGGGGAGAGATCCTTTGGAAGATTTGGCGAGAACGATGCGCTCACAACTTTGGCAATAACCCCAAGGAGTGGTCAATCGAGAACTCCCTATTCCTTCTCGGCAAAAGAATTGCTAACTGTAAGAAACCCCCCCCCTTTCAGACATCACAAAGAGCTTCAGTATGTCAACAATAAGCTTAAAACCAAGTGGGCTCTGCATGATGAGGATGCAAGGTTTATCAACCTCCTCTATAACTCCATGTAAGCTTTGTAAGGTCTACCTTGAAGATTCAACTTCCTGACATGTTTGTGCTTCCCCCGCATTGTGGGACTTGGGGGGTCCCGAGGGCACTAGTCCTATTCGCTTGTATTCTTCTTTTATTTAATGAAAGTAAGGGAGAGTAGGCATAGCCAAACTCCCTTTTATTTTAAAAAAACACCAATTCATTAATACATATATTCATTGAAATTGGAGCACTTTGTGGTGGATTGTGAGAAAATCACTTCTCTATTTGACATACCAGGAGAGTATTTTTTACCATAGTGAATTTTTGTGCTTATTTTTCCCTCTAGATATTAACCAAATCTCAACTTTCAACCAGTATGATCCCAACTCATTTTGAAGAAATTCAAGCTCAAGTTCTGATACAAAGACCAATTTTGTGCCCTATCAACCTTTGGAGCTAGATTTGAGACACATATATAAGTGGTTCTGAGAATTTATCTTTGTAAATAGGTAAGAGGAAGATTGACATATCATTAGGATTGCCTTGATATTTTTGCACATTGAAAGAAAACAATGTATATTCAAATTGGTGTATGGCACTTGAACTCAACAACTGTCTCATTATGTGTAAATTGTAATTCTGTCTAAAACATAGAAACATGTATGAACCTAACCCAATGATTTCATTTTGGCACAAAAGTTTTTGTACGTGCATTTAAGGTTGCATAGGACATTAGGGCAAAAAAAATTAATCAAAATTCATACATTTATCAATTGAAAGTAGCAATACATGCACGTCACACACGCATAAAGTCTTCCAATTGTGAATGAGACTTTGATTGAGAAAAAAGGTCATTTTTGAGGACCTACATGGTATGTCATTACATTTTGATCAAGCTCATCCCTCTAGTCATGATTACCAAAAACATTTTCAAAAATAGAATTCCCTAGGGGTTATTGTCTACTTGGAGGACTTGAATCGATAAATCATTAGGCTTCAAAACCCCAACTGCTTAACCATTGCCAAGTTGCTAGTTCTCAGATTTATTGACGAACACTATGAATACCAAGAGAAAATGTTCTAATTTCTTTTTCTTGACCATGAAACCACAAACAACAAGGATGAAATAGTTAGGGATCTTGAACCTAGTTATAATGAAGATGAATTCAAGGAAATACCACTCACAACTAGTGGTAGCAACTCTACCCAACATCAATAGGCTCATATCACTTCCATCTGATCTTCCTTAGAATGACATGTCTGTACAAAATGGCATGAGCTGGAAAATATGGATGAGCAATGTGAGGTCCTTGTCCACAAAACAAGTTATTCTTTATGAATATCCTAATACCTTGTTCTTTGTAGTGGCCAAGGAAGCTCTTGAATTTCATTGCAAGAAACTCTAGGAAAGTCGATTGCAAACCACAATTCATGATAATTTCTACATATGAACCCTATTCGAAACCCTTTAGTCAACCTAATTGAAGAGGTAATAGCAAGTTTTTAGCAATCTTAAGATCCACAAAAGAGTATGGAAGAGAATGATGAAGCCATGTTATCATCATCAAAGGGTAAGAAGAAGAAGGATACAACTACCAAATCTACCTTTTGAGAAAGATTCTTTAACAATCAACTCAGGTCAATGCATTTAGGACCCATGTAGACATTGTCGATACTCTTTGGTGCAAAGTTGCATGAAGAACTATTGTGATGGATGCAATGATCCCTCTATTTATGTAGCCAAGTTCAAAGAGATCTTAAGAGCTGATCAGATTACTAATGTTTGTAGGAAATATGAGGCATTTGGTTTGAGCCTACATGTAACTACCCTTGTGTGGTTCCAAACCCTATTGTTTGCAGCTTTTGGAAATCTATACATGAGCATGGATAAATTCATAGGTGATTTTTCCAAGCAAGGGGCAAATCATGAACCCTCTTTGATTTATAGTTTCAAGAAAATGAGCCATAGACTAGTGGAAGGTGGAGCTAGGAGAGACAAAAAATATGTAAATAGATTCCCTATGCATGAGGAATCCTCATAGAAAAAATTGATTTCATTCTTTCTAGATGGTTTCACAAATAGACAGTTGAGGTATCTTCTCCACATTCATAGAATAGCCGCACTTAGGAGATGCCAAAATAGTAATGATAATCCCAACTAAATTTGAAAATGGTACTAACGGATAGGAGATCAATGTAGTTCTATGACATTGAACAAAAAAATGCATTCGAGAAAGAAGTGCTATCACAATAGGCAACCACAAAGACCATAGTATTAGCCTAGGTAAATGTATCCTCCTAGAGATACATATACTAAGATACATTGAGAGAAAGAATGCCATATTTTGAATCGTATTACAATAGGTAGAGATACGAGGAAGGAAGTGAGCAACCACCAGGGCCAATCCTAGATCACCAACCACCAGCTCCACAAAATATCGTCCCTTTAGTTTGATTCATAAAGCTATGTAAGGAGTATACTATGTCAAAAAAGGAGCAATGTGCAGCTTCAATTAATTAAAATGCACAAAATCCTTGAGTCCATGCTATAAATATAGCAATGACCATTTCTTGAGAAATTTCCCCAAGTGATCTAATAAATTTACTTGGAAAATTCAAGGCCATTATGAGGCTTTCAAGAAAGATCATCCTATAAAGATTGCCCATAAAACCTTAATAATATTACACATAACTCACTAAAAATGGTGGAAATAATGTGGTAGTGATTTGCAAAGGAAAGTCCCACTTCATGTCTTCACTCAAGCACAAGCTAAAAGCCTAGAAGTTGAAAAGGAAAATGAAAATAAGATTTCTCCACCTGAATCCATAAATCAAGAACTTGTAGTTGACGATAAGAAAAAGAAAAAGAAATTGAGTGAACCAGAAGGTTCTCATGACAATTTAGAAGGATTTGAAGTTCTTGAGAACTTCAAGAAATGTGGAGTTGAGGAAAGAAGGATAGCTATATAGATCCCTAAGAGAGGGATAATTATAGGGATAGCATATGATAACAAGGACTAGACCAAGAAAGTGAGAGTCATTGTAGAGGAGGAAAATGAGAGATGCACATACATAGGCAAGGATGTCTTGGATGAGGAAGAACAAGTTGATCCTCTTAATAAGTTATAGAGGCATCTTTGCATGGGCTTACAAGGATCTAAAAAGGGGTATATTGAGAGATGTTCACATAGAATTCCTATGAACCTCAAGGCAAAGCCAACAAAGTAGAGACCATACATGTATAAGGACAAATATTCAACCAAAATTAAGGAGGAGATCGATAAAGTTCTAGCAACAATATTCATTTACAAAATAGAGGATACATATTGGGTATTTCCTATCATAGTAGTGCCCAAGAAACACAAAAAATATGCATGTCTGTATCGAGCTTAAGGAAGTAAATGTGGAAACAATTGGAGGCAATTACACATTTCCAATTACTAGCCATCTATTGGAACAATTTGCTAGCAAGGAAGTGTAATAGCTTCCTTCATGGATTTTCAATATATAATCAAGTTTCAATTGCACTTGAAAAGCAACATAAAATGGTATCTAGCACAAAATGGGGCATCTACACATTCACGTTTATGCCCTTGGGCTTAAGGAAAATGCACCTTCCCCTTTCTAGAAATTAATGTGTCATTGTTACATCATAGACCAGCTCTAGAGTGTACTTGATGCGTACTGCATTAGACAACAGTGGTGGTTGCTACCCTAAGATTGATTGTCTCTATTGATATTGTTGTGGCTCATATACCAATCTAGATTATTGGTTTTGGGCGTAATATTATGATTGGGTTTTTAGCATGGGTTTTTGGTATCGTTGCACTAAGTTTGGTATCTTTGATGCACATTTGCATATGGTTGAGACATATTTTTGGTAGCTTTGATAGCTAGGTTGTGGATGCAACTTGATAAGTTTTGGGTTGGTGCTATTGAGGTTTCCCAATGTATTGCTTGTTTTATGTGTGGATGTATCAAGAACTCAATCCATGGACAAGAGTGAGATCATTTTGGCATGAGATGGTAGTTCCTCTATCAGACATCTTTCAGTATATTTCATAAATCGCCTTGTAGGTAATCTCACCAACTCTCCTTAGGTTTTAGGACTATGGATTAAAGATGATGTTTTGTTCATGAGCCTTTCTTCAAGAACTCATTATCAAACTCATCAAAGAGTGTATTAATAGGTTGATATTGATCTCTCATAAGTATTTGGAAGCAGGATAAGGCCAATCCAATGAGGATTAGACCACCTCATATTGGGTGAATAATTCATCAACTTGTTTAGCATGCAATACTTGTTTAAACTCACATTTTTTATCACATGGATCTTTTGAATCATTGAAGTGGTTTCCCATACACTTAGTAACTTGTGATGGTCATAAGCATCTTTGGTCTCAATTTCTCACCATAGGTATAGGTCTTGCACGTTCTTGGTGGATGGCTTGTGGACCTCGGTGAAGTGGATTTGGGAACGTACTATTGGCACATTCCCACCAAAGTCAACACTTGGTTCTAGTCTAAAAGAAATGGTATTTGTATCAACAAAGATAGGAGAGTGAATGGGCTATCACTCCACAAGGGTCATCACCACATCTTCTCCTTTCCCTTGCTACGATCATGCCCAAATTTATTCTTTTAGTGAAAACAAAAGTTGCCCCAAGTAAGTATATCTCATCTTTCCTTGTTCGTCTACAAACCAAAATGTAGTCACGTCTTTGTCCACATACTTGAATTTATGAGGAAGTTCAAGGTCTTTAAGTTCATAATTCCTTAGTTCACTTGAGTGTTTGCCCATGAATGGGTTGAAGACCCAAAGTACTAAGTCATATCCTTCTACCTTGTAGAGATCTTTCAAGGTTCTATCATGAGGGACCCTATCACCTTGCAAACTTTGAGTCAACACCAACTTCCCTATTGGAGTTAGATCATGTTCTCTCCAATATCATTTGTTTCTAAGTTTCCTCGCACAATCTCTTTGAACTCATTCATCTTGTCAGGTTGGTTGCTAGTGACATATGTGTCCCCATTCATAAGATAACAACCATTGTAGAACTTAACCCCTCGTCTATGGATCACAAGGTAACTCCTACTTGACCTCATCTTTTACCACATTCATATTGGGTTTGTATAGATAGATGGAAAATCCATGTGCATTCATGGATAAGCACCTCAATGAGGTACAATAATCATCCTCAATTTTTGAGACAATACTCTCATCAAGGACAGGCATTTGCATGTCCATGGACTCTGGCATCTTGTCAAGTTCTAGCTCATCATTATAGAGGTTTAAACTTGATGTGTGGGTACTCTTTTGAGAAAGAATCCCTTGAGAAGAGATGTAATTGCTAATGGTGTTTTGTTCTCTTTAGATCTTGCTTGATGTTAAGTGCATATATGTCCTATGTGGCTATTGAGTTCCCTAGGTTCTTGTACAAGAAATATGGATCACGTGACAATATTTTGGGATTTAGTTATGTCAAGGGTTGTAACTATACTTTTGATATCTAAGGTTATGTCTCCACACTTTGTATATCTAAATCTTAAACTTGATAAGAAAGATTCTTCCACTTAAGTATGAAACCTAGATTTTTCTAAGTCATTTTTAGAGTTTGTTCTCTCTCATCTCTCTTCCTAGAGTAGTTTTCTTTAATCTCCACATGAGAATGCAATCTTTCCCTCTATCACTTTCCTCCCTCATTCAAGCACAAACACACACACTCAAGCATAATCATACATGGGACAAACCACTTTCACCTATCTAAAAGAAAGCAAATCACACTTCAATCAAAAGTAAAAAACCCTTTCAAGGTCACAAGAAAGGAAGCTTAGATTTGCATACACTATAGAATGTGAGGTGCTTTTATGTGTATGTATGTGCTTTATGTTTCTAAGACCTATTGTCCCCTTTTTGTCATAATGGTCAAGGTCAGCTGATAGCCTCTCAACTATGAATACAAGTCAATAATCCTCAACTGTTGGTGTATGAAACACCACAAGAACCAAGCTAATGTGATATTAGAAAACCTCTATAATCACCATTAATGCAGCAAGTATTCAATGTTTAAAAACTTTACCGCTTTCCTTAGTAAATGTGAACATTTACTTTCTTTGAAACTACACCTTTTCTTTTAGCTTCAATTCTTCTCTGATTTGACTTGAATCTTGAAGATTCTTGTGCTCAATGATTAATAGAAGTTCTTACATATACTAAACAACACATTCCAACCAAAAATTTCAAGTAATAACTTGAAATATCTTTAGAAGTTACAGTATGCCTGAAATATGAAAATTACCTTCATTAATTTGACATGCCTTCACTCTTAAGCTTATATTTCTGAGCACACATCCAATTTTGCAAATATCTTTATGTCAATTGTAGTTGAGGATGATAGCTTCAAAATGAGGTACACTCATAAAAAACTTTACACTATACTCTAGGATCTGAGTCTTAGAAGATCAAGGAAATCTGCACCAGAAAACTTGTAACTTCCAACTAACATTCATATAGTTATGAAATCACTTAGATTTCTTTAGAAAAAGAGAATTGACTCAAATACTTCTACAAAAATATGTGTTTGATATTAGAGAAGGTGTGTAAAAAATGGCTTGGCCTTATTCTGCTCATAGCCATAGAAAGATCTTCTACTCTGAATGACCTCTCATCATAATGTCTCTCAGAAATTACCTAACTGCCTCTCTACTTTTTTAGGACTTACAAATCGAGTTCTTCTACATTTCTTTCTCTCAAATTAACTTATATACGTTTGTTCTATATGCTTCTAAGACTCAAAATCAGAATTCTAGAAGTTCTAGACTATATTTGATCCCTAATTTTTATCACTATATTGCATGTGTGAATTTATCCCTTCACATAGGCATGGTTTTTTGAGTGTCCAAGTTCCCTAGCTCTTTGTCCTTATTCTTTCAACTTATCTCTTCATTTCATCATGCTTTATTAGTGAGCGAAGCTCCAATATTGCCTGCTCAATGAGTAATTAGCATTCTCTAACTTCTTCATGCAATCTCCTTCTCTTTTATTCCTACCATTCCTTTGAATCTACTTGTCTTCACTCCATCCAAGCTTTTTGTCATGATATCTGCTATCTGATCCTTTGTAGGAGTATATACCACTTAAAGTTCCTTCTTCATTACCTTTTCTCATAGGAAATGATATTGGATCTCTATATGTTTTGTTCTTTCATAAAATACTAGATTTGCTGCAAGATAAAGTGAACTCATAGTATCACCATGTATTATAGGTATACCTTGATCAATGCCCAAGCTTTTGAACAAGGTCTACATCCATACTAATCTTTAGCTACTTCCACAAGACCATTGTATTCTGCTTCAATTGATGATAATGCCATTGTATGTTTTTTCTTTGAGCACCAACTTACAAGCTTATCACCTATGTACACCATGTATCCATGTGTTGATCTTCTATCATATTGACTTCCTGCACAATCTGAGTCACTATATGATCTCAAATTTTTGTCTGAGGTAAAAGGATAATATACTCCTTCCTTTCCCTTTGATGTATCTAAGGATTCTTTGTCGTGCAATCCAATGTTTATCCTTTGGACAATGCATGAATTGTGAGAGGACTCCCATTGCATAACTAAGATCATGTCATATTAGTGTAACATAAAGGTTGATACTTCATCATGTCTTTGAATTCTGCACCATCATAATTGCTAAGCTTATGATTAACTTTCAAGTGGAGTTGAAGACTTTGCAATTATCCATGTTGAACTTCTTCAATAGGTTCAAAAGATACATTTCTTGTGATACATATATACCATGATCTACATAAGTGATTTCCATTCCAAGAAAGTATGATAACTTCTCTATATCAATTATCTTGAATTCCTTTGCAAGTAATCTCTTTACCTGTTTGATTCCTTCATTTGAGGTACCTGTAATTATAATGTCATCTACATAAATACAAATGTAGATTCTTTTGATAAGTAGACTTGCATCTGCCTTTGAACTTTTATATCCAAAATCATTGAGATACTTCACAAGTCTATAGTTCCAAGCTCTTGGAGCTTGCTTTAACCCATAGAGTGCCCTTCTTAATCTAGAGACATAATTTGGATACCTGAAACTTGCAAACCCTTGAGGTTGCTCCATGTATACTTCATCATATATGTATCCATTTAGAAATGCATTCTTTATATCCAATTGACTCAAGGTCCATCCTTTTGATGCCACAATAGCAATGATTGTCCTTATGGTTGATGTCTTTGCCACAGAACTGAATGTCTCATCATAATCTATGCCATGAGTTTGAGCATAGCCTTTGTTGCTCTAGCACAATGGTGAGAACCACGTTAAGAAGCTCCACCTCCTTAATGTCAATCCGCGGAAGAGATAGGAGTGATATGAAGATCGTGAATGTAAGATGAAGTGAGAGTGAAGGTGAGAAGCATAGAGATGCACACACACATACACACACACTACGAAGAGACAAGCAAGACACAATGGAAGGTGAGAAATCAACTCTATTACTCAAGAAAACGATTACAAGCTCAAAATAGCTCTAAGCTTTTCTCTACTCAAACAAGCTAACCTCAAAAATGAGCTCTCTAGCTCTTTTTATAGTTTCTAGACTAGTTTTGACCGGTTTCACATCTAGTGACCGGCATAGTTAAAAATTAGGTCCTAGATGCTATTTGAAAGGGTAAACGGTGTCTAAAAATAACGAAAATTGATACGCTTGTTCTACCTAAGCTCCTCAAGCTCAAGGACTCCTCGGCTTGCACAAAATGGAGCGAGAAATTAAGAAAAGGGTTTTTCTATGTTACATATGTTACATTAGTGATAAAAATCACCGTTGGAGGTTTTTTGAAAAGTATTTTTAAAACACGATTCTTTGAAAAAAGATTCCACTGGCTCACTGCTCCGTCGTTACATGCTTCTGCGTCTTCTATGTCTCTAGCTGCTTCCAACACCCCCCTCCCTCTCGCTTCTGTCGTCCCTGACAGAACCTTGTTGTAAGGTCTGCCGGATATAGTTCTGTAGGAGGTCTTGAGAGAGGGTGTGCTTGGAGATACGGATGCCTCGGGCCAGGTCAGCCTCGAGTTTCTCCCAATCTATTGGTTGCGGTTCTTCCGGTGGCGGGAGCTGATAGTGTGTGGAATAGACCATTCATTCACAGGCAAATAAGTGTAATAAATGTGTAGGCCTGCTTATGAATACCTCTGAATGGTATTCCCAGAAGCCGGTTGTGAACATCTCTTCGAACGTCTGCTTGTAGCACGCCGGTAGATACTTTATTCTGCAATGCCAGGCATAACACACCCGTAGCGATGGCGTTGTACTCATATCATATACCAGATCAAAATTGCCATGCTCAAAGCCCGGGGTGTTTACATTAGGTGCCTTGACGCGTTGGAAGACTTTAAAAATCATTTGCATCATGTCAAAGATTTTGACAGTCATATGCGCCGCTATATCGTCCATACGCTTTAATCTAGGGAGCCAGTGGCGAATTGTAGCCATCATGTAGCCAACAGTTGGTAACTCGATGGGTGGCTTAAAATAGGGGTAATTCAACCAATCTTGGCACTGCTTATTGTTTTGTACCTTAATAGCAAAGGCAGTCCAGGAGCGGCGTCGTGGTACTGGTCCCCAACATGGGTTGTACTTTAAGTGCAAAGGTGCCTTTACCCATGTACTCATCATTTCTGGATACTTCTGTAGTAAATCTTTCCGCCGCTCTGGTTGATAGATCTCTCCTTGCTGCGCATCAAGTGGTAGATCGTCCTCCTCGAATTGAGTCGCATGCGATCGTTTCTTACCTGTCTCTTTCTCAATGGCTAACTGGTATTCGGCCATTAACATAAAATACGGTTTATACTGTAGCTCATGCCCAGATATGTATCGTCGCGGGGCCAGGTGAGCAAAGAATGGAGATTGTAAAATTCTTTCTTCTATCATCGCCATGGCATGTAATTGTGCCTCTACTCTAGCTGAGTGTGTTGTTCCAAGTTCCTCAATTGTCTTCATCCACGCGGGAGTCGGGAGTTCGTAAGTCATCTGGCCTTCGGTCGTGACGCGTCCGCCTGGGATGGGTTGTGGCTCGTACGCCTCTTCAAACGTTTCCTCCACCGAGATGGTGACAGTTTCTTCCTTAGCTGGTAGCTCAGGTGGGGAATCTGGTCTTGGTGGTGCTTCATATACTGCAATCCTTGATTCAAGGTTTGATACCTGGGCCCGTAATGTGTTGAGTTCCTCTAAGAGGTCAGGAGAGGGGTCCACAGGTGCTGGTATGTCTTGGTGTGCCGGTGCTCGTAACTGGAGTAATTTGTGATCTTCTTTGAGTTTCTGTAACTCCTCATTCATGCGGTCGTATTCGTCTAGCAATCTTACATGATCTTCTAGCAGCATCCTCATCGAGTCTGAGGGAATGGCTTTGAACCGACTAGGACTCAAAGGTTGGTCTGGGTGGTCTAGGGCTGCTTCTAAGTTTTCTCGATTCTGGTCCTGTAAGTGCTGGTTTTCTTCCTTTGCTGCGGCTAGATGTCTTCTGAGTAAGCCCATGTTTCATGTTAGCGTTGCATTGCAGACTGTCTGGGCTCTTAATAAGTTATCCAGGTCAGCAGTGGCTTCCTTGGTCTTTTCTTCATTTTCTAGTTCTAATTTATGATAGGCCTCTCGTAATTCTTGGTAGCGGCTGTTCAGTGAGGCATTCTCAATAGACAATAAATTAAGCTGGGATTGTAAGTCAGTGGTTGTCCTCTACAGTTGCTGGTAATTATCGCCAAGAGATGTGAACTCATCTCTTACTTGCGTCATACACATGAACATCTGTCGAAATGCATTATCTACAGTGGGTGATAGTATTAACGGGGTGCTAAATGAAGATGCAGTGGGTGTAGATGCAAAGGGAACGGGGAATGGGGGTGGGAAGGTGGATGCTGTGGTGATTGTGGAAAATTGTGAGGTGCCTAAATATGTTTGTGTTGTGAGTGAAGTGAGTGATGGTGCAGTAGGTGGTGAGATGTCCATGTCATTGGACGTGTCCAGTGTAGTGACTGTGAATATGGGTGTGACTGTGGGTGCTTGTGCTGGTGTAAATACGGGATTTACAAAGGTTGAGGAGTAATTTACAGGGGGGCAGGCTGGTGCAGCTGGGTGGAAAGGGGAAAGAGGGGTTACAGTGGGTCGGGGAGGTGAGACGGGGGAGAAGGTTAATGGCGGTGGGAATGGAAAAAGGGGTCTTGGAGTTGTGGGGAAAGATGGAAAAGATGGATGGAGGAATGGGTTGGATAGAAAGGTGGGTGTGGGAGGGGGTAGACTAGGGCTAATGCATGCAGGAATTGTGGGGTGAGTGGTCGTAAAGACGATTTCTGCTACGCCACCGGCGAATGAAGATGTTGGTCTGGGGGAAGGAGGATGAGTATGGGAGGCTGGATGGACGGGCAGAGATGGAGGAGCGGTTGGGGTGATCGGTACTTCAGTGACTACTGAGGTATGTACAGTTGTAGCGCGGGGTGGGGAATCTACAAGGATGGTTTCTGCTGCCAACGAACTTTCGGGGACGAGGCGTGCCTCCCTGGCTTGTTCTGAAGACTGTGCTCCTGTTGGTACACGAATGTATTCGCCGGGCTTTGAAAGTAGTCGTACTCTGCGGGGGTCAAACTGTGGGAGTGGCTTTCTTTGCAAGTACCTGAGTGCTTCGTTGGAGCCTACTGATTTGACTAACTCTCTGAATCCTTTGATGTATGCGTCTTCGAATCCGCCTGTGACAAGTTCCTGTTCTATTATTGCTTGACTCTCTTCCTCAGTCAGCTTTTTGCGTGCCCAAACTTTTTCCATAGTTCTATACAGCTTCTTAATAACCAGTGTGTATGCTGCTGCTTCGTAAGTTTCATCTTCATGAGTACTTGTATCACCATGTGTGTCTGTTTGTTGTCCTTGGCCGTCTGTCTGGTCATGCTCTTTGGATTCCTGAGTTCCCTGGCTAGCTTCGTCGTCTCCTTCGTCGTCATCGGTTGCTATTCTTTCGTCATCCGAGCTAGACATAATCTGTCCTTGTGGCTGATCCCTGGGTGTGGTAGGGTAGCTAGGCCTTTCAAATTCTTGAGAGAACAATTGTCCTTCTGAAAACTAGAACTCATTGGAGAATGCATCGGGCATCTCAAAATCGAACATTGTGTTCAGTGGCTCTGCTTGTTCTGCTTCTAAATGGGGTATTGGAAAAGAGAACGCTTCCGCACCAATAGTGGTCGGAAGTTCTGCTGCCGTGGTGATAGGTTCTGTGGTTGTGGCTGCTTGGGGTGCAACAGTACTGGTGGTGCCCTCCGGCGTAACTGGTCTTGATAACCGTATACGAATTGGTGGTACCATGGGAGTGGTTGCTGTCGGTGACTGCTCTAGAGATGGTTGTGGTGAGGGTGATTCTGGCACCTGAAGGCAGGGTATGGTTCCTCTCATGTGTTTTCCGGCTCTACCTTTGCTAGACTTTCTAGCCTTCTTAGTGGTCCCTTTGAATGCTTTCAATTCCTCACTCGTCACGGCGCGCTCTATGGGTAAATCATATGCCAGACACATATATATAATCCTTGTAAGTGCACAACATCCATTGATGACCTTCTTTCGCTCCCACCTATGTTGTGCCAAATAGAGCTGATCAATTATCCAGCTAGCTAGATCCACCGTTTGAGGTCCAGTACATGCTAAGTATAATCCAAACAAGATTCTTTTGTGTGGCATGGTAAAACGATCCTGAGCTGGGAAAGCAAAATGTTGCATGCATATCCGCAATGGCTTGGAGAGCTCAGGGGTTATAGCTGAAATATCCTCCCACTTAGTTACGTCACCACGTTTCATCTGCTCTGGGACTAGTCGTTCTCGCTCCGTCCGAGTGTGCGTTCCATGTATTTTCAGAGCTGCGCGAATTAAATCTTTAGACAAATAAAACCTTCTGAATGGAGGATCATTTACCAAGGATGGTAACATGAACGTGCCGGGTAGATCCTTGTTCTCTGAAGCTGTCAAGGTGGTTACTAAGTAAAAGCATCTGTAAAAATCAGGTTTAGGCAGAGGGTCACTAAAATATTTTGTAAATCCCGCTCGTGCCTAAACGTGCATTAAATCTTGGGTATTCTGGAGTCCTTCAAATTCTCTTGAAAAGAACTGGTACTTGGCCCATGTGCGAAGATCAAATGCCAAATTGGCCTCAAATATGAAATCAGCGTCTGCTAAGGGTCCTGCTAGGCCTTGAAACTAGTGAGAGTTACGATGAATCTTCTCAGTATATCCTCTAGGAGGATCGTCTATTGGCATGGGTCCTGGAAAACCTTGAAACTCTGGAGGTTGCATCGTCGGATAAGATTTCGCTAGTAATTCTCCAATATTGGCCATTGGTGTGCTTGGGCCAGCTTCTGATGGTCCTGCTTCAGTTGCATGATGACTGATGAGCAAATGGAAAAGATCTGCTACAAAAGATTAGCACATTAGTATGAAAATTAATTATGATCCCATTAAGGTGAGACCGCAATCCCTTTCCATAACCGATGTGTAACCCGTGTAGCCAAGTGTCATGAAGTGATTGATGCAATGATTATTTGCAAAACTAATGCAGGTCTCTAGACGCCTACATTGTCAGATTATGCATACATTTCTTGATGAGCTTTTATTATGCATGATGTGGGGTTTTGGTGTATGAATTTATACAAGGTTTGGTTGAGGGTGAATTATTACAAGGGTGGAGTTTAAACGGGGTGGGAGAATTGTTAGATAAGGGGGTACAAGAAGACGTCTAGATACGTTTCGGTATCCATTTCCTAAGAGTCTTTGAGTGGGTGGTGTGTTTCTGCTGAGGGACAAAAAGTGGTGTCAGGTTTGATAGTACTGAAGGATGGGAAGATTTCTGAGGGGTATATATTACATGGCTTGAGGGTTGAGCTATGATACATGGTTTGGGTACCCAAATTTGCGTGGGTGTGGGTCTATGGATAAGGTATTTCTTGGCGATCCAAATCTATCGAGTATTTGTTCTTGTAGAAGAAGATCGAGGGGACTTTGGATGCTGACTCTGCTTTTGTTGAAACTTTGTCCTGTTCTCGTCTACAGTGTTGCTATTAGCCTGTGGTTGCTGTCCTTTTGGCACCCATATTTGTCTCGTGCCACTTGTTCTATGATGTTGATACTGCTGCTTCCTTTGCCTTATCTGGGGGTGTCGTCGGTCTGGGTTCCTCTGTTGTGGTTGACTCCTTCGTGGTTGGGTTTGAGAGGTCCATTGGACGCTCTGCTTTGGAAAAGAAGGGAGATCCAACACTTGCGTGACCTGCCCATTAGGAAGTGATTCGTTATTTATCTTTAATCTAGGCCAGTCCGTAGCAAGTTTGGAAGGATGAGCACCGCAGGGTATTGTGCTCATTTGGCCGCTGATGCAACCCACCTGACCGCTGATTGTGTCCATCTGCCCTAGCGGTTGGGTAGCTGCCCCTTCTAGTTTGCAGGAAGCCCCAGGGAAGATCTCCTGTCGTCCTTTTGATTGACAACTGTCCATAGCCAAGCCCGAGTGGGTTGGTGTAGACGTAACGTGACTGAGCTGACCCAAGATCTTCCGGTCTTCCGTCGCATGTATTTCATAGGGTCTAGGGTTACAAACCTCCATTGGAATGCCGTTAGGGAAGTCAAGCGGTATCACTCGCTTCTGCTCTAAGGTTCCAATTTGTAAGGAGCCTTGTCTAAGATTTAGGTCCACTGAGTGATCGTATAGCCAATCTTGGCCAAGGATTAGGGGTTCTATCAGGTCGTCATCATGGCACACTAGTAGCTTCGCTGTCATGGTCACATCCTTAATGAGGATAGTAAGGTCCACCTCACCCATGCAAGGGGTTTCCATGCCTCCTAGCCCTATGAGGTATGCCTCAATTGGCCGCATTTCTGCTCCTGAATCCTTATAATGGGACCATCTAATCGCACTAGTCGCAGCACCTGAATCAATTAAAGCCCTGAGCTCTTGGCAAGAGTTGTCGTGCTCTAGCCTGACTGTAATGAATGGTCTCCTGTCCACTATGCTAGGATGAGTGGTTGACTTTACTTGACACATGGCCATGGGATATCTGGGTGATGTTTCCAGATGGTTATATTGTTCTCTCCCTAGTCCTTGTCTTCTTAACTTCATGCGTTTAATGCGTTCTATTGCTTCTGCCTGAGCTTCCGCTCGTATTCTATTTTCTTCCTCCTTACGCTTCTTTGCCAACGTGAGTCGTCTAAGCATATCCTCAGTAAGAGGTTCCTGATATAACTTGACTCTACAACCACTAATGTAATTAGGCATTATGTCTCCTTCTAAGGTGGCTAACTGTACTCCTCCACTTGTCGAGAGTCTGTTAATGATCATAGGTCCATAACCTCGCTTTTCTAACTTACGTGCGTGTTGTTTCAGCGTATATACTAGCACTAGAACTCCTTCTTTTAGGCCTTTATCTTTCACATGTGCATCAAAATATGCTTTCTGTCGCTTCTTTGCTGCATATATTCCTGCTGCTGCCTTTAGCCTGGTTTCTCCTAATCGTTCCAAGTCCATTATTCTTGCTGATAATTCATGGCCGGTCCACTGATGTTCTTGTGCAACCTTAAGGGTCGGTATCAAGAAGTCCAAAGGAAGCACAGCATTCTGACCAAAAACCATCTAAAAGGGAGTTGCGTTGAGTACGGTCTTGTAGGCCACTCGATATGCCCAAACAGCGTGGTGTAACTGTTTGTCCCAATCTGAACGTTTGTTGTTCACGAGTTTCGTCAGTACGTTACAAAGGATCTTATTAGTGCTTTCAGCATGACCATTGGCCTGAGGATGATATGGTGCGGATTTCTTGTGAATCACCATAAAATCCTGTAACAAATATTCAATGACTTGGTTTAGAAAGTGAGTTCCGCGATCGCTCACTAACTCAATAGGCAATCCATATCTTGAAAAGACATTTTCAAATAAGAATTTTGCAGTTGTGTGTGCATCATTCTTTTTTGTGGCTTTTGCCTCTACCCATTTGGTAAGATAATCTGTCGCAACAATGATGTATTCACCATGTGTACCTTTTGCAGGGGGGTTAATGGGTCCTACAAAGTCTATACCCCACTTAGAAAATGCACGTCCGCCCATCATGGGTTTCAATGGCATTTCATCTCTGCGAGTAGGAAACTGAGTTCTTTGGCACACATTACATCTCTTAACATAGGTATGAGCATCCATGTGAAGAGTGGGCCACCATAATCCTACAAAGAGGATGGCTTTGATTATCCTTTCAGGTCCGAAATGACCTCCTGCAACACCTTGGTGTGCAGTCTCTAGTATGCTCAGATAATCGCTTTCATGAACACATTGTCTTAGATATCCATCTCGTCCTCTTTTGTATAGATTATCGCCAATAAGTGAATAGTCGTGAGCTTCCTGCTCTAGACTGCGTTGTCGAGCTAAGGTCATTCCTTGAGGGAATGTGTTCGTCCTCAAGTATGTCACTAAAGATTCACTCCAGTCTGGTGTGAGAGACACTTGATATAATGTAGCATGTTCTACTGGTTGTCTTTCACAACAAACATTGCATTCCTTACACAACTTGTAGACATCTGCTTCCATCGAAGGCCAATATACTCCTAGTCTATGCAGAGTCTGTAGTGTTCGATGTTTCGAGTGATGTTGCTTTAATGCACCTACATGTGCTAATTGCAACCAATTCGCATGTTCAGGTTCATCTACACAACAGGCAAGAATCTTTTGATTATCCTCTTTATATATGCTTCCTGCTATGATTTGGTATCTCTGAGACTTGGTAATCTCTCCTTCTTTGATCTTTATCCTAGGATTCTTGGGTCCATACGTGAGAATAGGGACTATTGGTTTAGCCCATTCTGGTGCTATCTCAAGGTTAAACAAGTATGCATCTGGTAATTCATCCGCTACTCCTTGAGGAGCTTCTCCTGATGTTAATCTTGAAAGGTGGTCAGCTCTAAGATGTGTCTTTCCTTTCCTGACTACTACTTCAAAATCATACTCCATGAGTAATAGAAACCAACGTATTAGTCGTCCTGTGTTACATGGCTTGTTGACTAAGTACAATAGGGCTTGATGATCTGTAAAGAACTTGAATTTGTTTGCCAACAAATAGTGTCTGAACTTCTTTACCGCGTAGATCATCCCTAATCCCTCTCGTTCCGTCGTGGTGTAATTTCTTTCTGCTGCGTTCAATTGTCTGCTCGCGTAAGCTATGGGGAGATCGATGTTACCTTCATTCGTGGGTTGTGCTAACACACATCCTATGGCGTAATTGGATGCATCCACATGTACATGGAATGGCTTACTCCAATCTGGGGTAGTCAATATAGGTGCTGAGCACAAGCGTCGTTTAAGTTCATTGAATGAATTTTCACATTCATCTGTCCATTCAAAGTTGGTTAAAAGAGAGTACAAAGGTTTGGCTATGATTGCATACATGTGTATGAATCTCCTATAATAACCGCAATGACCCATAAATGCCTGTACCTCTTTCACATTAGTTGGTCTAGGTAATTCTGCAATTACCTTCACCTTTTCTTCATCCGTAGAGATTCCATTTTTTGACACAATGTGTCCTAGAATTTTGCCTTGTCTGACCATGAAAACACATTTTTCTGGGTTCAAACAAACCTGATATTCTCGACATTTGTCAAATATTTGTCTCAACTCCGGGATATGCGTCTGTCTTACATTTGAATGAGCACATATGTCATCGACATATACTTCCAAACTCTTGCGTAAGAATTCCTTAAAAACATGACACATGAGTCGTTGGAAAGTGGCGGGTGCATTTGTTAAGCCAAATGGCATCACACGAAATGCAAATATGCCCCATTCAGTGGCAAAAGCCGTCTTGTGTTGGTCCTCTGGAGCAATGGCTACTTGATTATAGCCTGAAAAACCATCAAGGAAGCTGTAAACTTCCTTGCCCGCAACTCTTTCCAATAAGTGTTCCGTGATAGGAAGAGGATAACTGTCTCTAATCGTGGCGGCATTAACTTTTTTAAGGTTAATACACACACGCAATTTTCCGTTCTTCTTGGGCACAACCACAATGGGGGATACCCATTCGGTATGCTCAATCTCATAGATGAATCCTGCTTCTATCAGCCGATCTATCTCCTCTTTAATCTTCGCAGCGTAGTTATCATTGTACGTGTAAGGTTTCTGTTTCGTAGGTTTTGCATCTGGAGTCATAGGGATTCTATGAGAACATATATCTGGATCTACTCCTTTCAAATCTTTGTAACTCCAAGCGAACACATCTCTATATTCGCACAATAGGGCAACTAGCTCTTCTTCTTCTTCCTTCGTCAAATCATGCCCTATGTATGTACATTTTTCTTCTTCTCCTTCTATAGCAACTATTATTTTCTTGGTTTTCTCTCGGTTATCATATACTTGTCCGTCATTCGCCTTTCTATTAGGCATTCGTACCATGATTCTTCTATCTTCGATTTCATATTTCCTGAAGTTCTCGGGTACTTCAAACAAAGATTCTTCTTTTTCTGACATGGTGTCTTTCTTCTGTCTTTTCTTTCCTTTACTTTTAGTAGTCACTTCTGTGGCTAACCTCACCTCATTCGTAATTTCTTCGTGTCTCTGAGGGTGAGTCTCTACTTCGTAGAAATATTCTTCCTCTGATGCAAAGGGTGGGTCCATGATAATTGATTCTAAATCGAAATCGCTTGCATCCTCAAATGCATCAGTGTTAGGTTCACACTCTTCTAAAATTGCATCGCACATGATTGGCTCTATCGTGAAAACTGAAATGTCATAGCCATCCTCGTCACAGTGGGGTGTCCATTGTTCTTCATTGATGGCTACATCCATGGGTGCTAGGATTTCTGCCCAACCATGGGGTTCAAACTCTTCATCTGGAAATACTACAGGTGCGTAAGCTGGATCCTGAAGGGTTCGTAGATGTTGTTTTGCACCTAAGGTCCTGGCTTCTAACCTTTCTTCCTCTTGTTTTGCAACTTTACACATCCATAGATGAGTGTCCTCGTGTAACCATGAGGGGTCTGATTCTAATGAGTGCACGGATTCTGTTTCTACTTGTGTCTTATGGATGGTATTCCATTGTATTGGGGGTACGTCTCTATGTGAATAGTCTTTAAGATTGACTTTGGTAGTCACTCCTAAATGTTGCAAGTACAAAGAATTAGTTCCCCAATCTTGTACAATTTGCAACTGACGCATGAATGGTCGTCCCAATATCATCTCGTAAGCGTGATTTTTACTAAAATCACAAATGGCAAAAGTATGCTCAAATTCTACACCACAAGTGGTGAGAGATATTCCTTCTAGTAAGCCTAATGGTTTTTCTATGTGTTCGTCAGCCATTTGTAGTTTCATCCTGGTAGGTCTTAGTGCTGGCTTACCCCAACGTTTCCATAAAGCGGTGGTAGCTATGGCTACTCCGGCTCCTGAATCTAAGATGGCTTTCGTGGTGTAGCCCTGATGGGTTATCGGAAGATAAGTGTTACCTTCCTCTCCTTCGCTTACATCTCCAATCTTTTCTACGGGTATTTCCGGGACCTTCTTATGTGATCCTATTTGTGAGGGAGTAGTAGCAAGCTCGGGGAATTGATTTGCTACATGTTTCCACAATTCTGGTTTTACCTTCAACAACTCCTCTAAAGTGAGATTACACTGTACTTTAGTGTTCTTGATCACTTCCGTGTTTCTAGGGATTACTGATTCTTCATTCCTCACTATTATCGTGGGTGCTCTCATACTAATAGACTTTGCTTCCCAAGGTCCTGTGAACTGAGGTAATTCTTGTAAAGAATTAGATTCAAAAGTTGTGTGTTCACTCCGTTGTTCCTCCTCTACCTCATCGTAAATAGAGGGGATGTCTTGGGGAAATTGCTCTAGCAAGTCATCTATTTCTTGAATAAGAGGATGAGTTCCTTGTTCTTTTCTCCATTTCTCTTCTTGGATTTCCCTCAAAAATTCATGTGAGTATTTATGTATGGAAGACAAATTGTCTTGACTTTCTGTATTGGGTACTTGAGACAGGGATGGTGCATTCCTTTCCTATGTCTCTAGGACACTAAGATTCCTGTGCTGATCCTTTTTCTCTTTGCTTTCTATCAAGTATTCTAGCCTCTCCATTAGTCCTTGAAAGTGTAATTCCGGTTTTGCCATGTTATTCCAATTAAGATATCTAGAGGCTTCGAACAACACTTGTGCTAATTCTACCATCTTCATGCAAAGTTTGGTTCTCTCAATTTCTAGATCAGCTCGAGGGTAGTTTTTACTCATTTCAGCTACTTGAGGTCCCTCTTTTAATCTAGCCTGGTATGCATGAAGCATCATGTCTAGATTTTCTGGTATGGGTTCCGCTAAAACTGATCCTGATTTCTGAGTTGGATTCTCTTGATTCAATTCCTACGAAGTCAATTCTAGAATTTTGGCTCTAGATTCCTTTGAACTTCCTTCCAACTCAGTTATCTTTTTACTCCATTTTCTCTTAATTCTTTCTCTAGAATCTTTCCAAGATTTTGTCTTCTTACTGCTAGATTCTGCAACTTCACTACTTCCAGCTGCTTTCTCTTGATTAAGCTGTTGGTTCTGTAAGAGCACCTGGGCTCTGGTGATAGCTTGGATAGGCACGTATGTAGGGTTGGATCCATCTGCGTTGTTTACAATGCCTATCACGTTGATCGGTGTCACATTCGAAGCGTTAACTGGGTTCTTAGGACAATCTTTGATTATGTGCTCTTTACCACAATCGGCGCAAAAGCCTTGTATGTTATAGTACCGTGACTGTCCTGCTATCGGAGGATGTGGACAATCCTTTATGAAATGATCTCCTTGGCACCTAAAGCATGGTCCTCTAGGGCCCTGTGGTCTTTGTTGTCTCAATTGGGGCCGTGGATTTGGGTTGGTGTACATCACATGAGCGTAGTCGGGCTCCCAACTAGGTTCCACTGGTGGACTATCGTAATGATATGTCTCCACATGTTCTGGTGACTCCGTGTAATATGCGGGTGGACTATCTACATGCGTAGAGTCAAAACTGTTTGAGTTTGGGTCACTCTCTGTGATCAAAGGTGAAGAAGGCACTAAGGCCCTACTTAGGTTCTCTTCTGCAGCCGCATATTTGACTGAGATGACATTCGCTGGTGGGGGTGGCTGCTGAGCTAAGACCGGTTGAGGTCTCTGTTGAGCCTGGTATGGGTAGTTCTGAGGAGGCCTATAGTAATAAGGCTGAGCATTGTATTGGCCTTGATACCTACCTGGCTACGGGTGTGCTTGCTGGTAGTTCTGTCTCACGGTTTGTTTGTTGTATGGGCAGTCCTGAGCCGTATGATTCGTGTATCTTCTCTCAATTGTACAGTATTGGCCACTAGGGTTGGCTTGTGGTTGTGGTGCATTGGGGCACACATTTTCCATATGATTTCCACCACAGGTATAACAATGCTTGTTTGTTAGTACCCTAGGTTTACTAGAAACTCCTAGTTTCTGGGCCACTTTTTCTGCTAGGTCTTCTATTGAGCTAGACAATTTTGTGGATGCTAGAGATGAACAGTCTGAGTCCTTATAGACCTTTGAGAGTTCCAATTCGTCTCCTAAGTTGTCCTCAATGTCTATACAAATTCTTACACATTGCTCTAGCGTTCTGGGTTCTTTTAGGTACACATAGGAGCGTAGTTTAGAACTCAACAAGCCATCTACAAACAATGACACTTGCTTGGGTTGTGAGGGTAGCTTCTTGCATTGGACATCGTTCAACATATTGTCTAAACCTACGTCCTGCGAGTCTAACTGTTTCTTGAGGGGTCTGTTTAAAGCTATGAATCAACGAAGACGTGTCATGTCTAATCCCACTTTTAGAGAATTCAGTGATGAATGACTCTAAAAAGTGTTGGATGTCTCTAAATTGCCTTTGTTGCAATGGTTGGAACCAAGTTAAAGTGGTGTTCTTTAACGTTAGTCCAAATGCATTGTATTGCGTGAACATGTCTTCAACTTGTTCGGCTCTTAGTACTTGCTTGAATTCTGCGACGTGGTCATAGGGATCTCCTGTCCCATCAAAGTAATTTTTCATCGATTTCACTAATTGAGTGGGTCTCAGTATTCTTGCGTGTTCACGTGGTCTAGGTAGAGGAAAATCATCTCTACCACCTGGTATTCCATGATCTCTTTGCCTATCTGCTCTATTAGTGTCCGTGGTTGTTCTATCTCTCCCTATGGGATGAGTGAAGCTTACTTCGGGTCTTTCTTTATTCTTTTCTCTTTGATTTCCAAGGGCTGAGGATGTTCCTGCCCCTTGTTGACTTGTATTCATGTTTGTTCTAGATGGAGGGAATACCAATTCACCTCTCCATGTGTATGTGTTTTTAGCGTGGTCAGGCACCACAAAGACTCTTTCTGAAGTCTCATCCAGGTATACAACCTTTCCAGGTGTATCCGGGTCCTTGAACTCGTATATCGTGATGATACCTACCTCACTAAGTAGTTTTGTCTTGTATCTCCAAAAGGCTTCATCAGTTTCTTTATTTACAAACAACTCTATGCTTCTGTTATCTTGAGGGATCCATTCTGGGATTAGTACTCGTGTCAGTACGGATTTCCCTCTAGGTGTTCTAGGCTCTTCTAATGGTTCTTTTCCTTGAGATTTAGTTTCCGTCTCTGGCTGAATCACGCCAAACTCGTTGGTATTGTTTGGCTGCGTACTTAAGATGTACATTGTTCCTTCCTTGTCTATGTACGCGTCTCTCTCAAATTTCACCACTGGACGTTCCAATCCAATGGGTTGATCGGGGTTGTGCATTTGCACCACTTGCCTTCGCAAACCATCCTCATAGATGCGAGCACCTAATCGGTTGGTTCGGAGAAACTCCAACTGAGTCCTATAGGGTCCTTCTGGTTTTTCTAAATAGGCTACATTCGACCCTTCTTCTGGTCTTTCTGCGCTAAATGCCATTTCTGATTCACTCGTGTCTGAGTTCTCGTAGAGATAACTAGTGTTCAATTGTTGAGCCCACCATCGTGTAGTAGTTCTTACACTTGCCTCGGATGATCTAAGGCTTCGTCGGTCTGACTTACCTATATGTTTGCCCGATCTCAGGTTCATTAATTTTCTTCCTTATACACTCAGTACACGCTCAAATTGTCAATGATTCTTTGTTATTACTTTCTTGATTCTTTTTAGATTTCTTTAGATTCTTGTCTTAGTGTATGCGTCAAGAATTCGACTTTCCGTGGTACTTTGAGTTCCCGTTCCGTCAGACTTATGTTCTTTCCTTTAGGTTTTCGTGTCACACACCTTTACTTTAGTCTTGAACTTGATAAATTTAATCTCTTGAACTTGAGGTGTTCTTATCGTCTTTAATCCACAATGCTAACGTTTATCCTAAGCTAAGAATTGACTGAGGGGGTTGAGTAATCTTCCAACCTCGAGTCAGCTTTTCTGGTTGCTCAGATGCCCAAGAAGCCGCGCTTCCCAAGCTTTATGCCCTTCACTGCCTTGCCTTGGTTGCCTTTGATTGCCCTTGCTAGACCTGGAAAAATCCAATATTAGACCAATTCACAGTTGGATGATCAAGCACTTGAGTATATACACCTTTTAAGTCCCTTCCCTTTTGCCCAACTTTTTAATGCTTGCCCCCTGGCTTTCTAGTCCCAAACTAGGTCAACCTCAAAA
Source organism: Ceratopteris richardii (assembly GCA_020310875.1). Lineage (NCBI taxonomy): Eukaryota > Viridiplantae > Streptophyta > Polypodiopsida > Polypodiales > Pteridaceae > Ceratopteris > Ceratopteris richardii. The sequence continues at coordinate 114,212,955 of CM035442.1, read as the reverse complement.
TAGCTTATCTAAAAATAGACCGTTCAGGCCCTGGGGGGTAAAAACTGACAAACAGGTTTTTCTCCAAATATGAGCTAAGGGGTCTCCTATGAGTATAATCACCCAAAAATTTCCCAAAAATAGCCCCAAAATTGGCCAAAAAATGAAACCCTAAAATTTGCGATGGGGGTGCACAATCGCGATGGCGTGAGACAGTCGCGATGGTCTGGGACCGTCGCGATGGCGTGAAAGTGGACAATCGCGATGGCCTGGAGTGCATGGTCGCGATGGCATGAAAGTGGACAATCGCGATGGCGTGAGTGTGAACCGTCGCGATGGCTCGATCAGGCGGACAATCGCGATGGCGTCAGTCAACGGTCAACGTGAACAATCGCGATGGTCCAAAGTGAACCGTCGCGATGGTCACATATGTGATGGCTTGAGCCAATCGCGATGGTCAGGGCGCGATGGCGTGAGCCAATCGCGATGGTCCAAAATTCGGGTTGTCGCGATGGTGTAAGGGTGTCGTCGCGATGGCGTGAAGTGTGAACCGTCGCGATGGTCTAGCTTGCCACGTGGCACCGTCGGCGCGATGGCATGAGCCAATCGCGATGGTGTGGGGTCAACCGAACAGTCACGATGGTCCAAATGAACCATCGCGATGGCGTGAGACCGTCGCGATGGTCCGGCCGAGCCGTCGCGATGGCGTGAGCCTATCGCGATGGTGTGACACAATCGCGATGGTCTGAGACCGTCGTGATGGTCCACCAAAATGTGAATTTCTGAAATGCGTCTGTGGATTCGTAGATGCGCAAGGGTCGCCTACACGCTTGTGTGGTCGCTTACCAAAAATTCCGCACTTGGTAGACCATCGCGATGGTCTGACACAGACGGAAATCTCTGACAGAAACTGAAAATTTTACCTTTTCCAAGCTTTCCTGATGCACTGGAGCACTGTACATGCAAGAAAACTCAAGAACACAAAAGCACATGCAAGCACAAAAGCTCTCTCTCACTCTCTCGCATGCACAAATGAGGGGAAATGAAGAGAATGGGTGGATATGGTGAATTTTTTGATTTTTTTTTTGGAGATGAAGATGATGATGCGGTGATGAAGATGGAGTGTGGGGGAGGTGAAAAACACTAAAAACTAAGTAAAAATAACAACAAAAACTGAAATTTTTACCTTCCAACGCTACTTCTTGCTATACTCTTACCATCACACATTCGTCCTAGACTCGATCCCCAGCAACGGCGCCAAATTTGGTGTTGCTCTAGCACAATGGTGAGAACCACGTTAAGAAGCTCCACCTCCTTAATGTCAATCCGCGGAAGAGATAGGAGTGATATGAAGATCGTGAATGTAAGATGAAGTGAGAGTGAAGGTGAGAAGCATAGAGATGCACACACACATACACACACACTACGAAGAGACAAGCAAGACACAATGGAAGGTGAGAAATCAACTCTATTACTCAAGAAAACGATTACAAGCTCAAAATAGCTCTAAGCTTTTCTCTACTCAAACAAGCTAACCTCAAAAATGAGCTCTCTAGCTCTTTTTATAGTTTCTAGACTAGTTTTGACCGGTTTCACATCTAGTGACTGGCATAGTTAAAAATTAGGTCCTATATGCTATTTGAAAGGGTAAACGGTGTCTAAAAATAATGAGAATTGATACGCTTGTTCTACCTAAGCTCCTCAAGCTCGAGGACTCCTCAGCTTGCACAAAATGGAGCGATAAATTAAGAAAAGGGTTTTTCTATGTTACATATGTTACATTAGTGATAAAAATCACTGTTGGAGGTTTTTTGAAAAGTATTTTTAAAACACGATTCTTTGAAAAAAGATTCCACTGGCTCACTGCTCTGTCGTTACATGCTTCCGCGTCTTCTATGCCTCTGGCTGCTTCCAACAGCCTTTGACCCCCAATCTAGATTTATATCTAGCTATTCTTCCATCTACAAGCTTCTTCACTTTATAGACCCATTTATTTCATATCACTTTCTTAGCATTTTGTTTTGGAACAAGTTTCAAGTCTTGTTCTCCTCAAGTGCATTGATAATCCTCCTTCATTGCTTCTTCCCATTGTTTCCTACCTTTTGCTTCATCATAGTTATGAGGTTCTTCATCTTCTTTGACCACATAAGCATAGATTTTCTCAGTCATATAAGAAGAATCATATGAATACCTTGTTGGTTGTCTCCTTAATTTGCTTGAACTTCTTGGTTCACATTCTTCATGTGTATCTAAATACACTTCTTCATCAAACCTAGGTGCATCTTCATTTCTCCTTAATGATTCAACTTTGGATGTGCTTGCTTGCATATAATCTTCATCTCCATTTACTGGCATATTTGATTTACCTCTCTCACTTCTTCTTATCTCTTCTTCAAATGCTTCAATGTTGTGACTTTGTTATGCATACCAACTCTTCTATTCATCAAATGGCACATCTCTAAAACTAAGCAATTGTTTGGTTAGAGGATTCCACAACCTACAACCCATCTGCTTTTCATCATACCCAATGAACACATATTTTTTAGCCTTTGGTTCAAGCTTATGTCTAAGTTGTGATGGTACATAAGCATAGGCAATTGATCCAAACACTTTACAATGATCTAATGTTGGTTTCTTACCCTAGAAAGCTTCATAAGGGGTCATTCCATTGAGAGTGGTAACCTATTCACAAGGTATGTAGTTGTATTCATAGCCTCGTCCCATAAATAATTTGGACAATTTATATCCGTCAACATAGGCCTAGCAAACTCAACCAAAGTTCTATTTCTTCTTTCTATTACCCTATTTTGTTGAGGTGTTGCAAGTTATTTCCCTCTTAATACTTGCATTCCAAAGATAATCATTGAATTCTTGGGAGAAGTATTATCCCCATCCAACATAACTTAGTCTCTTGAGCTTTTGACCTATAAACCTTTCTACATATGCATGAAAATGTTTCAAGGCTCCGAATACTTCTTATGTTTCCTTCAAGACATAAAGAGTTATCCATCTTGTAGCATCATCAATAAAAAGAACATAATACCTAGAGCCATTAATTGATCCTCTTTTGTTCGTCTCCATACATGTGTATGGATAAGCTCTACTAGTCCATCATGCTTGAATCCTTTCTTCTAAAATGCTAATCTATATGCTTTTCCCATTTATCATGCTTCACATTTGTAGACCATGAGTTGGTTTTCCACATTCGGTAGCCCTTGTACAAATTGATTTGCCACCATAGCTTTAATTCCTCCTTCATTAAAATGTCATAACCTCTTATGACACAGGTCTAATTCTGTAATCACATCATCACCATGCGTGAGCAATGCTTGACCAATATTCCTATGTACCTAAGTCGTAGAGCCTTAGGGACCTCTGCTAACTGAGACTATACCTCAATCACCCACAAGTACATATAGTGGTGGATTAATACACGTTTAATTATCAATCCATGAAATTAGACATATCAAGTGTATGAAGATGTGTGCACACATGATGGTAAATGAAGTGAAGGTGTTAACAATACATGTAAAATAGCTCATCAATCACTCAAGTCACTTATCTTTTTGAAAATACACGCCGCAATACTTGAAGAGTAGTAAGCACAAATTAGGACTTTTCTCTCAGCTCCAAACTCTGAATATGGTCAACTTTTGAAGCTCTTGAGGAGACACATCTAATCATATTTTTTAAGCCCAATCTGACAAATGTGCTTCAAGCTATGAGCAAAATAGTGAATGGTGGGAAACGCTACTTCAACTCTACAACTCACTAAGCTTCACACATGCACTACAGTAGTTAAAACCTGATGGGGAGGGGTAGAAAACATTCCTAAACACACACTTCAAGCATCAAACACACACAAAAATTGTTGGAGAAGACAATATTCAGCAGAGAAGAAGCAAATTCGAAATTCCAGCTTCATTACTCACAATGGCAAAAAGTTCTTACAAAGAGCTATCAAGTGGCTTATTTACATGTGCCCTAAAAATGGTCCTTTCACACAAGGAGCGGGCAATTTTATTAAAAAAACACCACATTTCTACTATTTTACAAGGCTTATGTTACAATATTTGGGATTTATGCATCTAGAGGAATCCTCTAGTGCATTTACATGGCTCTTGATGTCATATCATGGAAATTTGAAGAGGAAAAATTATGCCTAGTTTTGAAAATTTTTGGGGCCTATTTTCCTTTGCCTCTTTCTTCTGCAACACTCTCCCCCTCTTTTTCTCTATCATTGCTTGACAGGCTTTGCTTCTTGTCTTTAGTGTCTAACATGTGGTAGATCTAGTTCATGATTATCCTAATGGTATGTTTGTAGTTTTCCACTATCAACACCTATGGAGGCCTTAACGGTTCAGAGGTAGTGTATACTTCTTTAATTATTTTCTAGTGGTCAAGGAACTGACTATAACTTGGGCCTTGTTGTCTTCTTTTTAGCCTATTTATTTCTTTTCACTGCATGCACCCATCGGCTAAGATTTTTGGAGTTTGAGCTCTATGGAAGCACATGAACAACACAAGGAAGAAGACAAAGCTTGGAGCACAACACACAATATTGAATGTATTACCACTAGAACATACAAAGATAAGTAACCCGTTAGAGAAATAGGCGTATATACAAGTCTGGGGAAAGAAACCTCCTAAAGAGGGGAAAAAGTGCCCCGATGGTCCTAGTGTGTTCACACACATCACTACCTAAATATATCAACAAACCTCCCTTGGGAGTGATGCGGTGAACAGCTGAAACTCATGTATAAGGAAGTGTCAAGCTATGTGGAATCAATCCACAAAAGGAAGTAAGCCCAAAGCTTTGTGAAAAGCTTCAAACTTCTCGCTAGGCACAACCTTCGTGAAAAGGTCTACAATGTTCTCCTACGTGGGCACATATGCCAAGCTGATCTCTCCAGCAAAGAACCTCTCCCTGAAATAATGATAATGCACCTCAATGTGCTTAGTGTGAGCATGGAATATAGGGTTCCGCACGACTGCCAATGTGCTATGGCTGTTAGTGAAGATGGTGATGACAGAAGGCTGACCAACGCCCAAATCAGCCATAAGGCATCTGAGCCACACACACTCAACAATGGCTATGAAAGCTGCCCTATACGTAGCCACACAATTGGAAGTGGCCACAGTAGGCTGCTTCTTGCTCAACCAAGATATACATGAGCTACCAAGCATGAAGCAAAATCCACTAGTGGACACACAAGTGTCATAGCAACTAGCCCAGTCAGAGTCGCAAAAAGCATGTAAATCTAGTGGTAGTGACCCCCCCTTGGGATAATACAATCCACATAGTCTGGTACCAAGTCACAGTCCCAAAAAGCATGTAAATCTGGTGGTAGTGATCCCCCCTTGGGATAAAACAATCCAAGTAGTGAAAGATGCGCTTAACTGCCCGCCAATGCTTGACACCTAGGCAATGCATAAACCTGCTCATTTTTTAGACAACAAACTAAATATCTGGCCGAGTAATGCATAAGTATATCAAGCATTCAACAACCTGCTGATAGAGAACAACATCAAATGCATCTCTAGCATCATGAAGACTCAATCATAAACCTATCTCCATAGGAGTGGCAATAGGTTTGTAATCATGGCCAAAACACTACAACAATATGTCAATATATTTTGTTTGACACGAAGCTATTCTGCTATCAACTTATATAAATTGAATGCCCAAATAATGATGCAAATTCCCCAAATTAGATATTTCAAATGAGGCATGCAAATCAGCCTTAAAATCAGCAATATGCTTCTCATGAGGACCAGTGAGTAGCATGTCATCAACATACACAACAATGCACATCATTAGCATGCTTAACATATAAGGTGCTCCCTGCTGAACCGTTCTCAAAATCATGTGCAATAAGGTAGGCATGTATTTTTTCATACCAAGCATATGGTGCTTGTTGCAACCCATATAATGCCTTTTTCAACCTACACACCTGGTTTTCATGCCCTTTCTACACAAAGCTATGGGGCTGAAAAACATACACTTCTTCATGCAAGTCACCATTCAGAAATGCAGTTTTAATGTCCAATTGATATACATGCCAACCGTAATGAGCTGCAAGTGCACAAATGCTATGAATAGTAGTCATTCGACATGTAGGTGCAAAGGTCTCATCAAAATCAATGCCTCTTTCCTATGCATAACCCTTTGCAACAAGCCTAGCCTTATATGTCAATCGTTCCATCAGGCTTACACTTTAGCTTGTATACCCACTTGGTGCCAATGGCCTTCTTGCCAAGAGGCAAGTCACGTAAAGTCCAGGTACCATTTTCATGATAGCATCATATTCTGATTGCATAACAGCTATCCAATTTTCAAAATTTTGTGCTTCATCAAATGAAACAAGGTCATTCTCATCACAGAAACTAGAGGCAACCATAGCATAGCAATCTAATGCAAAAGAAGCACTATGAGAGCCTGAAAGAGTATGATATGATAGAGGTGCATCTATTTTGATATCACACAAAGTTTGCATGAGCCATTTTGGCATAGTTTCTACCTCCTCAATATTAGCTCTCTCATCAAAAAGTGCACCATGTAAATTTGCATCAGAAATAGAATGATTTGCATCATCACATGAAATATGTAAAGGCTGAGAAGTTGCCTCATTAGGACCAGCAGTAGACTGCCCACTTGTAAAAAGAGGAAGCAAAGTGTCATACATGTCTGTGGAGCTAACTGATGTCTCCTTAGTACATGAAAGTAATGGCTGAATAGCATCTTCCACAAAAACAATATCACAACTAACCAAAATGTGTTTTGTCTGTGGATGATATAGATGATAGCCTTTGCTTTCAAAATTGTACCCAACAAAAATACATTTCACTGCTTTACCATCCAATTTCATGTGTTGTTGTTTAGGCACTAATGCATATGCCTAACAACCAAAAACGTGTAGGTGAGCAAAAGATGGCTTGCGACCATGCCAAATGGAGTGATAGATTGCAATGCTTTAGTGGGACACTTATTAAGTACATATGCTACACACATGATAGCCTCAATCCAAAAACTATGTGGTAAAGCTTGACTCTTGACCATACACTTTGCCATCTCCATGAGTGACATGTTTTTCCGTTCAACAACTCCATTCTATTGAGGTGTATACGACACAGTACACCGATGTTTTATCCCATGTTCAACCAGAATAGCATTAAAGTTAGAAGAAATATATCCCCCCCCCTCGATCAAAATAGAGGGTACCCAATTTACATGCTAACAAATTTTCAACCCAAATCAGAAATTGTTTGAAGCACATAAAACACTTGGGACTTTGTTTTCAATGCATATACCCATGCATGTGTGGAAAAATCATCAATGAAAGTCAAAAAGGAAAGATAGTTTCCAAAAGAAGGCATTTGCATAGGACCACAGACATCACTTTGAATGAGCTACAATTTTTTAGTAGCTCAAATTGAACCATCTTTTGGGAACGAGGAACGCTCCATTTTGCCCAAAATACATCCTTCACATACATGTTTATCAGGTGCCTCAAGTTTGCGCAAAGAGGATACCTAGGCGTAGCAAAGTAGCAAATTTTAGATGACCAAAGCATGCATGCAAAAGCTTTGCATCTGACATAGCGTGAGAATCATGTATTACACATGCTAAATCATTCACAAATTTTTCATAGTTTATGAGCTTATACAACCCATGACATAAAATGCCAGAAGCAATAATCATGTCACCATTTGACAAATCATGAATTGTACATCTGTCATCAACAAATTTCACAACCAAGCAAATTTGTAGGACAATTCTTTATGACATGATCATTTGCTTTACAATACTACAAAACAATTTCTACTTTTTTGTTTTCTTGTCGTCTCTCTCATCTTTCTTTGATTGTGCAGAATTAGCAAATTTTTGCTTACTAATAGAAGAGATCCATTTAAGTTTGCCCTTCTCACTAGCCAAGAAAGCTTGATATGCAACACACATAATGGACTTGCTCTGCCTAGACTGATCTTCCTGCAACAGAACAGAGGCTAACTCCTCAAATGTTAAGGCATATGGATTGCCTTTCATCATCATCAAACAAATTGTAGAGGAAAAACTCTGATATGAATTGGTAAGACCATTCAGAACAGTCTGCACAAGTGAACTATCAGGCAAGACTTCATCCACAACAATCAAATGTTGCTTCAAATATTTGATCCTTGTCAGAAAACTATCCATGGAATCTCCTTCATTCACGTTCTCACTCTCCAACTATTTTCGAACGTAAGCAACATGAGCCTCATTCCTTGCCTGGTATAAAGTGGTAAGTGTATCCCAAGCATCCTTAGCTATTCGGCAAGAGTGAATGTGAGGAATAATAGCATGTTTGACAGACAAAGCTATCAATGCATGTGCTTGAGCATCTATGCCATCCCAACAAATTTGCTCTATAGTAGGTGCAACATTCGATGCCATCTACATCAGCTTTAGTACCTATATTTTGCAAGTGTAATAGGATGTTTCTCAACACCATGCACAATATTCCATAGTCTTTTTGCAACCAATACATGACGCATCATATAAGCCCATAATGGGTAATTCGTACCATCCAACTTATCCTCAATAGCCAACATATAGAATACATCACGGCTTTCAACCATGGCCATTCACTAAAATACAATGATGCAAAAAATTAACTGTATCTCAAAAATTTGAACAGAACTACCCTCTTGAGTTCTACTAAACCTGTAGCACACTTCGAGATGCTTATACTGGCGAACCAAGACTTGTATATATCTTTGGCACACAAAGACAAAATAGCCTACACAAGCACTATAATAGTGCATTTGAAGGTCAAAACAAGCTCAGATCATAATTTTGGTACCACAAAGCAAAGCTCTTTTGATCTCTAATCACCTTGAGTATGCTCACCAATTTTCGTATGAATTCCTGCAACATTACTTCCTGTTATGATGAGATCGTCAACATATATGCAAATATATACCTGCTTGCCTTCTTCTTTCTTCATGTAGAGAGAGGGATCTGCACTACTTGGACTATACCCACACCTTGTGAGGTATTCCACCAATCTTTGATTCCAAGCATGTGGTGCTTGCTTCAGCCCATACAAAGCTTTCTTCAATCTACAAACAAAATATGGATGCTTTTTATCTTCAAATCCAATTGGTTGACTCATGTATACCTCTTCTTGAAGTTCACCATTGACAAAAGCATTTTTTATGTCAAGTTGGTACAATGGCCATCTCCTTGTTGCACTCACTGCAATCAAGGTTCTAACTGTTCCCATCTTTGCAACCAGGCTGAAAGTCTCTTCATAGTCAATGCCGTGACTTTTCTTGAATCCTTTTGCTACTAGTCTAGCTTTATGCCTAGCTAGAGAACCATCAGCATTTCTCTTTATTTTAAACACCCATTTATTTAGAACAATCTTCATACCTTCAGCCTTTGGAACTAGGTCCCATGTGTGATTGTCCTTGAGAGTTTGTATCTCTTCTTGCATAGCTTCTTGCCATTCTTTTTGTGTACATGCTTCTTCATATGCATCCGGTTCTTTGTCTTTGACCACCTGTGTCATATATGCAAAATGCTTTGCAATAAAACTATCATATCTCAGCCTTTGAATTGGATACCTTGCTCTCGAAGACCTCCTTTCATTTCCTTTTGAATATTGCTTCTTCAACCGGTTTAGCTTTACCTTTCGTGTAATCACCTCTTCATACTCTTCTTCACTTACATTTGAATCACTATTTTGTGCAGCACTTTCAGCTTCAAATCTTTCATAACCTGATGTTGGTGATGAGGAATGACTCCTTAGTCTCCCCTTCCATGTTGAGCTTTCTCCAAGTGATGTAGAAGCTTCTGGACCTGACATTTGAGTGCTTGTTTGCTGAAATTCTTCTTGGACAGCACCTCCATCATCTTCGTAATCTTCTTCAAGAATCTTCTCTTTCCCTTTGTCTCCAAACCATGGCCTTAGCTCATCAAATACCACATCTCGTGAGACTCGTAGCTCCTTTGTCACCGGATTGTAGCACCTATATCCCTTTTGCTCCGTTGAATATCCAATGAAAATACATTTTTCTGACTCTACCTCCATCTTTGTCCTTAGTTCTTGAGGGATGTGAACATATCACACACATCCAAAAACTTTTGAGATGTGTAAGGTCGGGTTTGTTACCAAAATAAACCTCCTCGGGAGTTAGATTATGCACTCCAGCTGTTGTACACTTGTTCATCAAATAGACAGCCGTACTAGTTGCTTAAGCCCAATAGTTTAGTGGCACGTTCATCTCGTTGAGCATGCATCTTGCAACTTCTGTGATATGTCTATTTTTCCTTTCAACTATTCCATTTTGTTGAGTTGTGTACCTACATGTAAATTGTCGCTTGATGCCATTTTCATAAAGAAAATCTGAAAATTCCTTGGAGAAATATTCTCCTCCTACATCGGACCTCAAGGTCTTTATGTAGTGTCATGTTTCCTTTTCTACCTGTGCTTTAAATCTCTTAAACATGGAGAACACATCTAGTTTTTGTTTTATGCAGAACATCCATACTTTTCTTGAATGATCATAAATAAAAGTGACAAAATATCTATTACCAGCCATTGATGGTTGTTGTGATGGTCCCCATACATCCGTGTGTATCAAGTCGAGGACATTCCTTGCCACATAGTTGCTCTTCTTGAATGGTTGTCGAGATTGCTTTCCTAGTTGGCATGCTTCACAAAACTCATGTAGTCCAACATCATTGAATCTTGGAAGACCTTTTACCACTTCATGGTTGCTCATGTGCTTGAGCTTGGGAATGTTGATATGTCCAAACCTTTTGTGCCACAAATCGATTTCAGAAATCCTCTTGTTTCCAAACTGAATATACATCACCTTTCCATGTGGTTGTTGAATGTCCAAAGTGAACATCCTACCTTATTTCCTTCCTTGAGCAATGACCTTGAATCCTTCTTTTGGATTCTTTATAAAGAAACCTTTTTCATTGAAGATAACATGATATCCTTTCTCTACCATTTGTCTTATTGAAATCAAATTCTTTGCAATAGTAGGAACATGAAGAACATTAGCCAATACATTCTTATCTCCAAGCTTGATATCTCCAACATGCTCAATTGTGTGTTGAGTTTCATCACCGGTCTCCACACATCCTTTTCCACTTGGAGCTTGTAGCTTTGTGAATAAATCTCCTTGGCATGTCATATGGTTACTGCAACTTGAATCTATAAACCATTTTTTATCATCACTTCTTGGGTTGTTGTACTCATGCTTCATGGCAAGCATCATTTGCTTGTCTCCTTTACTTTATGTACTTGCATAGTTATTTTGGCTCTTTTGGTTTCCTCCATCATCCTTCCATGCTTTTTCCAACAATCATTTGCATAATGTCCTATTTTACCACAATGATAACATGTTATACCTTTATGAGGATTCTATGAACCTCGACCTCTTCCTCTATTTCTTCCTCGATCTCTTCCATGTGTGTTTTCATTTGACTTGTCCTTGTTGTCCTCCGAGTTATGTTGGCTGAAATTTGTGTTGTTGTAGCTTCTTCCTCTTCCTCTCGAGCCTCCTCTTGGGTTCCTTCCTCTACCTCGACCTGCATATAACATTTGACTATGGTTGTCCTTACCTTTGTTGCCTTCTCCTTGTTGAGAAACCTCTTCAGTCACAAGATTTGGTATAATCTCGTCGAATGTTGGGAGAGGATCTCTATAAAGAATGTTTGTGATGAGAGGCTTCCATTTTTCTTCACTCCTCAAGCCATTGAGGGTTGTATGGATGATGCCTTCCTCTTCTATCTTGCATCCAATTGATGCTAGCTGATCTCGAAGCTCCTTGATCCTCAATGTATACTCACTAATGTTTTGGTTTGAGCTTTTCTTCATATTGTTGAGCTCGTTCTTGAGTTGCATCCTCTGAGACCTTGTTGAGGTAGCATGCATCTTCTCCAATGCTTCCCAAACTTCCATGGCTGTTTCTAAGCTTTGCACATGACCAATCATAGTGTTAGAAATAACTGGTGAGATGAGGAACATCACCCTTCGATTCCTCTCTTCCCAATCAGCAAATTGTATCATTTGTGCCAGAGTAATGTTGGGATCTTGAAGGTCCACTGGTCGTGGATCATCTCCACTAACTAGACTCCATAAACCTTTACCTTTAAGGTAATTTTTTATTCTATATCTCCAAGATTAAAAATTATCTTTGTCTAACTTCTGAACTTGTTGTCCTAAATCAGCCATTGAAAACTTGCAAGATTGAAGTTTACCTCAAATATGTTGTGGTGCTCTTCCTTGACTTTACAAAGATCCCCCTTGATTTGTAACTTCTCCTTTGCTTCACTTTAGTTCCAATTCTTTGCCTCTTCAAACTCCAATGCTCTGATACCAATTGTTGGAGAATTCCTCTCCTATTCGCATCGGAAAGTGTAGAAGATCTTCTCAGGATCAAGACTTTTGCCAATAGCTGAACATTCAAATGAAAACTGGTACCAATTGAAAAATGCAATGAACTTGAAACTTTGGTCACTCAAACTAGAAACTTATAGCTTTCAAATGAGCTATCAAATACTCAATTTGGAGTAGTTTTGGTTTGTCAATTCTTTGCCTCAAAGCAGCTACCTGTCCACTCAGTTAAGCTAAAAACTGGACTTCACTAAAACCTGAATAACTCAAAGAGCATAAAAAATTTAATAAAATTTTTCTACATAGAGTAAACACTCAAGATAAGCTTTCCAAGGAATGTTTAAACTCTAAAATTTCATACAGATATTGAGAGATATGACTCTCACAAGTAGACTACCCAGAAATTAGTATGCGGTTGAACATAGTCTATGAGAGTGAAGAGAACGAAATGACTCAAACCAAATGAACTAGCTACAAGGGGACTTCCACACCTTCTTCCTCTGTCCTTGAGTGTCCTCCCTTGCCTTTTTTATAGCCAAGTGACCAAAAACTCTCATGATGAGTTTGAGAGCTCTTTTCCATAACTCTTCCACTACTTTGGACAGCCACTCCTCTTACAGTTCAGTTTTTGGATTTGATTCTCTTTTGGCCTCCACTACTTGCTGAAGTAAATTCTTCCATTTTTCATTTTTGTATTTTCCTTCTATTTGAAGAAAATCTCTTTTGGCAAAATATATACGACCTTACTTCTTTATTTTTAACAGCTCCTACACTCACTGCACTATCCGATCCCATGGACATTTCACCACCCACAGCACCTCCCCCTCCCCCCAGTATACCACCATCTCCCATCCCCCTGCCACTAATTACACCTGCACCCATCTTTGTGTTTGACACTGCATCCATAATTCCTATCCCCATTCTCATTCCCTCTGCACTCCACACCATTCCCCTTGCATCTCATTTTGTAAATAATACATTCATTACAATCATTCAGTGTGCATATCAACTACAACTAGAGTACCAAAGATTTGAAGAGCAAAATGTTGCCTTCCAGGTAGAGATGCAGAGACTACAAGAGAGAGTCACTGCCTTGGAAGCCGATAACTGAATGCTCCTAGCAGAATACACTACCTTACAACAGGCTCACTCAGAATTGGAGTCCAAGATGTCTACTACGGATGCTCACATAGTCAAAGAATTGGAAAGTGTGCTCTAAGCATAGACTCTCACCAACGCTAAATTACGACAAAATCTAGGTCTACTAGGGAAGCACATGGTTGTTGCATTAGAAGAGAATAGGATATTACAACAGTAAAACCAAGACAATTTAGAAGCAGCTATGGAAGGGACCATCGATATGGAAATTAGCCCTACAAAGTATCGAGAAATCCCATCAAAAGACATAAGGATACTTCTTAAAGAGCACGCCAACTTTCTGGAATCATATGAAAAGCTAGAGTCTAAATGTGCTGATCTCAAGAAACAGCTAGCCAATGTCAACACAACTCAACCACAGACGACCATTCTCCCTCAGCCCATAAAGGAACTAGAAGCCTTAAGGAAACAGATCCAAGAACTCCAAGTGTGGCTACTACATTATGAACGGCCACCCTCTCCAATTGAAGAACTAGAACCCAAAACAATAGTGGAGATTCCAATCCAAGAGAGCTTGTCACTGAGATGATGCCAGTGCCAGGCAGGCATGTCACTGAAGAGGGACAAGACACCTTTGAGATAGAAGTCCCAGATTGGTAACAAATCACTAGGATCTTTTTGTATAATTGTGTTTCATTTAGCAATGATCACTTTATACCATTTGACATCGAGTAAAAACATATCAATGGAATGAAAATAAATCTTCAAGGTATCTTCATCATTCCACAATATTCTAAATTGGAGATTTTATCATTTGTATCTGATGCACTTGCTTTGCTTGTTTGTATGAAGGTCAAAAGTATGCCACAATCCATAGTGATACAATCTTTATCGGTTTGCTCAGTTCAAAAATGTTCCGCGTATGACCATAGTGCATTGTATCTATGATACCTCCAATTGCATCCCAAGAGTAGCTCATCTTCATCCTTAGGGATGACTTGACCTGATGCACAAGCTTTGAAAATGGCTGCTTGAAGCCATTCATTAGTTTGAAAATTAGGTAACATAGCTAAGTGATACATCTAACATAAAGATCTTGTTCTTCAATCACATCTAAAAAGAAATAAATATTACCTACACTATTTCTTATCTTCTTCATATAGATCAAAACGTTTTTGCATTGGGCCTACATTTAAAAGAATAAGTTTTGTTATTGTTTATCATAATATTCCATTTATTTTTCTTTTGATGCACATACCTTATGCTTCTTCTCCAACTACGTTTTGAGCATCTATTTAGACCATAATGTGGCATCCTCAAATCTAACATTGATAGATACTCAGATGTTAATATTAATGCTTCTTGTACCGACCAAACTTTTGCCATACTCTCTTCTAGTTGTGCTTTTTGGCATACATCCTTTTAACATCTTCATGAAATGCTCTAAAAAGAACATCCATCTCATATGCAAAATTCCTACTATTGCAACATCATCTACATTATATGCAAAAGCAAGTGTGGTTGAAAATTGGTAGGTGAAAAAAAAACAATTTGATCAAATCACCCGATTTGTAATTCCATACTTTGAATTCCAATTCTCAAACATCCCTCAATAGAAATTGGTAATATGAAGTGAAGAAACTTCTGCTCTTGCCATGATTCTTGAAGCCCTTTAATCAAAGGTGATAAGTAAAAATCCATAATCTTTACTTTATATCTCCTAGGTACAACCAATGCAAACATCAAGTGTCCTTTGTTGATGACTAACCATGGTGCAATGTTATAATCCACTAAGCATACATGCCATGTACTCTATGAAGAAATCTTTAGACCATAAGGATTCACCACATCCATAGCTAAGCCCAATTCTAAATTTTGAGTCTTGATTTTAAATTGAGGTCATTATTGCTCAATATATTTCCATGCCCTAGAGTATGTAGGCACATGATATATGCCATTTTTAGATCTACATCATACCATTGCATCAAACCTACTATAGAGGGACATGGGAATATGTTATTTATTCTAGGTAGTGTAGAAAAAAGATGTAGCACTTTTATTGACACAAATTATCCACGTGAAACTTATTTGTATTGTTTTTCTCTGCATTTGTAAATTCTTGATTATTTGATAATTACCCTCTATATAAAATATAATAATTTGGGCATGCATAGATCTTGTTGTAGTCCATATCTATTAAACTTTGTAGATTTTTTGCATCCACTCTCGATGGTGGAATTTGCTTTCCTAATGGTAATACTTTCTCTCTTAATAATCTAAAGAGAGTCGTAACACAACTTGCATTTGACCACCCATTGTGTGTAAGTTCGTAAATAAAAGACATGTTTGAATAATAGATATATTTTTCATCTTTATATAATGCTTACTAGTCCAATTCTTGTAATTCATCTTGTGGTGTTTCAATATCTATAGTACGTTCATGATGACCATGAACATAATTATGTTCATCTATTTTGTTGTCATCAAAAAGTGTATCATTTATGTCCTCCATTCCTTGATTTCCTACTCTAGTATTGATTTCAAAATTTTCTTGGATACAAAAACATAAATATATAAATTCAATAAGCCTTTTGATAGTGAAATAGTTCATTTTCAACTTTCTATTATACATTTTGTAGATAATGTTTAGAATGATTTTTCAATTCATTTTATGCATATAGAAAAAAATTAGGGATGATAGTTTTTTTGTTCTCTAGGTAGAGCATGCATAGTAGAATAAAAGTATCTCTTTGAAAATCTTGTGAATCATGTCTTAGTTACCTCTCTTCAAACTCTCTCACTATAAAATATTGGCTTGATTTTATTCTCTCTCTAGAATTTCTAAACTTTTAAGGTTGAAAATTGATATTTGGAGGCCGACTTGGACCTAGGGCATCTTTAACACTATTGTGCACCTACTCACATTTGGATGAAATCATGCTTGGTTACCTTGAAAATATTGTGCAATTTGATAATTTTATGGCTTCATATTAGACAGAGACTGATAAATACCTTGTCAAGTGTAGTAACAATCTGTAGTGGAATGATTTGTCATTTTATGTTCTATGTCACACCACTCAAAAATGTCACGTTGTTGTGGTTGAATAGGTCTAAACCCTTGATTTTGACTAGGATAGAATTTGGTTGAGTAGTCACCACCAAAACTTTTGCAGCATCTATTCTAATTAGGCCTCTTATTATGACTTTATATCACTAAAAAGAGATTCCATTTATTTGCCAATTTATCTGCTAGGTCATTGAGAATGTGTCTTATTATATGCTTGCACAACTGCCTTCTTTTGAGATTCATTTTCTAATTCCAAATTGTTTTCCAAATCGATACACTCTTTTATACATTCATCCATATTACATTGTCGCTTAATAAATATTAACTTCTGGATTTCACCATTAGTTAGGCCATCTATGAACAAGGAAACCATCTTTTCCCCATAGGGTAGTTCTTGAGGTGGTCAACTAGATATGTATTGTTTGAAGCATCTCACATCTAATTGTATAGACTCCAAAGCTGATTGTTTGAAGCTTTGGATTAGAGAGTAGGTTTCATTTCCACATCCTTGTTCGGAGAATTCTCTGATGAATTCATCAATTAATCTTTCCAAAAATTCCCAAAGGTTTCATATTGAATGAAAAAAATCATCTACCTCATTTGCACAAAAAATTTCTTGAATCCTATGACATTATCATGAGGGTCTCCATGTCCCTTATATAAATCCCTCATAGAATTAGCCACTTGGATAGGCTTTAATCTCTTGCCCAAATTAGGTCTCTTGATTGGTGATTGAGGCTCTCGAGGTTCTTGCCTATGCATATTAGGTCTTCCTACACCTTGAATGTGCATATTACGAATATTGTTACTTGCTTGATTGAACCTTGGTTCCCCATTGTCTCGAGGAAATCTTGCTTGGTGATTGGAAAATGCTAAGTTCTCAAGCTTGAAGATCTTAGGTAGAATGTGCGTATCAAATTTCACTTTTCTTGGAGCTCATTTGAGCCACCAAATTAGCTTTTTCTTTTAAATATGCCAAACACTAGGTATGAAACCACTCAAATCTATTTTGAAAAGTATAAATAGAGCATGTAGGTTCATTTTGGGAAGTTGGCTTGTAGGAGATTGTGAAGAGAAGAGAATACCCATTGCAATCTTTTTGTTAATGAATATGAGATTCCATTGTTCCACTCCATAGACTTTTCCTCATGTGCATGTGTGTGCCACCTTGTTGTGCTTTTCACATTCACATTAACATGCATCACTTGCTGATGATGTTCATATCATCCTCTAGTCTTCGCACATTAATAATTTAAGTTTGGATCTACATTGACATTGGTAATCATCATTGTTCTATGAGAGCCACCTTTTTTTCCACCATTGTTGGGGAGAGCTACTTGATGGAGCATGTGATTGTATGAGTGTAGAGAAGAGACATTGGAATTATTGATAAGTAGTTCTTTTTGTGATATTTTTCCATTAACTTGCTCATTTCCATCCCCATTTCCACTCCTATCAACTTCATTCATCCCTCTTCATCTTGCCATTCCATCTACTTCTTTGCCACAATTTCATCTTTAGGACCATATACCCACCTTCCCCGTTCATTCCTCATTTGCTTATGAGAGAGAAAGAGGGAGAAAGTTTGATTGATTGTGTTTTTTTTTGCATTTCTTTGCTATTTTCTTATTGTTTCTAGGTTTTCATCAACTCCAAAAGTCTGGATAGGTATGATAAACTAGTTTTTGCTTCCTAAGATGACACGTCCTGTCTATCACGATAAATTGAAAAGGTTGATTTTTCATCAATGCATCGGAACACGATAAGCCTCCTAAAAACCTTCCCAACATACTAGACACATAAAGAAAACTCCAAGTTTTTCACTCTATCATGATAGGCCAACATCATAACAGACTGGCTCTATCATGATAAACTACCTTATTGGGATAAGCTCAGTCTATCATGATAGACACCCCCTAAGATACGGTTTGTCTATTGCAACAGAAACTTTTTATCATGATAGACCCATGTATTGTGAAAAAATGAACCCGTGATAGAGACCCTCTATTGTGACAAAACATGCCTATCATGACAAGGTCACTCTATCATGAGAAATTGAAGAGTTTCTAATATTGCATAAGAAATCAACCCCATATCATCCTTAGGGTAACAGCCAAGTCAAGAGTACTAACAAGATTTTATGCACAGTGCACGTGAAACTAGTGAATAACAAGCACTTTGATTGGTACCCACTTTTGACCTAGAAAGTATTATGGTTACTTAAGTGTTCTTGTCAAGTATTCTTGAAATATTTATCTCTTAATGATCATCTTGAGGGATCTCCAATTATACATTTTAGAGATTTATGTTTAAGAATCTCTTGATAGCTAGAGACCTATGGAATATTATGTTTGGTAATTTACATGTCTTGATGGACCTAGACTAACAAGTAATAGATGTACAAGACATGAGACATCTAGAGATGAAGATGATGAAGCTTCTATATCTATTGAGTCATAAAAAACCATGGCCATTATATCTCTGCCTATGAAGAGATCTATTATTCCACATCTTAGACCTTCTAAGATATCTAAAGAAGCTTAGCATAAGTTAGAGGAAATGTTATATTCTCAAAATATTGCAATAAAAAAATACTTAAAATGTTAACTACATAACTTGAGAATGGAAGAATAAAGTTATGTTCAAGCACATCTAACTAGAATTCAAGATCTAGTTGATCAATTATCTAATATTGATATATTGATAGAGGATGATCAACTTGTGCTCATCACTCTAAATACTTTTCGTCGTTCTTTCATATCTTTACAATTACTTTTCCTATCATTAACAAAAATGTTCACGTTTAGAAAGTTGCAAAATCTTTTGCTTCAAAAAGAATAATCTAGATTTAATCTAGAATTGAAAGAGACCACAAAAGATATAGTCCTAGCTACGAGAAAAAAAGATAAAGGTAAAGACAAGAACAAAAGTAGCTCTAAATCTGATAAGAATTCTAGTTCTATATCTACGTCCAATCCCGAATCTAGTAAAGATCATCATATTGACACTAATGTTGACGATCTTAGTTATTGTAATAAAAACAAAGACCTTCAAGAAGGGAGATTCTTACGATAATAAGAAACTTGATCATTACATTAGTAAGTATATAATTATGCTAGTAAAATAGAAAAGATGATTTGTTAATATACTAGATCATAAAAATTTGATGAGAAGGTTGCAATGGCGATCATTCATTCATAAATTACTTGCATACCTAAGAAATATGTGAGTCCACCTAAGTCACTGCTTTTGAACTCCTCTTGCATGT
This sequence comes from Ceratopteris richardii, assembly GCA_020310875.1. Lineage (NCBI taxonomy): Eukaryota > Viridiplantae > Streptophyta > Polypodiopsida > Polypodiales > Pteridaceae > Ceratopteris > Ceratopteris richardii. Next base: position 114,193,148 of record CM035442.1, on the reverse strand, counting down.
GTCCCTTGATCCCTTGAATTCCATTTAGATCATCACCTATCACGATAACATCATCTACATATCCAAATAGATAGATAGCCTCATTGTGATCCCTTTCGATGAATAGAGAAGGATCATAGTTGCTAGGTTTGAATCCTTGATCTTGAAGGTATTTAACCAACGTGTAATTCCAAGCTCCATGAGCTTGTTTCAATCCATACAATGCTTTCTTAAGTCTACAAACATAAGATGTATGATTAAGGTTTTCAAAACCTGATGGTTGTGACATGTATACAACTTCAATTATCCAACCATTTAGGAATGCATTTTTCATATCAAGTTGGAGGAGTCTCCAATTTCTTGCAGTAGCTACACTTATCAATGTTCTAATTGTAGTCATCTTTGCAACTTGTGAGTAACTAATCTTGCCTTGTACCTACAAATTGATCCGTGTGAGTTTCTGTTAATTTTATATACCCATCTGCAACAAATTACCTTTTGATTAGATGACATTGGAACCAAATCCCAAGTGTCCATCTTCTTCAATGCATCTATTTCTTCTTTCATGGCCTTTTTTCGATTAGGGTTTCCCTTTACCTCTTCAAAGGTTGAGGGTTCCTCTTAAATTGAGTCCTTTTCCAAGTAGATTGAATGCTTTGTAATAAATGTGGAATCATATCTATACCTTTCTGGTTGTCTTTTCTCCCTTGTTGATCTTCTAAGTGCTTGCTTGGAGCATTCTCCACACTCTTGCATCTTTGCTTTGCCTCTTGACTTCCATAGCTTGTAATCCTTTTCCTTTTTATCTTGGACATTATTTATATCACTTCTTGGATCTTGGACATGTGTATCATGCTTGCTTCCTAATTGATGGAAATCAGAATCAAGATCATATGGTAGAGTTACCTTTTGTTTGTCTTCATCATACCAAGACACGTGTTCTTCAAACATAACATCTCTACTTGTAGTGAAATGCTTGGTCAAAGGATTATAGAACATGTAACCCATCTGAGTTGAATCATACCCAACAAACACTGCCTTTGTTGCCCTTTCATCTAGCTTGCCTCTTATTTGTGATGGTACATGAATATAAGCTAAACAACCAAATACTTTACAATGTCCAAGACTAAGTTTTCTTCCATATCATGCTTCATAAGGATTCATACCTTGAAGTGATTTGGATGGTAGTCTATTGACAAGGTACACAGCAATAGCCTCTACCCATAGATAATGTGGAAACCTCTTCTCTTCAATCAATGTCTTGTTTCTCCTCTCTACAATTTCATTCAAGTGAGAAGAGTATCTGGTAGCCACTTTCCTTTTGATACCTTTATCTTGCAAGAACTCATCAAACTCTTTGGGGAAGTATTCTTCCCCTCCATCAGATCTGAGCTTCTTGAGTTGATCCTGCCAATGAAGGTTTTTGTTGACACCCATACATATGTATATACTAAGTCCAATAAGTTGTTGTGGATATAGCCTTTGTGGTTGAATCGTTATCTTTGTGTCTTCCCAATCTGACATGCATCATATCTGTTGATCATGTGTTGCTTTGATATGTTTGGCAATCCAAGAACACTTTGATCCCTGCATATATCCTTTAAGGTTCTTTCATTCACATGAGCTAGCCTCTTATGCCACACTCCAAGCTCACTTGGGGTTTGAGACCCAAAGTTGAACAGAGCTATGTTTTTTGTTTCTCCTACTTCAAAAGTAAAAAGCTTATCATGCCTCTCACCTCTCGCTACCTTCTTGAAGCGTTGACATGGATCTTCTACAAAAGTTCCATGTTTAGTGAACCTAACTTGCAAGCCTTTCTCAACTATTGGACCTACACTTATTAGGTTTTTTGTAATAGTAGAAACATGGAGTACCTTGCTCAGAATATTTGTTCCCACCATTGGAAGCTTTGATATTACTAAACTTCTCCACATTGTGCTTTGTGTCATCCCTTATTTGAACTTCATGTGTACGCTTTAGACTTTTCAAATCCGATAAGAGAGCTATGTCGCTTGCAAGATGACTTGAACATCCTAAATCTATGTAGAATAAATGATGATCTTCTTTACCTTCCTTGTGGCTTAGATTCATCAAAAGCAATGAGTCTTCATGTTGTTGATCTTCAGAATAATTGTTGTAGTCTCTTATGTTATGACCTCTATTGTTATTATTGAAGTTATGTCCATCTTTGCCTCTTGCTTCTATATCTACCTCTTCCTCTTCCTTTTTAGGTCTTCCCATTGAACCAACAATTTTGAGTGGTATGGTTAGTCTTATCACAAATGGTGCAAGGTTGAAAATTTTGATCTTTGGTTTTGTTATGCTTTGGTCCTTTCTTCTTCCCTTTCCTCTTTCTCTTGCCTACAAAGTTGGCTTGAGAAGTCTCCTCATCTTCTTCCTTTTTTTCCCTTTTAGCTTCTTGTCCTTCTTATCTATATATAAAGCACTAGTTCAATTACCATGATAGGAGTTACCTTCCTTTATGCTATTGTTGGCCTCTTGATTGAAGAGTTGTCCAAGAAAGATAATGACGTGTGGAGTTTGCACATCCATGATGAGATCATAGGCTGTGGTGAAATATTTGAATTGCTTGTCACCTCTAATCCCATTGAAAATTCGCCTAATGATGACCTCTTCTTCATTCAGCTCTCCAATGGATGCCAATTGATCAGCAACCTTCTTGACCTTTGTAACAAACTCAGTGATGTTTTGTTTTGGAGTCTTCTTCATCTGGTTGAACTCATTACAAAGATCGTTCTTCCTTACTTTCGTACTAGCAAAAAAGAAAGTCTCTAGGGCATCCTAAGTCTCCTTAGATGTCTTGCATCCTCTAACATATGGTAATAAAAAATCAGAGATAGATTTGAGTATGTATGACCTTGCTTCCTTTGCACACCAAAGTGTGAGCTTATCTGTTTGCTCTTGGGTAGGTCCTCCTTTGGATCTTGGAATAGACATTGCTTCATCACCTCATACAATCCCATATAGATTTCTTCCTCGTAATTAAGCCTCCATTTTGATTTGCCTCAACATTTGGAACTCTCTCTACTCTTGTGAGAGAAGTTCTTTTGGAGATCTTACCTAAGCGTCTTCATCCTATCCTTTACCCTCACTTTCTCTCTTTGGTAGTGATGAGTCGAGAGTATTTCATGTTCTTATGTTGCCATGTATGTAGGATTTGGAGCATATCATCATCTTGTACATCTATTATCATTAACTGGAGCATGTGACCCTTTGTATACATCTTGTGTATCCTCTTGAGTCTTTGTGTATGTCCTCGCATATGTGTTACTATATCTCTATATTAGGCTATCCATTTGCTAACAACACGGAGTTCACAAGGTCTAGGCTTGCATTGAAAATCGGTAGCTACAGCCACATTAGGTTACATATGAAACACCACCAAAGTTTCTATACATACATAATATATACAAGGATGAATCCAAGTTCATAAGCTCAAGGTAGCCAACCACAAGACTACATAGCCATCACCTCCATTATGAATAGTACCATTGTCTTGCAAAATGGAATTCAGACTGTGCTCACAAATCCTTTCAAGGTTTACCCATGGTTACTGATCCTGGTTGTGGACTCACACTTCTGACATAGAAAAAGACTTCTGAATGAGGGTGGGTTCAGACTTTGGAGGTACATTTGTATCACCCACGTGTACAATTATGATTAAAGAAAAGAAATATGTAAACTTTTTCCGGGTCCACCACATTTTAGGGCCACCCTCCCCCTCATAACAAAAGTGTACCGGTCGGAAATGAATTTTTATTGTTCAGCTTCTGCATTCAGTGAATCCAAATGCTTTAAATTCTTTCACTTTTGCAGTTATGTACCACTAATGTGAACTTTTCAATGGTGGCATCAAAAAAAGAGAACCCTTCCATGCCCCTTAGTCTGAACCCAGCCTAGATCTTCAAGTACCAAAAGGAAAAGGATGTTCTCAAATTAAATGCATATGGAGGGCAATAATGCTTAGTTAAATTCATCAAATATGTACAGCTGAGAATGCATTCCTCTTATATGACTGACAAGCTTATCTATTTACTGGGTAAATCATTGTCAACTATGCTGTTCAACTACCCACTTTGCAGAATTTCTATCACCCCATTTGCAAGAAGAATTCAGTAGAGCATAATACACAGCATGGTCACCAGAAAATGGCATTCCTCTAGCTACCAACATAGCATTGTCCAGGTGCCCTGCACACCGATACATATCCATCATGCATGTATAATGCTCTAAGGCTGGACTGGGAGAGAAATCTTCAGCTAGGTGTGTGAAAATATCTTGACCTTTTTCTACAAGACCTGCAAGACTACATGAATTTAACACAGAAGAATACATCATTCCATCTGGTGAGAGACCTTTACATTGTATCCCCCTAAAACTTTCTAATGCTTCCATACACTGACCCCTTAATGCATAGCCTGCAACTAGCGATGACCAAGGCACGACACTAGCACTGACACTAGGAAGCTTCTCAACTACTCTAGAAGCTTTCTCAATGGCACCACACTTTGCATACATATCCACTAATGCACATCCAAGAACAGCATCAGATGATAACAATCCCTGTTTGGCAATTTCATTGTGCAGTTGCTCTCCTTTTTCTATGGATCCAATCAAACCACATGCTTGCAAAAGAGAGGTAAAGGTAATCGCATTTGGAGTAATACCTTCAAGCTGCATTCTTTTGATGCAATGCAAAGCGCTATGGCCCTGCCTTTGTCCCACATATCCTGCAATGATCGTTGACCAGGAAACAACATTACGGCTTGGAAAATCATCAAGTACCTGCTCAGCCTCTGTGATGGCACCACATTTCACATACGTACTCAGCAAGGCATTGCCAAGCACAAGATTGTCTTCAAGCAATCCTCCCATAACAATCTGATCGTGAATCTGTTCCGCTTTGCTTAATTGTCCTATACTGCCACAAGCTTTCAGAACAGAGACAAGAGTTGATGCATTCGGTTTAAATCCTTCGTGTTGCATGCATTCAAAACAAATCAAAGCAAGCTCGCCTTGGTTGTGTTGTGCATACGCTTGGATGAGTGCAGACCAGGAAGCAACATCATGGACAGGAAGCTGTTGATGGATTCGATGTGCTTTAACAACTGCTCCACACTTAGCATACATATCCATTAAGGCTGTATCAAGTGGCATATGGTGTCCTACAAGGCCCTCTTTCAGAGCCTCATAATGGATTTGTTCCCCTCTGTTTAAACACCCAATGCTTCCACAGGCTTGCAGGATGCAAGTGAAGGTTACTGCATTCGGCAATAGGCCTTCCTTTTTCATAGCTGCAAAGCATCTCAAAGCAGCCTGGCCTTGATTTTGCTGGGCAAGCCCTCCAATCAATGAGTTCCAGCAGATAACATCTCGATTTACAAGCAGTTCAAACACTTTCTGCGCTTTTCTAGGTGCCCCACATTTACAATACATATCGACCAATGCAGTGCCAAGCACAATATCATCATATAACAATCCCTTTTCTACTATCTCATCATGAATCTGCTTCCCCCTCTCAATAGCTCCTACTTGACTGCAAGCTTTCAAGATGCTCGCCAATGTCACTGTGTCAGGTGGCACGCCTTCGCTTCTCATTTGTTGTAAACATGCGAAAGCATATTCAGCATAACCCTGTCGAACGTATGCAGAGATGAGCGCAGTCCAAATTATCGTATCCCGAAAGGCAAGTCCATTGACCAATGTGTGTGCATTAGCAAGAGCACCGCAGTTCGCATACATATTGATTAGGGCGTCTGCCAGAGAGGAGCTCGTAATGAGACAACCCTTTTTAATGACCTCCGCATGTATTTGGGCAGCCCTATGGAGGTCTCTGTTCCGAGAAGAAGCACTGATTACAGTCAAAATTGCAGCTTTTTCTGCGTTCCATTGCTGAATGCTTGCCCTATTCAATCCAGTCTTTGCCCTCTTCTGCATTGACTATGAATTCTGGAATTCCTTTCATTTTTACGATGCTATTGAGGCAAATGATTCGCTAACAGATAGCACAACTACTCGAACAAAACATGTTCCTCAGCAAGACGCAATCTTCACAGGACATCTCGTTTTTAGACCTGATGAAATACATGTAAGTTGCTAACCCGTTAAAGATCAAGCTTAATTCTTCCAACGCTTCGGCAAGAGCCACCCTTGATAGTGTCTGCAACTATAACCTGTTACCTGACGAAGATTCAAACGTTTCCTCAATAATTGGCCATAAGTGTCTGCAGCATTAATATTAAGGATAATTGGCGATGAAGTGTTTCATGAGAACATTGGGTGGAAGGTGAAGGCCATCAGCTTTGGGAATCCTGTGTCAGGTGTTATAGTTTTTTTTACTCCTCTAACTAACCAACGAACATGTGGAAGTATCATGGGTGAAGAATTCCTGTTGAAAAGCCCGTGATGGCAATGTTTTCGCTTACATGGTCAGCTACTTGGGGGAGAAGAATGCCCATTTGCAAACGCCACGCGCCAAAACTGTAAACATGAAAGTTTGGCTGCCTTGTGTTCTCTTTCCCTCTTGGTGGACGGTGGTGTTGATTTAACAGAATTAAGTCGCTTAGTTCTCAATAATCAATCAAATATGTAATGATGATGGGCTATGCGGAGACGTGTTCCAATAATGTTGAGCAATGTTCTTGAATGTTGTATGCGGAGAGGCTCTCTAGAGGATATGGCGATAAAGATATCTTAGCATAGCATAACTCTAAGAACTCAAGTTTTAAAATTTGTGATGGAAAGTCAAGGATGTGAAAATTTCATGTAGTTCCATATTATTCTTATGATGAATAAGGAGCTTCAAAAATGTTCTATGATATCATTAATACTTGTCTAGGGTTGTCACTTCTATTGCATGATGATGTCATAAACTATGTTTATGTGTATGTATGTGTATACGCTTCATGGTTACTTTTTCTAAGTTCTTCACTTAAGGGGATATGCTTTCGATTTTTTTTTCACAGTATCGCATTATGTATAGTGTACATACTCTCATAAATTAAGATTATGACATGAGTGTTTGATTAGTTAAGATAGATCTAAAATACGACATCATTTGGTCAGTCTTGTGTAGGTCCAAAGTCCTGAAGTTGGATTTAAGGATAAGACATTACACTCTTTAAAGCAAGGAAAGTGATGCGGCATAATGCTTAAGTTGTTCGAGCTTCTAAAAAGAGGTCTTTGGTTCAAGTCCTAAAAGGAGCAAGGAGAGAAGCATATATTTTAATCAAACACAAGCCGAGACTTGTAGAAGGTTCTTATTCCAATTAACCAGGACACTTCGAGCACATGTAGTTAGATGGATGACACTTGGATGGATAGTATCAACCTGCTAGAGTGGGCAGTCCCTTGGAGAGATCTCTATATAGAGGTGTAAGGTTGGGAGGAGATTCATCTCTCTTTGTAGGTGGTGGTCCTAATTCCTCTAAGTCTTCACATCGGTATCAAAGCTCTTGGGTTGAGGATCCATGGAGAACTTGGAGGTTCTTCAACTTGTGCAAGAGATGGAAGGGGTTTCATTTCAATTATTACATGCATTTACATAGTATTCTTTCTCGTTCGTGTGTGTTTTCCTCTTCCTCTGCAGGAATCTCACGAGTTCTTATCTCTCCTTCCGAGCATTTATTTTCTATAGCAAAAAGAGAGATGACTCTCTCCCAACCTTATGCCTCTATATATAAGTTGCACCTTGATGTTAATATGGAGCTAACCATGAACCCAACTTCTCTCAATGTCTTGCTATAGGCGATCATGTCTTGCTATAGGCAATTATGTCTATTCATTCTGCATGCAAAAATCGTAATGGCACAATAAAAAAAGGATGGAGAAGCCATATAAGCGGATTGGGACTAAGAACATCTCTACATGAGGCTCTTGGTCTATCTGCTATAGTAGAATTCGAGGTTGACATTAGTTATTTGGCAACAACAAACCAGTTAAGTAATCAAGAACATAAATAGGGAGACCATTGCAGATACAAAATTCAACATGCACCCTCGATACAAGAGGCGAGCCTGCTATCCGATAAAGTCACAAACTTTTGCAAAAAAAATATTTCTTCGATTTTTTATTAAAAATTCCAAGTTTCAATCACGTAAACAAGTGTAATCTTGTCAAAACACTTCAAAAAGTTACAATCAAGGTAGATAATGTTGGAACATCAAGCTTACACTATGCTTGAGGTGGATTTGATCTACATCAAAAAGCTATCGTTTGGATCACATCAAAAGAATATCCATTGGAGAGTTCTTTTACTTATGCTCATTTACTATATTTTTTAAAAGATTTTTTATGGATCTTTTACCATTGTAAAAGCCTAGAGCTTTACACATATAATAAGAGAAAAAGAGAGCAAAACTTCCATGAATTTGAGGTTGTTGAGTTGCAATCAATGAATCAATCAATCACCTAGCAGTAGATCAAACTAGATCTTCAATTTTCCTAGATTGTAGGAAAGTGATTTGCTTCCCTCGAATAACTAATCCCGCCTTCATTTGAATTCAAAATCCATTTATAGAAGTCGTGAATCACTTCAAGAGTCTATATAAAGACTTCAAATCACTTGTACATTACATGGAAGCAATATACATACACTTGTGGCCATCATTGTCTTGCTCCTTCATTTTTCTACATCATCTTGTTCAATAATAGTAAGATTTGCAAAGGTTGTTGCTCTCTCTACAGAGCTCCAAATTGGATGCATGAGCACTCGTTTGAAAGTTAGTTTATGTGTATACATTTTTCAAAGCATTTGGTTTAGTAGATTTGGAGAAATCTGAGTTTTTCTGTCTGGGGGTCTACCTCTATGCATTCCTGAAAAATAGGAGGTACCATTGTTGAGTGTCAAGGATCATTCCAAAAGCATATTTTGCTTATTTCTTGTACTCTTGTGCATTCTATACACTCAAACCTATGTGTATTACTCCTCCAAAAGTATTTTTTCCAATTGTAATCATGTTGGCTGCTATGAGCATTTGAAGTTGATTATCTCATTCAAAGATAGTAACTTTTTTGAGCTAGTCAATGCGCAAACCTATCTGTTTTGTATCAACTCTTTCTCCTTGATGCTCCAAAGTATGTAGTGCATTTTATTGCACTTATCGCATGCCTATAAGGTCAATTTGAGTCTCCATAATCTCAAGGGCTAGTCTTGTGTTAGTTGGAACTTCTTCCCTTTGCAACTCACTTTTCTACCTCCCACAAGCTTCTCTAAGTTCTTTTAGTAGTATCAGAGCAAGATCAAGAGGGTGACGGCTTTCCCTCAATGATTAAAAAGCTTGATCAACACAACTATGCAGCTTTGGCAAATCAAAATGGAGGCCTATTTGCAAGGTAGAAATCTTATGGAATTGTAGCAGGTGATGAAGCTATGCCTATTCTAAGATCCAACGGAGGACCTAAACAAGAGGAGACAAATAAGCTCACAATTTGGTGTGCAAGGGATGCTCAAGCAAGGTTGTATGTACTAAACTCTATCTCTGACTTTCTATTACCACATATTAGAGGATGCAAGACATCTCAAGAGACTTGGGATGGCCTAGAGACTTTCTTTTCTGCTAGTATCAAAGCAAGAAAGAATCATCTTTGGAACGAGTTCAACCAAAATGAAGAAGACACCTAAACAAACCATCATAGAGTTTGTTAACAAGGTCAAGGGGGTTGCTGATCAGTTAGCATCCATTGGAGAGTTGATTGAAGAAGAGGCCATCATGAGGCAAATTCTCAATGGGATTTGAAGTGATAAGCAATGGAAATCCTTCACCACCGCTTATGATCTCATCATGGATGTGCGAACTCCAAACTTCAACATCTTTCTTGGACAACTCTTCAATAAAGAGGCCAACAATTGCATAAAGGAAGGTAACTCATATCATGGTAATTCAACTAGTGCTCTATATGCAGATAACAAGGACAAGAAGTTGAAAGGCAAGAAGAAGGAAGAAGATGAAGAGGAGACTTCCCAAGCCAACTTCGCAAGCAAGAGCAAGTGGAAAGGGAAGAAGAAAGGACCAAAGCATGACAAAGCCAAAGGTCAGAATGTTCAACCTTGTGCCATCTGTGACAAGACCAACCACACCACTCAGAATTGTTGGGTCGATGGGAAGACCCAGAAAGGAAGTGGAAGAGATGAATATGGCGCAATAGAGGTAGAGGTGGACACAAATTCAACAATAACAATAGATGCCATACGAGAAGAGACTACAACAATTATTCTAAAGATCAAGAACATGAAGAATCATTGCTCTTGATGAATCTAAGCCACAAGGAAGGTAAAGAGGATGATCATTTATTCTACATAGATTCCGGATGTTCATTTATTCTTCTATCTGATTTGGAAAGTCCAAAGCATAGACATGAAGTTCAAACATGGGATGACACAAAGCACAATGTGGAGAAGATTGGTAACGTCAAAGCTTCCAATGGCAAGACAAACATTCTAAGTAGGGTTCTCTATGTACCCACTATCACTAAAAACCTAATAAGTGTAGGCCAAATAGTTGAAAAAGGCTTGCAAGTTAGGTTCACCCAACATGGAGATTTTATGGAAGACCCATGTCAAGGCTTCAAGAAGATAGCCAGAGGTGAGAAGCATGGTAGGCTCTTTACTTTTGAAGTAGGAGAAACCAGGAACATAGCTCTGTTCACTTTTGGGTCTCAAATCCTAAGTGAGCTTGAAGTGTGGCATAAGAGGCTAGCTCATGTGAATGAAACAACCTTAAAGGATATATGAAAGGATCAAAGTATTCTTGGATTAACAAGCATATCAAAGCAACACATGATCAACAGATATCATGCATGTCAGATTGGGAAGGCACAAAGACAACCATTCAACCACAACTACATCCACAACAACTTATTGGACTTAGTACATACAGATGTATGGGGACCAAGTCAAGAAACTTCATTGGCATGATCAAGGTATTATGTCTCATTTATTGATGACCATAGTAGACTATTTTATACTTCATCAAGAGTAAGAATGAAGTGTTTGATTGCTTCAAAAAGTATCTAGCACATGTGGTGAATCATATAGGTAGGTCACTCAAGAAGCTCAGATCTGATGGAGGGGGAGAATACTTCTCTAAAGAGTTTGATGAGTTATTGCAAGATAAAGGTATCAAAAGGGAAGTGACTACCAGGTACTCTCCTCAACTAAATTGAATTGCAAAGAGAAGAAATAAGACATTGGTTGGATCAGCCAGAATAATGCTTGAAGAGAAGAGGTTGCCACATTATCTATGGGTAGAGGCTATTTCAAATAATGTGTAGCTTTTTAATAGACTACCATCCAAATCACTTCAAGGTATGAATCATTATGAAGCATGGCATGGATGAAAACCTAATCCAGAACATTGCAAGGTGTTTGGTTGTTTAGCTTATGTTCATGTACCATCACTAGATGAAAGGGCAACAAAGGCAGTGTTTATTGGGTATGACTCAACTCAGATGGATTACAAGCTCTATAATCCTTCAACCAAGCAATTCACTACAAGTAGAGATGTTGTGTTTGAAGAACACAGGTCTTGGTATGATGAAGACAAACAAAAGGTAACATTACCATATTTTGATCTTGATTCTGATTCTCATCAATTAGGAAGCAAGCATGATACATAGGTCCAATATCCAAGAAGTGATGCAGATGATGACCAAGATGAAAGGGAAAAGGATTACAAACTATGGAAGTCGAGGCAAAGCAAAGATGTAGGAGTGTGGAGAATGCTCTAAGCAAGCTCCTAGAAGATCAACAAGAGAGAAGAAACAACCAGAAAGGTATGGATATGATTCCACATTTGTTACAAAGCATTCAATCTACTTGGCAAAAGACTCAATTTCAAAAGAACCCTCAACCTATGAGGAGGCAAAGGAAAACCCTAATTGGGAAAACGCCATGAAAGAAGCAATAGATGCATTGAAGGAGATGGACACTTTGGATTTGGTTCCAATGTCATCCAATCAAAAGGTAATTGGTTGCAGATAAGTATATAAAGTTAAAAGAAACTCAGATGGATCAGTTTGTAGGTACAAGGCAAGATTAGTTGCCAAAGGATGCTCACAAACTCATGGTATATACTACGAGGAAACATTCTCATGAGTTGCAAAGATTACTACAATAGGAACATTGATAAGTGGAGCTACTATAAGAAATTGGAGACTACTCCAACTTGATGTAATAAATGCATTTCTAAATGGTTGGATAATTGAAGAGATATACATGTCACAACCTCGAGGTTTTGAAAACCCTAATCATGCATCTTATGTTTGTAGACTTAAGAAAACATTGTATGGATTGAAACAAGCTCCTAGAGCTTGGAATTACAGGTTGGTTACATGCCTTCAAGATCAAGAATTCAAAGCTAGCAACTCAGATCCTTCTCTATTCATCAAAAGAGATCACAATTAGGTTATCTATCTATGTGTATATGTAGATGATATTATTGTGACAGGTGATGATCCGAATGGCATTCAAAGGATCAAGAGGCACATGCAAGAGGAGTTCAAAATCAATGACTTAGGTGAGCTCACATATTTCCTAGGTATGCAAGTGATATACACAGATGAAGGAATGTATTTGACTCAGAGAAGATACATTCAGCATCTACTTCTTAAGTTCAAAATGGAGAACACTAAACCTGCACGTACACCTTTGTTGATGAATCATAAACTTAGTGTTTATGAAGGTGAGAAAATTGAAGACATTGAAGAGTGACAAAGCTTGGTAGGTAGCTTGATATATGCTAGTTATACAAGGGTAGACATCTCATATAGTGTAGGGGTGCTAAGCCAATTTATGCACTCGCCAAGAAGACCACACATGGATGTAGCTAAGAGAGTACTTAAGTATCTCAAAGGTACAATCAATGAAGGTATATTCTATCGTTACTCTTCATATTTGGATATCAATTCAGATGCAGATTGGGTAGGAGCTAAGGATGATAGAAGAAGTACCTCTGGTTACTTAGCATTTGTAGGTTCAAAGCTAGTGTCTAATCGAAATCAACTCCACAAGTGTTTAGCTTCATGTTTTCTAGAAAGCCAATGGGTCACTCTATATGCCCATCAACCACTTGTAATTTCAAACAATAGGACACGATACACATTTTCCCCACTTCTCCCAAAGGGATTTTGTGCCTATTTTATGCATGCTCCACTATGTATGATTTCTTTCATAGTGTGCCTATTGAGCGGGATAGGTAGACAAGTGTTTCCCTCATCTCTTTTGCTATATTCTCCTAGCTTGTCGACTCACACTTGTTTCAAACTCAAACTATCAGATTTCGGTTTAGGGTCTAAAGGTTTAATTTGAGTGGAGATTGGATCAACATCTTTTGCCATTGTTTTCCATAAGTGTGTATTTTTGTGCAATGGCTTGTCTACAACTAACTTACATTTCATCTCGGTATTCTTCAATAACTCCATGCTTGGTGTGCTCTATGTTGTTTGGGACATACAAAACCTAATGGAAGTTGCCATCTTCATGATGGACTCTCTTTCATACTCTCCCGTGTATTGTGGCAATTACATGAGATCTCCATCTTCTTCTTCTTCTCTTGCTAAGAGATCAAACAATGAATCACTCTCATTCAAGGGGTAATTGACAAACTAAGATTCTTCTAGGGTTTGAACCTCTTTTAATGGTAGTTCTTCTCCATCTTTTCTTTCTTTCTTCTATCTCACTTCTTGAACTTGATCACATAAGTATTTTACCCATTTTTCTTCTACTTTAGGGATCACTAAACTAACCTCTAGCTTATCATCCTTTGAGTTCTCTACCAGATCAGCAATAGGCTTTATAGCTAGTGATTTGATTGAATCTATCACAATCTAGTCTCAATGGGTTTTCTCTTGGTGCTATTTCTTTGTTAGGTCTTGCATGAGACAAATGTAGCTCTTGGTCTATCACAAGAGTGAGGATGGGTTTTTGAACTACAACTATATGCATTTTCTCCTTAACTTGGCTAGCTTCTTTGAGAATTTTGTGTGGCAACTCAATGAGTTGTTTGAAAATGCTAAGCCTCTCTTTCTTTCTTGAGTTGGGCATCGATCTTTTTCCACATTAGGGACGCTCTTTACTTGAGCCTCATGGGTTTTGAACATCATTTCTAAGCCCTTAGGGAGTGGATCTATAAGTACAAAACCAACTTTCTTTTTCAGAGAAGCTTTCTTCTTCTTAGATGCTACTTATTTTCCTTGATAAACTTTATTTCATGCCTCTTCAAGCTCTTTTTCTAATATTCCTACTTTCTTTTCCCATTTTTAACTTATCTCTCCTTATGTTGTTTCCAATCCAAGTTTCTTTTCTTCTTTTCCTTTTCCCCAGATGGTTGTAGATTGAGGGGAGGGGGTGAATAATTTTTTTCTTCATTCGACTGCTCAACCTCCCGCTTCTTAGCTTGATCTTTAGCTTGAGCTCGTGTTACTACTTAAAAAGTAACTTGCCTTTCCAAATCGCTACCTCTTTCCATGATCTTTACTAGTTTCAGTGGTGTGTGCACAATTTTTTCAGGATTTTGAGGGCAATCTTTAACCAAATGATCTTTCCCATAGTCCTTGCAAAATCGTTCAGTATTCCATTTAAAGTTTCTAGATGGCTTAAGGAAATCCTTCAAGAAGTGGTCACCACCACATATGTAGCATGTACCTTTAGAAGCACGTGCACCTTCCATGTTTTTTTGTCTCTAGACAACTCCTTACATAGTAAATGCCTATACTAGATTAATTAGTCCTCAACATATGTATCTTTGGGATATTCATTCCTATCTTTTGGGTATATCTCCATATATCTAGAGCTAGTATCTATCATTGCTAATTAAAGCAGGACAATATCTCTTTCTATGTTTTCCTTTGCAGAAATGACTGGCACAACCTTTGGAGGTGGGGTTACTATTGATCTAAAACGGGTCTTGTAAGTTCTTGATTTCCTTCATTGTACCTAGGTTTCCCATACTATGGTTCTTTATTGTGCTAATGTTGGTCTCTAAGAGGGTTTTCATATGCATCCCTAGGAGCATACATAAGCCTAGGCTTATACGATCCCATTTGTTGGTATTGTTGTTGTTGGCAGTGTTGTTGAGGTGGTCTATTATAATCTACCTATGGATACCTAGGCACTCTATTGCACATGTAAGTGAGATAATCCCCACTATAATTCTGGCGAGGTCTTGTTCACTAACATTTGAGGCTTCCAAAGCCCATCATGAGCAACTTTCTTGCAAAATAATGTCAATACTTAAGAGTCTCAACCAAAATTCCTTTGATCCATTTACAAGAAATGAGGGTTGATCCTTGTGTTGGATGATAATATCAATAGATGCACTCTATAATGTAGCTCATTTTATCTTTATTTTTCTCCTTCTAATGAAGGAGTGTTTAGTTTTTAAACTGCACTTTTGTGAGTGATTGTAGACATTGGTGCATAGCAGTGTCAATGCTATCCATATGCATGAATCCATCATGACCACATGCATACATTTTTTATGCATTATGCTCATGTGCATCCTAAGGTGTGTCCTATGTGGTTATAATGGTTGGCTATAATGATCCATGTGGATTCGGTGGCTTTGATATATTGTCACCACCACAACAAAATCATCAAGTGATCATCGACCTCATGATCGACCTGAAGTGCTAGATGGTTCTAGTGAAGTTCTAGATTATCCTATCAACCTATGATCATATCGTCAACTAGAATGTACTTCATGATATGATGGAGGTGAAATCTCCATAGGTATAGTCTACTTGTAGGTGGGACAATCGGAGGAAGTGACTAAGGAGGGGTATGAGAAGGAGTTGGAAGTATGGATATCATAAACATCTATGAATGTAGCTACATCTATGCAAGACTCATGTGAGATAAAAGCTCTTGGAACTACACATCAAATTGATGTTGTGGTGCATCATTGGACATGCTAAAAAAAGAACATCAATATGAGTTGTAAACAAAAATAAATTTCAATTAAAAAATTAAAAAAGTCAATAATAATGCACATACTACATCACATAAATGAGTTAGCATATAATTCTCTCTCTCCACTTTTGGATCGAGATCCAACTTCATTATCAAAATTTTTTTAGCCTTCTCCATGGCTATCAATTATGAATCATCATATGTTGTAGTGTCCTCTTCATGGGTTGTTAGAGTGTCCTCATGTGCTTGCTCAGGAGAAGGTTGTATCTATCATGCATAGTATTTGAAGGAGGTCTTGTATCTATGTCAAGAACATTTTTTGGTATATCTTGATCTTCAAATATTTGTTTCTTTCTTGGATCCACTTGTTTGATAGTCCAAAAGGTTTTTATTAACCTTATCTAGAGTAAAAGTTTTTTTTTGCATTGTTTATGAAAATCAAATATATCATGATGATCACACAAGAATTTTTTCAATATATTTGCATAAGACCAATGGGATCTTTTCATATACTTGTATTTTGGATAATGACAATCAATTTTAACCATTTAGCACTGGATAAAAACATATCAAATTCTCAAAAAGAATCCTCATGATATCTTTCATTATTCCATAATATTCAAAATAAGAGATTTGATCATTTGTATCTTACGCTCTTGCTCTAATTGTTTGTATGAAACTCACAAGTACACCATGCTCCATACTGACCTTTATTGGTTTTGTCAATTAAAAATATTTTCCACATGACCATAGTGCATTATATCTACACTACCTCCAATCACATCCGAAAGTAGCTCACCTTCGTCCTTAGATATTATTTGATTTGATAGACGAGCATTGGAAATCGATGCTTGAAGATTTTCATTGGTTCGAAAATGAGGTAACATAGCTAAGTGATTCATATATGGCAACACTCTTGTTCTTGGGTCATGTCTAAAAAGAAGCAAATTTTGCTTATATTGTTTCTTGTCTTCTTAGTATAAATCAGACCATTTTTGCATTGGTCTTGCACTAAAATAACAAATTACATTATTTTCTATCTTAATCCTACATCAATTTTTCTTTTGATTCCTATACCTTGTGCTTTTTCTTCACTTGCTTTTGGATTTCCATTTTTAGACCATAAACATGGCATCTCCAATTCTGACATTGATTGGAATGTTGCTTATACCAACCAACCATACTACCATACTTCCTTCTGAATTTTGCTTCTTCAAATGAAAGAGGCTCATAAAGACTAGATGCAACCATAGCATAGCAATCTGATGCAAAAGAGGCACTATGAGAGCCTGACCGAGTACGATATGACACAGGTGCATCTAATTTGCTATCACACAAAGTCTGCACCAGCCATTTTAGCATAGTTTCTGCTTGCTCGATATCAGCTCTCTCATCAATAAGTGCATCATGTAAATCTGCATCAGAAATGGGATGATCTACATCATCACATGGAACTTTTTTTTTTAATATAAAGGAAGTTCGGCATTAGCCTACTCTCCCGGACTTGAATTAAATAAAGAAAAGTACAAGAGAAGGGGACTAGTGCCCACGGGACCCCCCAAATCCCACAAAGCAGGGGAAGCTCTGTAAATCATCACATGGAACTTGCAAAGGTTGATAAGTTGCCTCATTAGGACCAGCACTAGACTGTCCACCTGTAAAAAGAGGCAACAAAGTATCATACATGTCTTTGGAGCTAACAGATGTCTCCTTAGTACATAAAAGCAATGGCTGAATAGCATCTTCAACAAAAACAACATCATGGCTAACTAGAATGCATTTAGTCTATGGATGATACAGATGATAGCCTTTACTTTCAGAACTGTACCCAACAAAAATAGATTTTACTGCTTTATCATCCAATTTTCTACGATGTCATTCAAGCACTAATGCATATGCCAGACAACCAAAAACACACAGATGAGCAATATATGGCTTGTGACCATACCAAGCGTCATATGGAGTGATAGTTTGTAGTGCTTTAGTGGGACACCTATTAAGTACATATGTTGCACACATGACAGCCTCAAGCCAAAAACTATGTGGTAAAACCTGACTCTTGACCATACACCTCGCTATCTCCATGAGTGACCTGTTCTTTCGTTCAACAACTCCATTCTGTTGATGTGTATACGGCACTATACACTGATGTTTTATCCCACGTTCAGCTAGAAATGCATTAAAGTCAGAAGACATATATTCCCCCCCTCGATCAGAACGAAGGGTGCCCATTTTACATGCTGACAGATTTTCAACCAAAATTAGAAATTGTTTGAAGCACATAAACACTTCGGACTTTGGCTTCAATGGATATACCCATGCATGCCTGGAAAAATCATCGATGAAAGTCACGAAGTAAAGATAGTTCCCAAAAGAAGGTGTCTGCATAGGACCACAGACATCACTATGTACAAGCTGCAATTTCCGAGTAGCCCAAACTAAACCATCTTTTGGAAAGGAAGAGTGCTGCATTTTGCCCAAAATACATCCTTCACAAACATGTTCTTCGGGTGCCTCAAGTTTGGGCAAAGAGGACACCATTGCAGATTTCTGCAGGCATAACAAAATAGCAAAATTCATATGACCAACGAAAACCCTAAGTTGTAAGGAGCATTTTATTCATTTGAATGGAATATTTTCGTGTGTATTGCTTTTTTAATCGTTATTTTCCATCTCCTTCTTTATTTGGAGCCCTAATGGTGTTGTTGAAGTGTCCCAATCCCATATCTACCTAAAGTGAGCGTTTTTCCATGTTTTTGGCATGTGTTTCTTGCCTTTTGGTGTGTATTTGTGGGTTGATTTTCTTCAAAGTGCAAGCACAAGTTCCATAGCTTCATGGGACACATCTTTTGACACTTGAAAGAGGTAGACATGCTTGTATTGACAAATTATATTTGTTCTAGAACCACTAGATGCAAATTATTCCTTGTCCTACTGGGTCTATAACAACTTTTGGCATCATTTTGAGGGATGTGATGTTGTTCAAGGTCTCCATTGAAGCTTAAATCTTGCAAGAAGTGGTAAAAAACTTTGTTGGGAATGTTGGTGATTTTAGTTGGATGTATTGAAGATTTTTTTGCATTACCCTTCATCATTCTCAAGTCTCCTTCTTTGTTTGTGTAGTAAGATATGTAGTAGGACCTCTAGGTAGGTGCACTCTATCATCTTGCTTAAGTTAGGCTTAGAGAAGCTTGTTAGAGTATGTTGTAACCTGATTCAACACTACATCTTTTGTTCAAAAATAAAGATAAAGAAGTTCATATAGCTTTTTGGCTGCAATTGATAAATCTTTTCTTCATTAAGAGTCCAAGGCATACTACAAATTGCATACCAAACCAAAACTCAAAGAGGAGTACGTTTTGATAAGCTATCATTGCTCTATGTAGATCAATAATGGAGAGGAAATTCTCGACTTTGAGGGCATTGAAGTGCAATTACATCATCTTAAGTGCATCAAACCACATAAGAAACCTATTCCCATTTTGACAAACAAAGAGTTTGATTAAAACCCAACCAAGATTGCCTTGGATTGCACCAAAGGACATAACAATCTTTGGAAGGAATTGGGGGTTCTTAGACCATTATTTGGTTTCATCACCATCAAAAAGGGTTAATAAACCTTCTAGAGAGAAATCATAAGAAAAAAATCAATGAAAAGAGCACATAAACGATTGATGATTGCTCTTTGTAGAGCAATCATCCATAGGTGTTTTCTTGAGTTTTGGAATAAAGAAAGGTAGGGAATTACCGCTTGTAGAACATTATTGAATACCAATGTTGATGAAGATCTAACCTTAAATTATCAATCCATGGATACAAGAGGATGATATGAAGATCTTGGCAAGTGATGCATGCAAATGTGAAGGTGAGAAGCACAACAAGATGCAGACACATATGAAGACACATGTAAGGAAGAGTCTATAGAGTGGAACAATGGAATCTCATATTCATGAACAAAAAGATTACAATGGGTATTCTCTTATCTTCATAATCTATACACTTCCTTGCCTTCAATTTCTATTTGAACAATGGTTTCCGCTTGTGCCACTTGATGTTCAGCTATGTAGCAACATATTGTTCTCAAACTTGTTAAATTGTTCATGGTGCGGGTGCAAGGAAGGGGGCAAAGGCATTATACCAAGAACCAAAATTCATAAATGAAGGTGGAGAGAAAATCAAACTTGTGAATTGATCTTTCATGGGGGCTTGTGGCGTGGAGGATGCAACAATGTTTGTGAAATTGAAGATGGAGGTGGTTGGATGTTGAGCTATCGCAAAGATGGTTTCTAGGGTAGAGGTGATGATAGGTTGTGGTGATGAGATTGGTGAGGGGACATGCACATGGATTGGCAAAGTGGTATGTGGAGGGGTGTCAAAAATGGATTGGAATTGCTAAGAAAGAGATTTTGTGGAGATTGGTGAACATGTAGGGGTGCCTAGAGTCGAAATAATGAAGGTATTGGTGGAGGGATATGACTATGTATCACAAATCTATGAGAGGCACTTGGTGGGACGAGGACTTGAATGGTGGAACCTACATGAGGTTAAGGGTGGGAGACACATCGTAGCATGGGGGGGTCTCTTGATTTAATTTATGAGGGCATCTACAACACCCACTGATTTTGTCCACATATGCATAGTCTCAATGAAAGCTTCATTGAGCCCACTCTAAACGAGTTTCTGTGTCACAGAAACTCGTGATGCAAGCTACTTTTGTACATGCATCGAAAATCTAGGAACCACTTTTCCCAAATAATCTACCTCCTAAATTGGAGGAGTTAGTTGGAATGATTTGAGGAGTGTTTGGTCGATTTTTTTAATGGAATTTCATGCTTTTAGCCTTCCATATATTGGTTCACATATCTATGATTGATGTTCCACTAATTGTGTCTTGAAGCTTGAATTTTAACAAATTTTCTTCAATGACTAGTATAGGAGTAAAGAGGGTAAGACGAATGTCCCTAGAACGTGGTGATTGGGTCTTGCTTGTAAGGTGTGGATCAATTATAATAGCATTTGTAAAAGTCCATCTTGGGCAAAGGCGCACCGAACTATTTGTTTAGATTATCCTTTTCCCACATGAGTTGTAAATCTTCTTAATTTTGCAAGGCTTAGAATTCCTCAACAAAAATCTATAACCTTCCCCATTTGTTATCAAACTCCAAATTTGCTTCCTAAATGAATATCCCATCTGTTGAAGGTCCCACAAGTCCATGGAACCAAATCGAGGATCTTGGATGGGTATTTCTCTTGGGAAGTCACTGAATTCGGATGGTGGAAAAAAGGGATACTCTTCTATAGGGATGGATATGTAACCGATGTGCATACACTAGGTCATGCTTATACCATAATGTTGTGTTTGTGAAGTTATGCTCAATATATACCAAGACAAGGAGGACACATGTTAATATTGTTGGAGATCCAAGATCTGAGTATGTAGAGACCATAGCCCCTTTCTAATACTGACATGAGTTCCCATACTCAACCCTTGTTGTGCATTGTGCAATTGATCTTTGAGGGTATCTAATGTTGTCACTCTAGCACAATGGCAAGTACCAATGTGAGGAGATCCACCTCATAATTGTCAATCCGTGGAGACGTGAGGAATATTATGATGACTATGAGCAAGTGATGACACAAGTGCATGAGTGAGAAGCACACAAACATGCACATGCATACACACAGATGCGCACACAAGGCAAGAACAAAGAGAGGAACAATGGAGTTCTTTGTATCACTCAAAAATTCTCTTACAATAGCTCAAAAATCTAACAAGCTAACCTCAAAAATGAGCTCTCTAGCTCTTTTTATAGTTTTTGACTCTTTGGCCTTGTCCAGACTTAGTGTCTGGCCTAGTTAAAAATTAGGTTCCAGGGCTTATTTGAGGGCTCAAACAAAATCTAAAAATTATGAAAATTGGTATGTAGCTACTTTTAGTACTCCTCAAGCTCGAGGACTCCTCCGCATGAACAAAATGGAGTCTACTCTACCAAAAATGGTATTTACAATGTTATTATAGTGATGAAAATCACTATTGAAAGGGATTTGTCTTGGAAAAATTGTATGGCCTAATTGTCGGATCTTCTTTGATTGCTTTGCCTACTTGGTCCTTCTCTCTGCTCTGACTCTATGTCGGCTCCCTTGACTTGAAATGCCTTGACTTCCTTGACTGCTCCCAACATCCCCCTCTCTCTCTCGTGTCTGTCGTCCCTGACAGACCCTTGTTGGTGGGAGTGCTTGATGTAATATTTGACGGCGTCCATGGCTAGATGATGTTCTCAAATGCACACAATCCTCGAGCCAAATCTACCATGAGCTTATCCCAATCTACTAGACCTGAATGTCTGGATGTGGCAAACATAACTGATGGGCATGTATGGCTTATTCTACTGCAAAGAGATGTAACAAATGTGTTGGTATGGGAATGAAAATTTCATAATGATATTCCCAGAACCCAGTAGAGAACATTTCTTCAAAGGTATGCTTGTAGCAAGCAGGTAAATACTTTATGCACGCATGCCAACCATAGATTATATTGATGGAGGGGGTCTGGTTCATGTCATAGACCAAATCTCTATTACCTTCAGAAAAGTCGGGTGCCGAAATATATGGTGCTTGTACCTTGTGGAAGGTCTTGAATACGACCATCATCAGCTCGAAGATTTTCATACATATCATGGCGACGATGTCCGATACATTCTTTAGGCATGTAGACCAATGACGCATTGTAGAGATCATGTATGCTACAGTGGGTGGTGCTCTAGGTGGACCAAAATATGGATAATTAACCCAATCCGAGCATCCTTTATTATTGCAAACTTTGATGGAAAAGCTTTCCATGATCTCAGACTAATAGACAATAACATGGGCTATATTTAATATGTAATGGCATTGTGGCCCATGTGCGTGTCATTTCTAGATAGTCTATGAGTAGTCGCTCACACCAGTTGGGTTGAAAAATCGAGCCTGCAAGTGCATTTGCTGGTAGATCATCAAGCTCAAATTGGGTGGCAAATGTAGGCTCTTTTCTTGTGTGCCTCTTAATCTCTACATTATAGTTATGTAATAATACAAAGTAGGGCTTATACTATGTTTCTGATGTGGTAATCAGGCGTTGATGGGAGAGGTTCTGAAAGTAAGCGGACCTGAGAACTGTTTCTTCTAAATTGGAAAGGGACCTGATCTGCACGACCACTCTATCATCTGTGTTTGACCGATTTGTTTGACCCTCTTGAGCCACTCTCGGACTTCCATCTCAAATGTGTCTCGTCCCTCTTCTGAGACACGTCCACTAGGTACTGACATTGGGTCATAAGGCTCTTCAAAACTCTCTTCAACTGGGATCTCCACCATGGTTTCAGATTCCAGTTCTTCAATAGGAGAGGGTGGCCTCTCATATGGTAGGAGTCTGGATTTTAATTCTTTGACCTGCTTTCTTAAGGCCCCTAGTTCTTCATTGGACTGTTGAGGGATGGCAGGCTCCATTTGAGATGTGCTGACATTGGCCAACAGCTTTCAAAAATCTTCAGATTCGAATTCCATCTTTTCATAGGACTCTAGAAAGTTGGCATGCTCCTCAAGTAAGATTCGTATGTCTTCTGAGGGGATCACTCTATACTTTGTAGGGCCAATTTCTACTCCCGAGGTCCCTTCCATAGCGCCTTCAAAATTGTCTTGGTTTTGTTGCTAATGCCGCATGTTCTCTTCTAAGGCCGCAACCATGTGCTTTTGTAGTAGCCATAGATTGCATCTTAGTTTAGCATTGGTGAGCATATGCACCTGGAGCACGTTTTCCAACTCTTTCACTGCTTTATCATCCATAGTAGACATCTCGGACTCCAATTCTGTATGAGCCTGTTGTAAGGTGGTATATTGTGCCAGAAGTGTTTGATGGTCAGCTTCGAGTGTAGTATTCTGACTAGTAGCCTTTGTGACTTTGCCTGGAAGGCAGCATTGCGATCTTCCAATCGTTGATATTCTTGTTGTAATTGATATGCACACTGAATTAGCATATTGAATGAATTATTTACATTATGAGATGCAAGGGGAGGAGTTTGGAATGCAGAGGGAATGGGAGTGGGAAGGGAGTTGTGGATGCTATGTCTACCAACGATGTGGTGAGTGGTGATGTGGGGGGTAGGGGAGTGGGTGATGGTGGAATTGTAGGGAGAGGAGGGGGTGCTATGGGTGGTGAAATGTCCATGGGGTCAGACAGTGCGGTGCATGCAAGGGTTACCATGTATGTGGGTATGCTAGGTGAAGTGAGTGTAGTGTCTGTGTAGAGTGATGTGGTTGTGAGTGTTTGTGAACCTAGCATCTGAGGAACAAGAGCACGAATGAATTTTTCCATGAAGGTATGAGTGGGTGTCCAATGATGGGTTCGAAAGACAAAAATGGTGAAGCGATAAAAGGGTTGGTAATGGAAGAAAAAAGGGTGGCCTATGATGTTGGGTCATGAAAGGAAAAGGAGGATGAAGAGGCTAGGGTTTGGGGCATGGTTGTTATTACAACAGTAGTTTCTACAATGGTTGGTGGCGGGGGTGGGGGAGATGGAAGAGATGGAGGGTGTTGGGGTGAGATTGGCGATGTCTGTACAAATGTTTTGGCTATAAGGTCTATGTTGGTGGTTGGGGTAGTTCTTGGTTCGATGGTAACTTCAGGTTCAACTATTGGTATACGTATATTCGTGCCAGCCCGTGGTCATGTATCCACTCTACACTAGTCATATCAGACAGATTGTCAAACTACTATGTAGATAGCCTCCTAAACTCCCAAGGATTCGGACAATAGCTAGAGGCTAGTGATGAATTGCGGGTCCACTCCTTCATCTGCTAACATCTATTCTATTAAGGCTTGGCCAGATGCAAAGGAAAGTTTGTGCCTCTCTTGCACTGCTCTGATTGTGTCGTATAACCTTTGCAACTGGGCTGTGTACGGAGGAGCACCTACGAGTTTTGGTACTCCTTGCTGCTCATCTTGATATCTTTCTTCATGCCCTTCCTCACCTTCTTCGGATTCTTCATCTTCTACGTCATCTTCATCCTCTTCCTCATCCACATAATGGGTACTTGTGATGTTGTTTCTTGCAGTTGAGCTCCTTCCAATAATTGTTCTTCTTCTGCTTCAAGATTCAATTCCTTTCAAATCTACTCAAAGTCTTC
Source organism: Ceratopteris richardii (assembly GCA_020310875.1). NCBI lineage: Eukaryota > Viridiplantae > Streptophyta > Polypodiopsida > Polypodiales > Pteridaceae > Ceratopteris > Ceratopteris richardii. Next base: position 114,168,080 of record CM035442.1, on the reverse strand, counting down.
ATTGGTGGGTTCTTCCAAGGGTGCTCCTCCGAGGAATTCCAAGTCCATGGGAATAGGTGGAAATATCAGATTGGGACCTTTAGAGCTTTTCGTAGTAGTCGTAATATGAATGGCCTGATCCCTCAAGGGGAGGTGACATCTAGGGTTAATGTTGCTCCATGGGGTTGAGCACAAGGTACTTGTACAACTCCTCTCATCCTCTTGGAAGGGGTTCTAGTTGATGTTCAGCCTTTGAACTACTGAACTATGTTCCACATTAGGGCCCTTTGAATAGGAATGTCATAAGCTAAACATCTGTAAATGATTCTTGTCAAAGCGCAACATCCATACAACACTGATTTACGTGGCCATCTTTTGTGAGCCAATGTATCTGATTGATGATCCAGTGGGGTAGGTTGATGGTGAGGTTCTGTGTCTCTGCAAGGTATAAGCTAAACCAAATTTTCTTAGGTGGCATAGTGAACCTATCTTGTGCTGGAAATGCAAAATGTTGCATGCACATTTGAAAGTGAACTGCGATGTTCGGCGTCATGGACACCATGTCCTTGAGCTTGGTAAGGCTTTGATTCTTCATGTTATTGGGCACCAAGACCTCTTTATCTATGGCTATGTGCATTCCTCGCATATCCAGGGCCTCTCACACTAAGTTGTTGGTTAACTTAAACCCTCTTCAGCTCATTTCCCTTTGTTAGAGATGGGAGCACAAATGTGCGTGTACCTTTGGGGTGCTTGCAGAGTCAAGGTATTGATAAGATAGTAGCATCTCATGAAGTCAAGCTTTGGGAGCTGAGCACCGAAGTATGCGTTCAATCCTGCTTTCTCCCATGCGGGGCATAATGCTTCTACAGTTTGTAACTTTTCAAATTCCTGTGTAAAGAAGTGATATTTGCCTTGCTTTCCATCGAATTCCAACTCTGATCTCCCAGAGGTATGATCCTTCTCCCAAGGGTCCTGAGACTTCACTAAACCAATGGGAAGCTTTGCTGACGGGCATGGTATGGCCACTTGGGGGGTCCTGTATAGATATAATCTGAATAGCTTGTAATTCCTCTGGTCTTTCAGTTGTTTCATGCATGATTTGTAGACTCTCTAGATCAACCACTTGCTGACTAGTCCCTACTTGGGAGCTAGTTCTTGCTACGTCAGCCATGATATTGCTTGAAGTATGTGATGCTACCTGCTAGAAGAAGACAATCATGATAATAATGTGTTCCCTTTACAATACCAACATGCAAGCGATGTGGTTAGGGAGTTAGTAAGTGAGATGTTTCGCGTGAATGTGAGTGTTGGTTAGTAGTTTAGTGGTTTGTCCCTAGATGCATACTCGGGATTGTGCAATGTACGCAATTGCATCTATGTCTATGCACAATACCTTACATGGTGGTGTCAGGTGGTTTTTCACAGATTTTAACTCTCCAAACTTTATGTGTGAGATGGTTTCCTTTGGCTGCCATAGTCTTCTCATGTTTCTGAATCATGTCATCTTTGATTTGGGACTTTTTGGGTACCCATTTCCAAGTAGTGCTAGGTGTGGTGGCATGTGTGGAGTGTTGGAAAGAAGATGTGTGTTCTAAAGTGCATGATGTGAATGATCTTGATTGGTGCTTCAAGCTTGTGAGCTTATGTGTACCTACTTGAGCATATAAGCAGGTCTTAGGCACCCAGATTTGTCGTGCATTGGGGTCAGCCTTCATCGACCACTTTGGGACCCAAATAGAAATGGTCCGTTTTGGGAGAATTTTTGAACACTCCTTTGTTGTAGTCCTTGCCTGAGTAGATGATGTTGTGCATTGTTGGGGTACTGTCACTCGAGCATGGGGTTGTTTGCCCTTGCGTGTTCATATCTACTTCACATTTTGAATCCTCTTGCTTTGTGCTCTCCATTGTCTATGAGCATAGATTGTCTGCTTCCGCTGCTTCCTGTACTCCTTTGGTTGCTTTGTCTCGATCATCTTTGGAAAATAAGGGAGTTCCACCAAATCCCTTACTCCTTTGTTGAGAACCTCATCATTCTACATCATAGAGTTTTGGACAAGAATAGCATTGTTATCTTCATGTGTACTCCTAGAAGGACCAGGAATTGGTGGCTTCGCTAGTTCCAAACCTAAAGAAGTCCACTTCTTAGGTTCAGGTTGAATGCATGATCGTAGATCCAGTCTTGACCCAAGACAAGAGGTTCAATGAGATCCTCATCTTGACACATTAGCACCTTCACCGTCATAAGAATATCTTGAATGTAGAGGGGAAGCTCCACCTCGCCCATGCAAGGGGTTTCCACACCTCTCAATCCTATGAGATATGCTTCTATAGGATTGATGCTTAATTGCAATTCTTGGTAGTAAGAAAGTCTAACTACACTAGTGGCTGCGCCTAAGTCAATCAGTGCTCTTACAGTCTTTGCACTATTTCCTTGTCCTACCTCTAGGGTCACAAAGGGTCATCGATCAACTATTCTATGGGACATACACCTGATGCTTCGCACATGGCCATGTGATATCTTGGAGCTTCATAATCATTTGATCTAGGCTGTTCTCTACCTTGTCTCCTCAACTTCATTCGTCGGATGCATTCTAAAGCTTCTGCCTGTGCTTCTTCGAACTCATTTTTCTTCATCCTTACATTTATTTGCAGTATTGAGTCACTTAAGCATTTCCTCCGTGAGGGGTTCTTGATATAATTTGACTCTACATCCACTGATGTAACTTGGTAGGATGTCACCTTCTAGAGTGGCTAATTGAACTACTCCACTCATTGAAATCCTATTGATGATCCATCTCTATGTGGCACGACATGAAAGGTGCTATGGAAAACACGTAACCGACCCAATTACGTGAAATAGATAAATCTTCTCCAATTTTCATGCATGTTGCTTCAGGGTGTACACCAAAACTAAGTCTCCTGCTTTCAATCCCTTATCCTTCACATGGGCATCAAAGTATGCTTTTTGTCTTTTCTTGGCCGCATAAATTCCTGCTGCTGCCCTCAATCTTGTTTCACCTAAGCGTTCTAGATCAAAGATTCTAGATGAGAGCTCATGGCCAATCCATTGATGCTCTTGTGCTACTTTGAATGTAGGTATCAAGAAATCTAATGGTAGCATTGCATTTTGGCCGAATACCTGCTAATAGGGTGTAGCTTGGAGTACCGTTTTATAGGCAACTCAATATGTCCAAAAAACATGGTGTAGCTATTTGTCCCAATCAGAGTGTTTATTATTCAGCAACTCCGTCAACACATTACATAGAATTTTATTTGTGATCTTGGCCTGGCCATTGGCTTGGGGCATATACCATGCCTAATCCTTCTCTTTTTGTAGTGGTATAATTCCGTTCAGCTACATTCATTGGTCTACTGGCATAAGCAATTGGAAGATCCATATTGCCCTCACTAGTAGGTTGTGCTAATACACACCCAATTGCATAATTGGATGCATCCACGTGCACATGGAAGGGTGTGTTCCAATCTCGTGTAGTCAAGATTGGTGCTGAACATCGTCGTCTCTTAAGCTCATTAAGGGAGTTTTCACATTCGTCTGTCCATTAAAAGTTAGTCAAAAGAGCGTACAAAAGCTTTGCAATGATAGCATACATATGAATGAAATGTTGATAATATCCACACTGCCCCATGAAAGCTTGTACCTCCTTGACATTCTTGGGCCTCGGTAGCTCTACAATAGCTCTAACTTTATCCTCATCTATGGATATGCCATTCTTTGACACTATGTTTCCTAGAATCTTGCCTTGCCTGACCATAAAAGCACATTTCTCTGGGTCCAGGCAGACGTGATATTCTCTACATTTGTCAAAGATTTGTCTGAGTTCAGGCATATGGGTTTGTCTAATGTTGAAATGAGTGCATAGATCGTCAACATAGACTTCTAGGTTTTTCCTCAAGAACTCTTTGAACACATGGCACATCAACCATTGAAAAGTAGTAGGTGCATTGGTTAGCCCACATGGCATTACTCAAAAAGCAAATATGCCCCACTTTGTGGCAAAAGCCATCTTATGCTGATCTTTTGGAGCAATGGCCACTTGATTATAGCCAGATAATCCATCAAGGAAGCTATACACTTCCTTGCCTGCTACCCTCTCTAATAGATGTTCGGTGATAGGAAGCGGATAACTATCTCTAATTGTGGCTACATTAACCTTCTTCAAGTTAATGCAAACTCGTAACTTGCCATTCTTTTTGGGCACCTCTATAATGGGAGATACCCATTCAGTGTGCTCTATTTCATAGATGAATCCGGCTTCTACCAAACGATATATTTCTTCCTTGATCTTGGTAGCATAATTATCGTTATATGTGTATGGCTTCTGCTTAGAGGGTCTGGCTTCTGACGTCATCGGAATCGTATGTGAGCATATGTCAAGATCTACTCCTTTTAAGTCTTTTTAACTCCATGCAAAGACATATTTGTATTCTCTTAACAAGACAATCAACTCTTGTTCCTCGTCCTTAGCTATGTCATGTCCTATGTATGTGCATATTTCTTCTCCTTCTTCTATGGTTACACCAACTTTCTTTGTTGTCTCTTTGTTATCATAGGCCTCTCCTGCTAGGGCTTCTCGCTTTGGCATCCTTATCATGACTCTCCTATCTTCTATCTCATACTTCTTGAAATTTTCAGGGACCTCAAACAAAGATTCCTCCTCATTTGGTGAGGCTTCTCTCTTCTTCCTCTTCTTCCTTTCACTCTTAGCAGTCACCTATGTAGTTAACCTCACATCATTCATAAGTTCTTGGTGCTCTTGGGGGTGAACTTCTACTTCATAAAGGAATTCCTCTTCTGAGGTGCAAAAATGGTCCATAATGATTGACTCCAGATCTTAGTCACTTGCTTCCTATAGTACATCAGTGCTAGGCTCACATTCCCCAATAACCGAATCACATGATTGGTTCTATAGTGAAGATGGAAATATCATATCCATCTTCATCACAATGTGGTGTCCATTGTTCTTCATTGATGGCCAGATCCATTGTTGCTAGGATTTCCACCCAACCATGAGGTTCAAACTCTTCATCTGTAAATACGATAGGTGCATAGGTTGGGTCTCGAATTGATCTATGAGTTTTGTTTGCACCTACCTCTCTAGCTTTTTCTCTTTTCTCTTCTTCTTCTGCAACTTTACACATCCATAAGTGGGTGTCTTCATGCATCCATGAGGATCCTGATCCTATGGAATGCACTGACTCTGTATTGTCTATGGCTCTATGGATGGGATTCCGTTGTATAGGGGGCATGTCTTTATGAGAGTATTCCTTGAGATTGACTTTGGTTGTCATGCCTAAGTGTTGCAAATACAATGAAATGGTTCCCCAATCCTATACTACTTGCAACTATCTCATGAATGGTCTTCCCAAAATCCTCTCATAGGCCTGGTTTTTGCTAAAGTCACATATAGCAAAAGTGTGCTCAAATTCTACACCACACGTAGTGAGAGTTATTCCTTCTAGTAGTCCTAAGGGTCTCTCTATGTGAATGTCAGCCATTTGCAATTTCATTCTTGTCAGCCTGAGTGTTGGTTTGCCCCAATGCTTCCATAGGGAAGTGGTAGCAATTGCAACTCCTACACCTGGATCCAAAATAGCCTTGGTGGTGTAACCCTGATGAGTGATAGGAAGATAGGTGTTTCCATCTTCTCCTTCACTCATGTTTCATATCTTATCCAAGGGTATTTATGGCACTGTTCTATGAGATCCTACCTGGGAGCGAGGTCTAGCCACTTTAGGCACTTGATTGGCTACATGTTCCCATATTTCTAGCTTTACCTTGAGTAGCTCTTCTAAAGTGAGATTGCACTGCACTTTAGTGTTCTTCACTACCTCGGTATTCTTAGGTATGATAGAGTCTTCGTTTCTTATCATGATTGTGGGTGCTCTCATACACGTGGACTTTGCTTCCCATGGGCCTATGAAATGGAGAAATTCCTATAAAGAATTAGACTCGAAGTGTAATCGCTTGCTAGATTGGGCATCCTCCTACTCTCCATAAATAGAAGGAATGTCTTGTGGGAACTGGTCATGTAGGTCATCCACAAGTTCAATGGGAGGAGGATTTTTCACTTTCTTTAGCCCACTTCTCTTCTTGAATTTCTCTTAGAAATTCTAGTGAATATTGATTCATAGAAGAAGAGGTGTTTGGCTCAGTGGAATTAGCCACATACGCTTCCTTGGAAGGAATGTTCATTCTTTCACTTGCCTTGTCCTTACCTTGGGAGGCGGCTTCCTTTCCAGATTTTGCAAGTAAACTCTCCAATCTTTCTAACAGTCCATCAAAGTGCAACTCTATCTTAGCTGAACTAGAATAATTAAAGAGTCGGTTCGCGTCAAACATGGTTTGAGCCAATTCTACCATCTTAGCACAAATCTTAGTTCGTTTTCTCTCTAGTCAGCTTTGGGGTAGCACTTTTCATGATCTGTCACATTGGGCCCTTCTTGGATTCAGGCCTGATATGCTTTAAGCATCATGTCTAGGTCCTCGAGAGTGGGATCGGCTAAGATTGATCCTACCCTTGGTGGTGGTGGAATTGTATGAATTGGGTTAGAAGGTGGCGGATTGGATGGTAATGGGGGCACTGGAAGTGGTGATGTGTAAGAGTGTGTTTGAGAGGCAATTTCAATTATTTTAGCTTTTGTTTCTCTTAATCTTTCCTCTAGCTCATCCATTTTCCTTGAACATTGTCTTTTCATTCACTCCTAGCTATCTTTCCAAGCTCTTGTCCTTTTCTTAGTTATACTCTCAGTCTCACTGATGTCCGAACTCTTTTCTTGACCTAAGCCTTGGTTTTGTTGTGATTCTTGAGCTCTCATGACCACTTGCACTAGGGCAGTGGAAGTTACACTTCTAGTAGAATCTACTATTAACCCAATCATATTAATGGAGTGATCTTTGGTACATTGTGTGGGTTCTTTGGGAAGCCTCGTAAGAGGTGCTCTTTCCCACAATCTTGACAAAAGCCTTGAATTGTCAGTGATTGGGGTTGCATAGGTGCAAGCATAGGACAATCACGTATCTGTAACATGGTCCTCTAGGTGCTCGCGGTCTCATCTGTCTAGGTTGGGGCCTAGAATTAGGATTTGCATACATGACATTAGCGTATTCTAGCTCCCCACTAGATTCACTAGGGTCTTCCTAATAGTATGTTTCACTATGCTCAGGTGACTACATATAGTAAGCTTGTGGACTATCCATATGAGTCGAGTCAAAACTATGGTCATTTGGGTCACTTTCTGAAAGCAATGGTGTTACTAGAACTAAGGCTCTATTCAGATTTTCTTCAGTGGTTGCATACTTCACTGGGATCACATTGGCTAGAGTTGGAGGTTGCTGAGCTAACACAGGCTGAGGCCTTTATTGGGTCTTTAGGGTTTTCTGATAGGGTTGCTAGGGCCTACCATACTGTTGTGGGTACTGGTTCTATTATCTTCCTTGTTGTGGATACAGCTGTGGATAATTTTGCCTAATTGCTTGCTTGTTATATGGATAGTCTTGTGCTATGTGATTGGCGTATCTCTGTTCTATGGTGCAGTATTGGCTATTTAGGTTCACTTGGGGTTGTGCCATGATTGAACACACATTAGCCATGTATTCTCCACCACAGGTGTAGCATCTTTTCACTGGGGCAAATCTAGGTATCTGTTTACTAGAGACTCCTAGTTTCTGAGATGCCTTCTCTACAAGTTCCTCAATAGATGTGGATTGTTTGGAAGTGAGGCTAGTTGAGCTTTTGAATCTTTATAGATCTTTGAGAGCTCTAATTCCTCCCCTAGATTATCCTCAATGTCTATGCACATGTGCACACACTCTTCTATGGTTCTAGGGTCCTTCAAGTACACATAAGATCTCAATTTGGTACTCAACAATCTGTCTAAGAATAAGGCCACATGTTTGGCCGAAGTGGGTAACTCTGGCACTAGGCATCTCTCTAGGTAATTTCTGAACCTTCTTCCTGCAAGTTTAACCGTTTCTTGAGGTGTCTGTTTGAAGCTATGTATCAGTGAGGAAGTATTGTGTCTGATGCCACTCTTAGAGAATTCCATAATGAAGGCTTCTAGCAGTTGGTCGATGTTTGTGAATTGCCTTTCATGTAGTGGTTGAAACCATGTAAGAGCAGTTGTTCTTGAGCGTTAGACCAAAAGCATTGTATTGTGTGAATAGGTCATCAACTTGCTCAGCTTTCAAGACTTGCTTAAATTTTTCCACATGATCATAAGGGTCTCCTGTACTGTCGAAGTAGTTCTTCTTGGACTTAACCAGTTGTGTAGGCTTCAAGGTTCTCGTGTGTTCTCTAGGTCTTGGCAGAGGGAATTCATCTGTGTTTCTTTGATTTTGTGGGTCTCTATGTCTCTCATTTTCCATTCTATCTGTCTTTGTTCTCGTTCTTTCTCTTCCTACTAGGTTAGCAAAGCTTACTTTAGACCTGTCTCTACTCTTGTCCCTTTGAGTTCCATGAACTTGGCATGTTCCAGCTCCTTGGTGACCAAAAGGGACATTAAATCTTAGTTGGGGAAAAACAAATTCACCCTTCCAAGTGTAGGCATGCCTATCGTGCTCGAGACCACAAAATCATAAGTATTGTCTATGTAGGTCACTTCGCCTGGTGTATTTGGATATTTGAATTCATATATGGTAAGCATTTCCACTTCATTAGGCTAGTTGGGTTTATACCTTCAAAAAGCCTCATCTGTCTCTCGATTTAGGAGCAAATCTATGCTCTTATTGTCTTGGGGCACCCACTATGGAGTGATTATTCTAGTCAAGACTGATTTGCCTCGAGGGGTTTTTGGCTCTCTTCCTATGTTTCCTTGCTCTATGTCACCTATTTCAGCCTCCGAGATTATATTGCCGAATTCATCTGTCATGTCTGGTTGAGTGGTGACTACATACATTGTCCCTTCTTTATCTATGTATGCACCATTTTCGAATTTGACTACTGGATGTTTTAGTCCAATGGGTTGATTGGGGTTTTTAATCTGGACAACATATCTTCTCATACCATCCTCAAAGATGTGAGCACCTAATCGATTGGTCCTGATGTATTCCAATTGAGTCTTGTAGGGTACACTACTCCTGAGCTACCTACGGGTCTCTCCATGCTAAACGAAATCTCTGAGTCACTCGTTTCTGAACTTAGAGCATATGGGTAATGACTCAACTATTGGGCCCAAGACCTAGCAGTATTATTGACACTAGCTTCAGATGATCTGAAGCTTTGTCTATCTTGTACTAGATATCTTCCTGACCTAAGGTTCATAAGCCTTGGTGGTTATCCCAATTTTTCCCAGTACAACCTCATTGCAGATTTCTTTTGTAATAGTCACTTTTTTTTTACTTCCCTTAGGCTCTCACTTTCTTGTCCAATAAGTTCACATCCCAAGGCATACTTAAGTTTTATTGCACTTGAAGTTTGATCGCTCAACTTATGTCCTTTCACCTTAGAGTTTATCGCAGGACTGAGTTATTGATGCTTGCACTTGGGAAATTAAGCTTCTTGTACTTGATCATGTTTAACGTCACCCTAATTAATCAAAACCTCTATCCATACTTAGCCTATGCTAGGAATTGATAGAGGGGGTCAAGAATGATCCAACCTCAAGTTGCTTATCCCTCACTCATGCTTGAGTGCTTAAGACACTTGTTCTCAAGCCTGCAACATGCTCTTGCTCTGGAAGCCTTTCGATGCTCTTAGTGGACTTGTAAAAATCCCAAAGTTAGCTCATGATTTAAATTCAATTGTCACAACAAACCATGTCCATTCATGTAATTCACAGACCCAATTTCACTTTGTTTTTATGGAAATTCCCTTAGAGATCCCTCAACTTTCTCAATGCTATGGAAGGTCAACTTCAAAATACCATATCTATAACTCCCTATATTAGTTTTACAAAATCCAGTGGATCTTTTTGTGGGATTTGAAACGAGCTTTCCAATGACCCCAAGATCACTAGAAACGGAGTTCATATGAGAAAGTTATGGCAGTTCAAGGTTTTGGGGTTAAAACAGGGTTAAAATAGGCTAATACGCAAACAAGGTTTCTGGAATTATTTGCTTGGGGCCTCCCTACGTTCCTATAGCTTAATATTTATGCCCAAAATTAGCCAAAAAATTACAATTTTAAAAACCCTAAAAATTTGGCCGAAATTGGTTGTCAATCACGATCGATAGGGCTGTCAATTGCGATGGACATAGCTGTCCATCGTGGCCTGTCAATCGTGATGGACAAAGTCAATCGTGATTGATGTGTGTCAATCGTGATGGACAGGGGTGTTCGTCATGATTGATGGGCCGATCATGATGGAGGGGGGGTGTCTGTCATGGTTGAAGGTGTCTGTTGTGATTGATGGGTGTCAATTGTGATGGACAGGATTTCTCGAGTTTTTTGCATAATTTTGTGTCAATCATGGCCTATACTTCACGATGGATAGGTTTCTCGATGAAATGGGATGTCAATCATGATTTTTTTGTCGGTTGCGATGGACAGGGGTGTCCGTCGCAATGGACACCTATCAATCATGATGGACTGCTATCAATCGCGAAGGATGCCTATCAATCGCTATGGACAGGCAGTCTTTTGTGGGGTATCAATTGCGATTGATTGAGTTTTTTGGATTTTCTCGTTACCTTGTGTCAATCAGGCCTCTATGCATCGCGATGGACAAGAATTGCACTGTCTTTGAGTGCCAATTGTGATTTTTTAGTCAATCATGATGGAAAGAGGTGTTTGTCATGATGGACGCTATCAATCACGATTGATTGGCTATCCATCGGGGGCTGTCAATCACGATGGACAGGCTGTCTGTCACGATGGACATTGTCGATCGCGATTGATGCTATCAATCATGATGGACAGAGAAAGCGCAATTTTTTTTGAAATTTTTGTGTAGATGTGATGTGCAAGGCCTATAGATCATGAATATGCACTTAGTTTTACCAAATCATTAGGGCGAAAAACGGCCAAAAAAGGGCCGTGTAAGGATTTCAATTAGTTGTTCTTAATCTGGATTAAAGTTGTCAAATCATTTTAAAAAATTCCGTGTAAGCGCATTTAAAAAGTATCTTCTGCAAATTTTGAAGAGAGAGAAACTCGTGTGATAATCATGAAAAGTATGTGTGATATCTTATGCCTCGAAGTTTGTGCTCATCGGGCATTCATGAAAATTTGAATTTTCTTGTTCACGGACCTATATAATGTGTGCTTATGATGTTTTGCACTTTTTTTACTCTACTCTCCATAGCAGGCTTGTTTCTCTCTTTCATGTCATTTTAGACACTTTCGTGTCACTCTTCGTAGTAGACCATGGAGAACCTCAACCCAAACACTCTCACTCAGCTTTCAACCAGCCAAAATCATTGTGATAAGTTCCATATCAACATTGCAGTTAGTCATGAGTATGCAACGACAAGAAAGGTATGTCGAAGGGCTCTTCAACATTTTATAGTGGATGGATTGCAGAAAGAAGGCAAAAAACATATCGACATATGGGCAGATGGATTTGTTTATCCAATTGATCCACAAACTGCAAGGTATCCCCCTTTTCATAATCTTCATGATCTAATTAGATTTGTAGGAGATGGTAAGGATGGTTTACAAGGCTATCGTTCAAGGCTCTAGGAGATTTCAAAGAATTATCTTTAATACATAAACTATTTACAAAACACACTACATTAGAGGAATTTTCATTAAAAAATGTGAATTTCTACTTTCAGGAATGGGATTTCATGGTGGTGATGTTCATCTAAGAAAAGATCCAAAGCTTCTACAAAATGCAGGTAATGTACAAAAGAGCTTGGACTTTGGATAGGTTGGACTCAGAGGAGAGCTATCCAGAAGTACTGATTCATCCAGATTTTCAATCTAGGAAAATAATTGTCACTGCAAATTGGTAATTCAGAAATGTAAGGGAGCTCCTAGAATACCTTGATGAAGCATCATCACAGTTCAGATTCTCAATTGATGATGCAATAGTTAACATTAGATCAAAGAAAACATTATCTTGCATAACTTGCCTACCACCCAGGGTAATCAAGTTCCAACCCTTTAGATTGTAACAAGTCTCCTTCTTTAAGAAGTTTTCCATTCATTTTTCTTTGCAGTATGGTGACTAAGAATATGACTGATTACATCACTTCAATTATATCTTTTTATGGACTCTATTCATATTGGCATTTTTTTTGTTTAATTTCAAGATTCTGAGGAGGTTTCAATGGTGCAATGATCATACAGGAACTTGCATATGACAAAATGGATGGTATGAAAAAATGGAAAAGATTGGATGACACAACCGATGCAAGCGATATGGGCCATCCAAAATTCTCTGATTGCCCGTATCCCTTGCATCGGTCGTGTCATAAAAACTTCTCTATCCTCTTCAAATTTAACCTTTCTGCAGGATGGTGACTTAGAATGTGACTGATTACATCACTTCAAATATGTCTTTTTATGGACTACATTCATATTGGCATTTTTTTGTTTAATTTCAAGATTCTGATGAGGTTTCTATTGTGCAATGATTATAAAGGAACTTGCACGAGTAAATTCTAGGTGATTCAAGAATATAAACCAAGAAATTCTTACATAATATATCTCCCCTTTTAGAACCTTTTTCCGTACTTCTATTGATTTTCCTTTGCAGGATGGTAACTAAGAATGTGACTCATTACATCACTTCAATTATGGCTTTTTATGGACTATATTCATATTGGCAATTTTTTTGTTTAATTTCAATATTTTGATGAGATTTCAATGGTGCAATGATTATACAAGAACTTGCATATGACAAAATGGATGGTATGACAAAATGGAAAAGATTGGATGACATGACCGATACAAGCAATACGAGCCATCTGAAATTCTCAGATTGCCCGTATCGCTTGCATCGGTTGTGTCAAAAAACTTCTCTATCCTCTTCACATTTAACTTTTCAACATGAATAAAGCAAAAAGCACACAAAATAGACATTTCGATGATATGACCAATTCAATTTTTCTTGAACCATGCAATGAAGTCACTTTTGCTTAGTTCTCAAGAGGATCAATTCAACATTACATTACTCAAGGCATATAAATATAGTTACAATGACCATCTTCCAGATGAAGACTGGCATAATTACATACAATTTGTACATCAATAAATTTTCCAACATATGTTGGTTACACATTAGATTACAATCTTACATTCCAAAAATATAATGTTTCACCCTTCTTTTCTGTCCTTTTTGGAGCCCTCACCTCTACTCTTATTCTTTGGCCCATGCTTCAATGGGGAGTGAATAGGAAACCCTTTCTTCTTTTCTTTAGACTTCTTTTTATCTGGTGTGGTGGTGGAGGTGATTCTGGATCATAAGGCCATATTGCATGTTTCATAATGGCATTTATTGCTCTCTCCTTGATCAAGATGACCCAAGCATGTGGATAGTCTGACAAGTTTAACTCAGGGTCGTAAAACCTACTTTCCAAGAACCTGCATTTGCAATCACTCTCCAGCCACATGAGGTGTTGTCTTTCTGTAATGGCACATGTATTTGAATGTATCCAAACCTTTTTTCTTCATTCAATTTAGGAATTCTGGGAATGTTTCGATCAATATGCATTTTGAGAAGCTTAGCAACACTGCAAGGTAAACTTAAATTCAAAATGGATGGCAAGACTTTAAAATAGAACACAACAAAACATATGGAAAGGCTTACACTTTGGAGTTTCCATGTTGTGATTGGAGAGAATTCCTTGTTGTCGTCTTTGTCCTAGCCATAACCTACAAAAAAAAAAAGATTATTATCATCAGATAAATAGGACTTTCACTAGAGAAAAATAGATCACGGATCAATAAGGATTACTATTTGTTGATATATTTAGGTAGTGATGTGTGTGAACACTCTAGGACCGCCGGGGCACTTTTTTCCCTCTTTAGGAGGTTTTTTTCCCCCAGCTTGTATATACGCCTATTGCCCTAATGGGCTACTTATCTTTGTACATTCTCTAGTAATACATTCAGTCTTGTGTGTTGTGCTCCAAGCTTCTTCTTCTTCCTTGTGTTGTTCGCGTGCTTCCGCAGACGTCTAACTCCAACAATTGGTATCAGAGTAGGTCGTTGCTTCTTCTAGGGCGCCGTCGACACTCCTCCGTTTGCAGTCTCAGATTCGCACAAAATTTGGTGAGCATACTCAGGGTGTTTCCGAAATCAAAACGGCTTTGCTGTGTGGTGCCGAAATCGCGATCTGAGCTCGTTTCGGCCTCCGAACGCACTATCGCAGTGCTTGTGTAGGCTATTTCGTCCTTTTGTGCCAAAGGTATATACCAGTTTCTGTTCGCCAGTTTAAGCGTCTCGAAGTCTGCTACAGGTCTAGCAGAACTCGTCTGGGCAGTTCTGTTCAACTTTTTGAGATATAGTCAATTTTCTGCATCAAGGTATTTTAGTCACCGGCCATGGCTGAAAGCAGTGATGTATTCCGTATGTTGGATGTTGAGGATAAGTTGGATGGTACCAACTACCCATTATGGGCTTATATGATGCGACATGTACTGGTTGCAAAAGGATTGTGGAACATTGTGCAGGGTGTTGAAAGACGTCCTGTTACACCTGTAACGACAGGTACTGCAAATACAGGTGTTGGAGCTGATTAAGATGGTGTCGAAGATGATATTCCGCAGATTCCTGTTCGTTCTGCTGTTTCTGTTGCACCTACTGTAGAGCAGATTCGTTGGGATGGCAGAGATGCCCAGGCACATGCATTGATAGCTTTGTCTGTCAAACGTGCCATTATTCCTCACATTCGCTCTTGCAGAATAGCAAAGGATGCTTGGGATACACTTACCACTTTGTACCAGGCTAGGAATGAGGCTCGTGTTGCTTACCTCTGAAAACAGTTGGAGAGTGAGCACATGAATGAAGGTGATTCGATGGACATTTTTCTTACAAAGATCAAAGACCTGAAGGAACAATTGATTTCTGCTGATGAGGTTATACCAGATAGCTCACTTGTGCAGACCGTTCTGAATGGCCTTCCTGATTCATATCAGAGTTTTGCCTCTACTCTTCGATTGATGATGAAAGGCAATCCGAATGCCTTGTCATTTGAGGAATTAGTCTCTGTTCTGTTGTAGGAAGATCAGTCCAGGCAGAACAGGTCCATTATGCGTGTTGTAGATCAAGCTTTCCTGGCTAGTCAGAAGGGCAAAGGAAAATGGAGCTCTTCTACTAGTAAGCAGAAATCTGCAAATGCTGCACAATCGAAGAACCAGGATAAAGATGAGAAGAAATCAAAAAAGCAGAAATTATTCTGCAAGTACTGTAAAGGAAATGATCATATTATAAAGAACTGTCCAAAACTGGCTGCTAAAGAGGCAAAGAAGAAAGAGGCTGGAATGGTTGTTGCAGAGGCCTCTACACCAAAAACAGAGTCTGCAAATCTTGTGCAGGAAGAAGAATGGACGTTTACTACTGTCTGCAGTTTTGACCCATCTTCTCATGATCAGTGCATGTCTGCAGTAGACTCAGATGTTTGGTACTTTGACAGTGGGGCGACCAAACATATTACCTCGCAGCGCAGTTTCTTCTCTTCACTCGAGCCTGCCCCTACAGGGAATACTATCACATGCGCCAATAACTCCTCTTATCCTGTTATGGGAGTTGGTAAGATCATTTTGACTACTGCGGATGGTAGTTCTTTCACTTTGTCAGATGCTTTATTTGTGCCAGGGATCAAAAAGAACCTGTTATCAGTTTCTGCATTAGCCAAGATTGGCTTGGTTGTGAAATTCGTTGATGACAGGTGTACAGTCCATGATCTCTCAAATGGCGATGTGATTATTGCTTCTGGCATTTTATGTCGTGGGCTGTATAAGCTCATAGACTATGAAAGATCTGTGAATGATTCGGCATGTGCAGTTCATGATTCTCAGGCTATGTCAGATGCAAAGCTTTGGCATGCACGCTTTGGTCATCTGAATTTTGCTAGTTTGTTACGCCTGTAGAAATCTGAAATGGTGTCCTCTTTGCCCAAACTTGAGGCACCTGGAAAACATGTTTGTGAAGGCTGTATTTTGGGCAAAATGCAGCGTTCTTGCTTTCCAAAAGATGGTTCAGTTCGGGCTATGCAGAAATTGCAGCTTGTACATAGTGATGTCGGTGGTCCTATGCAGACACCCTCTTTTGGAAATTACCTTTACTTCGTGACTTTCATTGATGATTTTTCCAGGCATGCATGGGTATATCCACTCAAAGCAAAGTCCGAAGTGTTCATGTGCTTCAAACAATTTTTGGTTTTGGCTGAAAATTTGTCAGCATGTAAAATGGGCACCCTCCGTTCTGATCGAGGGGGGGAATATATGTCTTCAGATTTTAATGCATTTCTGGCTGAACGTGGGATAAAACACCAGTGTACAGTGCCGTATATACCTCAACAGAATGGAGTTGTTGAACGAAAGAACAGGTCACTCATGGAGATGGCGAGGTGCATGGTCAAAAGTCAAGCTTTACCACATAGTTTCTGGCTTGAGGCTGTCATGTGTGCAGCATATGTACTGAACAGGTGTCCCACCAAAGCGTTGCAGTCTATCACTCCATATGAGGCTTGGCATGACCGCAAGCCATTTGTTGCTCATCTGCGTGTTTTTGGTTGTTTGGCATATGCATTAGTGCCTGAACAACATCGCAGAAAATTGGATGATAAGGCAGTAAAATGTATTTTTGTTGGGTACAGTTCTGAAAGTAAAGGCTATCGTCTGTATCATCCACAGACTAAACGCATTCTGGTTAGCCGTGATGTTGTCTTTGTGGAAGATGCTATTCAACCATTGCTTTCATGTACTAAGGAGACATCTGTTAGCTCCAAAGACATGTATGATACTTTGATGCCTCTTTTTACAGGTGGACAGGCTAGCGCTGGTCCTAATGAGGCAACTTCTCAGCCTTTGCAGGTTTCATTTGATGATGCAGATCATTCCATTTCTGATGCAGATCTACATGATGCACTTGTTGATGAGAGAGCTGATATTGAACAGGCAAAAACTATGCCAAAATGGCTGGTGCAGACTTTGCGTGACAGCAAATTAGATGCACCTTTGTCATATCGTACTCGTTCAGGCTCTCATAGTACCTCCTTTGCATCAGATTGCTATGCTATGGCTGCATCTAGTCTCTGTGATGAGAATGAGCCTGTTTCTTCTGATGAAGCACAAAATTCAGAAAATTGGATGGTTGCTATGCAATCTGAATATGATGCTATAATGAAGAATGGTACATGGTCTTTATGTGACTTGCCTCCTGGCAAGAAGGCCATTGGCACTAAGTGGGTATACAAGCTGAAGCGTAAACCTGATGGTACAGTTGACAGGTATAAGGCTAGGCTTGTTGCAAAGGGTTATGCGCAAGAAAGAGGCATTGATTTTGATGAGACCTTTGCACCTACATGCCGTATGACTACTGTTCAGAGCATTTGTGCACTTGCAGCCCATCATGGTTGGAATGTACATCAGTTGGACATTAAAATAGCATTTCTGAATGGTGACTTGCATGAAGAAGTGTATGTTTTTCAGCCCCGTGACTTTGTGCAGAAAGGGCATGAAAACTAAGTGTGCAGGTTAAAGAAGGCGTTATATGGTTTAAAGCAAGCACCACGTGCTTGGTATGAGAAAATACATGCCTATCTAATTGCACATGGTTTTGAGAACAGTCCAACTGAAAGCACCTTATATGTTAAGCGTGCTAATGATGTGCTTCTGATCATTGTTGTCTATGTAGACGACATGCTGCTCACTGGTCCTCTTGAGAAGCATATTGCTGATTTCAAGGCTGATTTGCATGCCTCATTTGAGATGTCTGATTTGGGGCATTTGCATCACTATTTGGGCATTCAGTTTATGCAAGTTGATGGTGGAATGGCTTTGTGTCAAACGAAATATATTGACACATTATTGCAGTGTTTTGGCCTTGAAGACTGTAAGCCTATTGCCACTCCTATGGAGACAGGTTTACGATTGAGTCTTCATGATGCTGGAGATGCATTTGATGCTGTTCTCTATCAGCAGGCTATTGGATGCTTGATTTACTTATGCATTACTCGGCCAGATATTCAATTTGCTGTCTCACAGATGAGCAGGTTTATGCATTGCCCAAGAGTCACGCATTGGAAAGCGGTTAAGCGCATCTTTCGCTACTTGAGTGGTACTCGGCTACTTGGGTTGTTTTATCCCAAGGGGGGATCACTACCGCCAGATTTGCATGCTTTTTCTGACTCAGATTGGGCTGGTTGCTATGACACTCATGTGTCCACCAGTGGTTTTTGCTTCATGCTTGGTAGCTCATGTATATCTTGGTTGAGCAAGAAGAAGCCTACTGTGGCCACTTCCAGTTGTGAGGCTGAGTATAGGGCAACTTTCACAGCGACTGTTGAGTGTGTGTGGCTCAGACGCCTTATGGCTGATTTGGGTGTTGGCCAGTCTTCTGCCACCACCATCTTCACTGACAGTCAGAGCGCATTGGCAGTTGCGAGGAACCCTGTGTTCCATGCTCGCACTAAGCACATTGAGGTGCATTATCACTATGTCAGGGAGAGGTTCTCTGCTGGGGAGATCAGCTTGGCATATGTGCCCACGTAGGAGAACATTGCAGACCTTTTCACGAAGGCTCTGCCTAGGGAGAAGTTTGAAGCTTTCCGCAAAGCTTTGGGCTTACTTCCTTTTGTGGAGTGATTTCCACATAGCTCGGCACTTCCTTATACATGAGTGCCAGCTCCTTGTTCACCGCATCACTCCCAGGGGGGATTTGTTGATATATTTAGGTAGTGATGTGTGTGAACACTCTAGGACCGCCGGGGCACTTTTTTCCCTCTTTAGGAGGTTTTTTTCCCCCGGATTGTATATACGCCTATTGCCCTAATGGGCTACTTATCTTTGTACATTCTCTAGTAATACATTCAGTCTTGTGTGTTGTGCTCCAAGCTTCTTCTTCTTCCTTGTGTTGTTCGCGTGCTTCCGCAGACGTCTAACTCCAACACTATTAGGACATGGATCAATTACACAAAAAAAGATTACATCCTTCATATTTTCAATGTCTTGTATCCCTTTGGGCAATAAATATGTGTATCTATGTACATTTCATGAGTAATAAGATTTGAAAAGAAATATATTTAATCCTTCTTGTGTCTTTTGAATGAACTTGGCTCTAGAAAATCTCCTCTATATGAGGTACTCTTTTCTCTTGTAGCCAACAATACTTTTAACATCTGACACCCTTGCAGCCATTGCATAGCTTGAGTAACAAAGGAAGTAGCCCGCCCTTGAAGCATTGAATCCTGGGCATATCCAAAAATTCTAAATGCATCTGTTCTTTCAAGTAGCAGAACTCTCTATGCATTAAAGGGTATTGAAGTAAAACCCATGTATCTTGAAAGAGTCCTCAAGGAGAATAGTGCAAAATCTGCCTCTTCACTATACTGCTTATGAATAACACAAAATGATTTTGTATTCAATTTTGGAAGATAGTGGATCACTGAATGAATATCCATCTTTGTCTTTCCTTTCTCTTCTATGGTTTTCCTTGTTCCCTTCCCCCTGCCAATGTAGTTGTCTTCATCCAATAGATAATTGTGGAAAAAATTAAAAACCTAGGTCAAAAGAAGTCCCAAGGAAATTTTTAAAGTCATATAAATAACTGGAAACACAAGCAAAAACAAAGCATGGGACACGATCGATCCAAGCGATTAGGGTCATCAGAGAATATCGGATGGGCCTAATCGCTTGCATCGGTCATGTTCGATTTCTCACCCTTAACTTTATAGAAACATATAATTAATGTTGAAAATAATATTTATAGAAACATTAAGTTGTTCTATATGGAGCATTCATTCATATAGCTAGAAATATGATACTTGATTGGCACGACCAATTCAAGCGACTAGGCCCATCAAAGAAGCTTGGATGGTCCTAATCGCTTGAATTGGTCGTGTCCAAAGGAGGTCATCTTGAAGCTTACATTGCATGTGAACTTTTGTATCTTATTACTGGTTAAGAATTTGGAGAAAATAATGCTACCATTGTGTCCGAAACGTGCCAAAACCCTAAGAGTGACTGTCTATTTGCATGATTTTGATACCCAGAGGTCTTGATGAGCCTTTTTGTATTGATTTTTAGACACGACCGATGCAAGCGATTAGGCCCATCCAACATTTCCAGATGAGGATAATCGCTTGCATTGGTTGTGTCCTAGATTCATGCACAAATGGACTCATCAAGACCTCTCGATATCAGAATCATGCAAATAGACAGTCAATCTTAGGGTTTTGGCACGTTGCAATGGTAGCATTAGTTTATTGAAATTCTGATCCAATAGTAAGATAGGGAAATTCACAATTGATGCAACCAAAATAAGCTAGTCAAAGGCCGATCAAACACAAGCACTCAAGAAACATGACCGATGCAAGCGATTAGGGTCATCTCGAAATCCGCGGATGTCCCTAATCGCTTGTATCGGTCATGTTAACTTGCACAAAAAAGAGTTTAAAAGCTTGGAACAAACTTAAAAAGCAGAAAAACTAATTAAAAAATCTTTCACAAAGCACTCAAGAAACACGACCGATGCAAGCGATTAGGGTCATCCGAAAATCCCCAAATGTCCCTAATCGCTTGTATCGGTCATGTTGTAAAATAATTGATCATGATGACCCTAAACCCGCACACAAAATGTGGTCTATGGAAAGTTTTGAAAAGCATGTAAAAACATGAAGTCAATGGCAAGTCGGTGGTAGCAAGGAGTTCACAAAAAAAAAAGGCAAAAAGTGAATAGAGGAGCTTAAATAGGTCTCTGGAATGAGTTGACCATTGGTGACACGTGGTAGTGTGTGATTAGTCCATGTCATCTAGCCGCTACGAATCCCAACGTACAATGCCACATGGCATCATTTGAGTGGGCCATGTCATCTAGCCGTTGTGATTCCCAACGTCCGTTTGCCACATGGCACTCACTTATTGGTCCACATCATGTGACCATTACCCGGTCCTCCTCAACTATAAATACGAGTCTCCTTCACCATTTCACATTTTCAAGCTTCATAGAATTTCTCGCTTGCATCGGTCGTGAACTTCCCTATCTTACTATTGCCTCAAAATTACAAGAAACTAATGCTACCATTGCATCCGGAACGTGCCAAAACCCTAAGATTGACTATCTATTTGCATGATTCTGATATCGAGAGGTCTTGATGAGCCTATTTCTGCATGAATCTAGGACACAACCAATGCAAGCGATTAGGCTCATCTGTAAATGTTGGATGGGCCTTATCGCTTGCATCGGTCGTGTTTGGAAATCAATACAAAAAGGCTTATCAAGACCTCTGGGTATCGAAATCATGCAAATAGATAGTCAATCTTAGGGTTATGGCACGTTTCGGACGCAATGGTAGCATTACTTTCTCCAAATTCTTAACCAATAATAAGATACAAAAGTTCACATGCAATGTAAGCTTCAAGATGAGCTCCTTTGGACACGACCAATTCAAGCGATTAGGACCATCCAAGCTTCTTTGATGGGCCTAATCTCTTGAATTGGTCGTGTCCAATCAAGTATCATATTTCTAGCTTTATGAATGAATGCTCCATATAGAACAACTTAATGTGTGTATAAATATTATTGTCAACATTAATTATATGTTTCTATAAACTTAAGGGTGAGAAATCAAACATGACCGATGCAAGCGATTAGGCCCATCCGATATTCTCTGATGAATCTTATCGCTTGGATTGGTCGTGTCTCATGCTTTGTTTCTACTTGTGTTTCCAGTTATTTCTATGAGTTTAAAAGTTTCCTTGGACTTTTTTTGACCTAGGTTTTCAATTTTTTCACAGTTATCTATATTGGATGAAAATAACTACATTGGCAGGGGGAAGGGAACAAGGAAAACCATAGAGGAGAAAGGAAAGACAAAGATGGATATTCATTCAGTGATCCACTATCCTCCAAAATTGAATCCAAAATCATTTTGTGTTATTCATAAGCAATATAGTGAAGAGGCAGATTTTGCAATTCTCCTTGAGGACTCTTTCAAGATACATGGGTTTTACTTCAATACCCTTTAATGCATACAGAGTTTTGCTACTTGAAAGAACAGCTGCATTAAAAATTTTTGGATATGCCCCAGGATTCAATGCTTCAAGGGTAGGCTACTTCCTTTGGTTCCTCCCTAATGGCACCTGATAATATGCAAAATGGACAAATAACTCTATGCTATTGAAAAATTGAGTAGATTTGTCTGCACACATAAGCTCTGCATATTCCTTACGAAGAACTCTGAATGTTCGTGTTAAACATTCAAGAGGTTGCCACTCTAGAATATTGGAAGGACAAATATCTGCAATACAAAAACATACATGTTGTTATACAAAAACAACTGAAATGATAGAAGAGCATTGTAAAACTTCACTTACAGTACAAAGGGAATTGCATATGATTTTTTAGAATAAGATCCTTAGTGTTGTACACATGTTGTACTCTTGCGAACCAACCACATCTCTTTAATTTGAAACTAAGAATACGTCCCCTCCAATGGATTCTTCTGTCATCTCTTTTAGCATGCTTGACTTTATGGGCACCTCTACAGCTAGGAAGCATAGTTACTCATTCGTTTAACTTCACAGAAAGAGGTTTCCACAAAGAATCCTCTCTTTTGTTGTAAACCTCACATGAGGTTACACGATTGGAAGGACGACGAGAAGAAGAATCCATTAGAATCAAGAAGAAGAAGAATGCTCAAAGCGAGGAACCGACATTCACAAACTTTGCCAACATTTATAGATAAAAAGGCTTTGTACACGTGGAAACTTTTGATTTGATGTAAACCCTGTCGCCGAATGACCATGGAATTTTGTGAACCCAAAAATATTTCGTATCTTCAAAAATCATTTCCTTCTTGGAACTTTAAACATATGCATTGTGTGGTGTGCAAAAATATCTATTTTGCGTCAAACCAAAAAATTGTACACTGAATACAAGAATCTTCATCACTTTTGCAGCGCTTTTAGATCATATTCTCTTAAAAAAAGAATTTCTTCATACGGTTAAAGGAGACATCAATGTTATATTCTTGTACACGTGGAAAGACTCTATTTGACAATTTCCTTAATCTCTCATTAGCAAACAACCCCTTTTCGGCCGTTTTTCACCCTAATGTGGTCAAGTTTTTTGTCAATCACGATTGACAGAGCTCAACGCCTCGAGACCTATGAAGACATGTTTCGTACCTGCACAACCTATTGGAGATGATGATACAGCTCGAACCTGCAATAAACACTCAAAAATAGTAAGCACAATAGCTCTCTCTCACTCTCTCTCACAAGTGAAATGAGGGGAATGAGGTGGATAAGGTGATATGACCAAAAAACTGAAAATTTTGTGAAGGTGGAGATGGAGGTGGGAGGTGGTGAGGATGATGATGGTGATGATGATGGTGAAGTGAGAAAGAGAAAATAAGAAAAAGTAAAGAAATTACCTATGACTCCAATGTCACAATCTATATCTTACCATCATATGCTCGTTCTTGAGGCTCTCTCCTCGACAGTGGCACCAAATTTGGTATCACTCTAGCACAATGGCAAGTACCAACGTGAGGAGATCCACCTAATAACTGTCAATCCGTGGAGACATGCGTGAGTGAGAAGCACACAAACATGCACACACATACACACGCGCACACAAGGCAAGAACAAAGAGAGGAATAATGGAGTTCTTTGTATTACTCAAAAAGTCTCTTAGAATAGCTCAAAACTCTAACAAGCTAGCCTCAAAAATGAGCTCTCTAGCTCTTTTTATAGTTTTTGACTAGTTTTGACCCTGTCTAGACCTAGTGTCTGGCCTAGTTAAAAATTAGGTTCCATGGCTTATTTGAGGGCTCAAACGAAGTCTAAAAATTATGAAAATTGGTACGTAGCTACTTCTAATACTCCTCAAGCTCTCAGCTTGAACCAAATGGAGATACTCTACCAAAAATAGTGTTTACAATGTTCATGTAGTGATGAAAATCATTATTAAGAAGGATTTGTCTTGGAAAAATTGTATGGCATAATTGTCGGATCTTCTTTGACTACTTTGCCTACTTGGTCCTTCTCTCTTCTTTGACTCTTTACGTCGGCTCCCCTGTCTTGAAATGCCTTGACTGTTGCCAACAAATGCATATCTCACAACAACCTGTATGCATACTTGGGCTTGCACATGTTCTTGGCATGGTGCAAAAGCTCTAAGGGAAGTTCAACTAAGTTTTTTAACATGTTTGGATTTATCATTACAAGGTTTGTGAGCAAGGTGATGATTCCTTATGGAACTACAATGATGTGTGGAAGCATTACAATTACAATGGTTATTATATGACGCACGCTTTTTCCATGGACGGAATATCTATACATTAGATAGGTGTAAATGAGATGATGTTTATAGATGGTCTTGGGCAGTTTAGGCACCCATTTCCAAATCGTTGAGTGATGATGAGTTAAGGTTTATAGATGTATCAAGATTGAGATTTAGGAGATGTTTGAATGACTTCCTAGGCTTGAGTAAGTGGGGATTGAGGTCTTCAAGCAAGCTTTGGGCACCCATATACAAGAAGCATTGGGGTGTGCCTTCAACAAGTGCTTAGGTATCTAGACCTATCATGTCCACATTGGCTCATTTCTTTGAATATAGTCAATCCTGAGTCCGTCTCCTAGTTTTGGTACTCTATCATGGCTTTGACTTCTTTAAAGGAGTGGTTGGTTGCTCGTGTTTCTTTACCCATATACATTTCACTTTTGATATAGCATGATTCCTTTGTGTATGTAGTGTTTAAAGATGATATAGGTATTTCTTCATTTCATTATTCGATGGTTGGCACTAAGTCTAGATTTGCTCCTTAGTTGTAGGGGCACTTGCTTTTGGAAAAGAAGGGGGCTCCAACGCTTGCATGGCTTGTGTGGTATTATCTACACCATACTTGGGAGCACAAATGGAGTGTGTTGACTTGGAAAAAGAAGGGTAATATCCTTCTAGTTCAATCTTAAGAAATTACTTTTTAAGCCAAACATGAAGGATTCATTACCTAAGCTTTTAGTCTATTGTGTGCTCGTATATCCAATGCTAAAGGTTCTGTAAGATCTTCATCATTATAGGCCAAAAGCTTGACTATTAATGAAACCTAGTGCAAGAGAATAGGCACTTTCACTTCTTCCACACAATAGGTCTCTACACCTCCTTATCCAATATGGTATACCTCTACTCGATTCACGTGTATGCCCATTTCTTGACAAAAAAAGTATCTAATGGCAACTTGTGGAAGCTCTTGAATCAATTAGGGCTCTAATAATCTTGATTGTACTACTTTGTCCTAGCTCAAATGACATGAATGGTCTTCTATCTATAATGTTAGGGTTATCATTAATACATATTTGACACATCCCCATGTGATAACAACAAATTCGATAGCAAGCCTTGTTGTCTTGATTCTTCTAATTTGCTCTCTAGCATCTGCCTATGCTTCTTCTCTGATTCTCTCTTCCTCTTCTTTGTGTACCTTGTCTTTGTTCCATCATGTAAGAATCTCCTCCCTTGGTACAACCTCACTCTACATCCACCAACATAGCTTGGCAATACTTTGCCTTCTAGCATGGCTAGTTGAACAACACCACTTGAGGAAATTCTATTGATAATCATGGTTCCATAATTGCATTTTTCCAACTTACGGCCATATTGTTTCAATGTGTAGATCAATACAGATTCACCAACTTTTAAACATTTGTCCTTGATATGAACATCAAAATAAGCCTTTTGCCTCTTTTTGGCTACATGTATTCTTGCTACTGCATGTAAGCTCGTCTTGCCTAAGCATTCTAGATCCAAAATTCTAGGCGATAAATCATGTCCTTCCCATTGATAAACTTGTGCTACTTTCAAAGCAGGCATCAAGAAATCCAAGGGTAGCATTGTGTTTTGTTCAAATATCATCCGAAAGGGGGTGAGATTGAGTGCCATCTTAAAGGCCACTTGATAATCTCAAACAACATGATGAAGCTATTTGTCCCAATCAAAACATTTGTTATCTACGAGCTTCATCAATACATTGCATAATCTTATTTGTACTCTTCGCTTATCTAGTTTCTTGAGGATGATAAGGGGATGATTTCTTGTATATGCATGAACTCTTGAAGTAGATGTTCAATGAATTCATTCAAGAAATGTGTGCCTCTATTGTTAAATAAATCAATGGGAAACCATATGTTGTAAATATATTTCAAATAAGAACTTAACAGTCATTTGAGCATTGTTCTTGCATGTAGCTCTATCTTCTACCCATTAAGTTAAGTAATCCATGGTGACTATGATATAATTTTCATGAGAACTTGCTCAGGGATTGATGGGTTCTACAAAATCTATACCCCACTTAGAAAAATCAGGTCCTCCCATCATTGGTCTTAAAGGCATTTCCTCCCTTTTGATAGGGTTTGTGTACTTTGGTAGGTATCTCAATGTTTCACATACCTCCTTTCCCTCGAAAAAAAGTAAACAAACATGAGGCAAAATATTTTGATCTATTGTGCCTCCCTTTATCTTTCCATCCACCTGTTGAGTGAGCCACCAAAAACTCCACTTCTGTTTGCACTTTTCCATCCTTAGCCACCATTCCTTTCTTCTTTCCTTATATGCCCAACTAAGTGACACACATGGCCTCATTTCATGTGGTCATATGAACACCTCTATGATCCTTTTGCAAATAATATCAATTCGAATAGTATTTATAAAGCAATCATCTAGTGTGGATTAATGTATAAAAGAGTGTATCGATTTGGACGACAACTTGGAATTAGCAAAAGAGTCTCCAAAGAAAGGTAGTACTGTGAGTGTATAATCGGACACATTCTCAATGATCTAGCATATAAATTGCTAAAAGAATTGAATCTCTCTTTAGGGATACAAAGCCATAATAAGAGGTTTAATTAGACTAGATGCTACAAAGATTGTGGTGGTGACTACTCAACCAACTTCTATCCTAGACAAAATCAATGGTTTAGACCTAGGTGACATTCTTGGTCTGACATAGAACATAAAATGACCAATCATTCCACTATAGATTGTTACTACAATTGACAAGCTATTCATGAGTCTGAGTCTAATATAAGGCCATAAACTTATCAAATTGCACAATATTTTGAAGGTAACTAAGCACAATTTCATCCAAAGGTGAGTAGGTGCACACTAATGTTAGAGATGCCCTAGGTCCAAGTCGACCTCCAATTATCAGCTTTCAACCCTACAAGTTTAGAAATTATAGAGAAAGAATAAAATCAACCCATCATTTATAGTGAACTAATTCTAGAGTCTAAAATGAGGTACCTAAGACATGATTCACAAGATTTTCAAAGAGACACTTTTATTCTACTACCCATACTCTACGTAGAGAATATAAAAACTTTCATCCCTAAATTTTGTTTATATGCATAAAATGACTTGAACACTCATTCTAAACATTATGTACACAATGTCTAATAGAGAGTTGAAAATGAACTATTTCACTATCAAAAGGATTATTACATTTATCTATTTATGTTTTTGTAACAAGACATACATGGATTGACATACATAATGTGATATGTATGTATAGATAAAAAGACAGAGTTTAATATGTTTGTACAGCTAAACACACATAGCACAATATGCATGTATGTTTTTCTATGTATGTTTATCTATGTATGTTTATCTATTAAAGTATGCATATATGTAACTATGCATGTATGTTCATCTATGTATGCTTAATCCATGTATGTTTTTGTATGTTTATCTATGTAAGTTTATCTAGTATGTTTTGTAGTTGAACAAGTCAATGTTTGAATATCAAAGTTATCAATGGCATCTACTAGTGATCCTTGGGCTCATTTGGAGGAGAATAGCATGTCCTTGCAATCTTTGCAAGTATCAAATAGAGAGAAGGAGAAGAATAACTTGAGATCATGTGTGGACATATGG
This sequence comes from Ceratopteris richardii, assembly GCA_020310875.1. Lineage (NCBI taxonomy): Eukaryota > Viridiplantae > Streptophyta > Polypodiopsida > Polypodiales > Pteridaceae > Ceratopteris > Ceratopteris richardii. Next base: position 114,140,100 of record CM035442.1, on the reverse strand, counting down.
AGTTTTTTATTGTAATATTTTGTTGGCTAAAAGATATGAATCAAATAGAAGAGGCTTAGTGCATTCAAGTGACATAGAGCCAATTCATGATCCAACGAGACTGAGAGTAGCCAGGAACATGTTGAAAGCAATACTAAATTATGAAATGGAGGAACGGAGTACATAATTGATACACTATTTGATGACAACAATAAAGATGAACATAATTCTGATCATGATCATCATGAATGTATTACAGATATAGAAACACCAAAAGATGTATTACAAGCATTGGATTGATAAGCGTTATATAAAGATGAAAATATCTCTACTATTCAAACATGTCTTTTATTTATGAATTTACACGATGCATGCCCAAATGATTATATTTTATATAGAGGGGAATTCTCAAATAATCAAGAATGTACAAATGTAGAGAAAAAAAATATAAATAAGTTTCACTTGGACAATTTGTGTTAGTAAAAGTTCTACATCCTTTTTCTATACTACCTAGAATAAAGAACATATTCCCATATCCCTCTATAGTAGGTTTGATGGAAATGGCATGATGTAGATATCCAAATTGTAGATATCATGCACCTGCATACTCTAGGGCATAAATATATTGAGCAGCAATAGCCTCAATTGAAAATCAAGAATCAAAATTTAGAATTGGGCTTAGCTATGGATGGAGTGAATCCATATGGTTTAAAGAGTTATTAATGGAGTACATGGCATCTATGCTTAGTGAATTATAACATTCCATCATGGCTAGCCATCAACAGAGGACACTTGATGTTTCCATCAATTGTACCTAGGAAATATAAAGTAAAGATTATGTATTTTCGCTTAGTACCTTTGATTAAAGGGCTTCAAGAATTATGGTAAGAGATTGATGTGGCAAATGCATCATACATGACTTGACAATGAGATATTAAAATACAAGGTATTTTGATGAACCATGCGTGATTGGCTTGGATGTGTTGAATGATCAAATTTACAAACTTCTAGATATGATGCATGTACAATGTGTGGTAGTTCATTAGATGCTCAATGCTCTAAATCCTTGAATAAGGTGATATATCAAGGTGCTCGTTATCTTCCGAATGGACATCATTTATGTGATGAACAATCAGGTTAGATGCAAAATGCTTATCTACATGTATGTGACTAGTGTATTTTGTGGGAGAGAAGTGAAGGTTCATCTACATGCCAAGGATCAAGAAAAATATATTATCAATTTTAGCATTAGCCAAGATCATCTTGGTTGTCAAATTTGTTGACGATAGACATATAGTTCATGATCTGTTGAATAACGATGTTATTATTGCTTCTCACATTTTATGTCGTGGGTTATATAAGCTCATGATTATGCAAAATATATGAATGATTCAGCATGTATAGTTCAAGATTCTCAGGCTATGTTAGATGCAAAGCTTTGGCATGCACGCTTTGGTCATCTGAATTATGCTAGTTTGCTATGCCTACAAAAATTTGAAATGTTATCCTCTCTGCCAAACTTGAGGCACCTTGTAAATATTTTGTGAAGGCTATATTTTGGGCAAAATGTTGTGTTCCTCCCACCCAAAATATGGTTTAGTTTGAGCTACTCAAAAACTGAAGCTTGTTCACAGTGATATCTGTGGTCCTATGCAGATAGTTTGAGAGTTGAAATTCAAAGTATGGAATTACAGATTCAGTGATTCGGTCAATTTTTTTTTCCAAATAGATAGATGAACAACCCATCACAAAGGTTCATCTCAATTTCATTGAAATTGTACATCTTGTAGAGAAATATTTACCCACCAATTTGTAACCATTCAACTATACTTGCTTTTGCATATAATGTAGATGAGGTTGCAATAGTAGGAATTGTGCATATAAGATGGATGTTCTTTTTAGAGCATTTTATGAAGACGTTAAAAGGATTTTTATGCCAAAAAGCTCGACAGTATGGAAAAATTTTGGTTGGTACAAGAAGCATTAATACTAACATCTGAGTTCCTATCAATGTTAGATCTTGGATGCCACATTATGGTCTGAGTAGATTATCAAAAAGTAGTTGGAGAAGAAGCATAAGGTATGTGCATCAAAAGAAAAATGAACGCTGTAGTCTTGCCAGATAGTTCACTTGGTACAAACTATTCTAAACAGTCTTCCATATTCATATTAGAGTTTTGCTTCTACTTTTAGATTGATAATGAAAGGCAATCCAAATGCCTTAACATTTGAGGAGTTATTCTCTATTTTATTGCAAGAAGATCACTCGAGGCATAAGAGATCCATTATGTGTGTTGTAGATCAAGCTTTCCTAGCTAGTCAGAAGGGCAAAGGTAAATGGAGCTCATCTACTAGTAAGCAAAAATCTACCAGTTTTGCACAATCAAAGAAGGATGACAAAGATGAGAAGAAAATAGAAAAGCAAAACCTATTTTGTGAATATGGTAAAGGAAATGATCATGTCATAAAGAGTTGTCCAAAATTGGCTGAAAAGAGGCAAAGAAGAAAGAGGTTGGAATGGTTGTTGTAGAGGCCTCTACACCTACAAGAAAGTCTACTATTCTTGTGCAGAATGAAGAATGGGCATTTACTATTGTTTGCAGTTATGACCCATCTTCTCATGAGCAATGAATGTCTACATTAGATTGAGATGTTTGGTACTTTGATAGTGGGGCAACCAAACATATTACCTCGAAGCACAATTTCTTCACTTCACTTGAGCTTGCCCCTACAGGGAATATTGTGAGATGCTTTATTTGTGCCAGGGATCAGGAAAAATCTATTATTAGTTTCAACATTATCCAAGATTAGCTTAGTTGTGAAATTTGTTGATGATAGATGTACAGTTCATGATATGTCAAATGGTGATGTCAATATTACTTTTGGCATTTTATGCCGTGGGCTATATAAGCTCATAGATTATGCAAAAATTATGAATGATTCAACATGTGCAGTTCAAGATTCTGAGGCTATGTCAAATGCAAAGATTTGGCATGCATGCTTTGTTCACCTTAATTTTGTTAGTTTGCTATGCTTGTAGAAATCTGAAATGGTGTTCTCTTTGCCCAAACTTGAGGCACCTTGTAAACATGTTTGTGAAGCTGTATTTTGGCAAAATATAGTGTTCCTCCTCCCCAAAAGGTGGTTCTATTTGAGCTACTCAAAAATCACAACTTGTTCATAGTGATGTTTTTGGTCCTATGCAAACATCTTCTTTTGGGAACTGCCTTTACTTCATGACTTTCATTGATGATTATTCCAAGCATGTATGGGTGTATCCACTGAAAGCAAAGTATGAAGTGTTTATATGCTTCAAACAATTTCTAGTTTTGGATGAAAATCTATCAGCATGCAAAATGGGCACCCTCTATTATGATCGAGGGGGGATACATTTCTTCTAATTTTAATGCATTCCTGCCTGAAAATGGGATAAAAAATTAGTGTAGAGTGTTGTATACATCTCAACATAATGGACTTGCTAAAAGAAAGAATGGGTTACTCATGGAAATGGCCGCAAGGTGTATGGTCAAAAGTCAAGGTTTACCACATAGTTTGTGGCTTGAGGATATTATGTGTGTAGCATATATACTTAACAAGTGTCCCACCAAAGCATTGTAGTCTATCACTCCATATGAGGCTTGGCATGATTGCAAACCATCTATTCCTCATGTGCATGTCTTTGGTTGTTTTGCATATGTGCTAGTATCTGAACAACAACGTAAGAAATTGGACGATAAAGTAGTGAAATGTTTATTATTAGGTAGAGTTCTCAAAGCAAAGACTATGGTCTCTAACACATTTTGGTTAGCTGTGTTTTTTTTGTGGAATATGCAATTCATCCATTATTTATGTATTGAAGAGACATTAGCTAGCTCCAAAGATGTGTATGAAACTTTGTTGCCTCTTTTTACAAGTGGATAGTCAAGTGTTGTTCCAAATGAGGTAATTTTTTAGCCTTTACAAGTTCCACATGATGATGCAGATCATCCCATTTCTGATGTAGATTTACATGATGCACTTGTTGACAATAGGGTTGATATAGAGGAGGAAAAAGAATATGCCTAAATGGTTGGTGTAGACTTTAGGAGACAGCAAATCAGATGCACCTTTGTCATATCATACCCGTTTAGGCTCTCATAGTGCTTCTTTTGCTTCAGATTTCTATGCAATGGCTACCTCAAGTCTTTGTGTTGAGAATGAGCCTATAATGTTTGATGAAGCACAAAATTTAGAAAATTGGATGACTGCTATGCAATTAGAATATGATGTTATTTTGAAGAACGGTACCTGGAATGTACATTAGTAGGACATTAAAATAGCATTTTTGAATGGTGGCCTACATGAAGAAGTGCATGTATTTCAGCCCCATGGTTTTGTGTAGAAAGGGCATGAAAACAAAGTGTGCAGGTTGAAATGGCATTATATGGTTTGAAGCAAGCACCATGTGCTTGGCATGGGTTTTAAAAATGTTCCAACGGAGAGCACCTTATATGTTAAGCATGCAAATGATGTGCTTCTAATCATTGTTTTCTATGTTGATGACATGCTTCTCAGTTTTCCTAATGAGAAGCATATTGCTTATTTTAAGGCTGATTTGCATGCCTCATTTGAGATGTCAAGTTTGGGGCATTTGCATCATTATTTGAGCATTCAGTTTATGCAGGTTGATGGAAAAAAAGCTTTGTGTCAAACAAAATATATTGACACATTATTGCAACATTTTGGCCTTGAAGACTGCAAACCTATTGCCACTCCTATGGAAACAAGTTTATGGTTAGGTATTCATGATGTTGGAGATGCATTTGATGTTGTTCTCTATCAACAAGTTGTTGGATGCTTGATTTATATTCATATATTTTGTTAGTGATGTGTGTGAACACACCTAGGACCAATAGTTGGCTATTCAGGATATATTGGATTGTACTAATTGCCCATTATGGGCATATATGATGTGTCATGTACTAGTTGCAAAAGGAATATGGAGTATTGTGCAAGCCGTTGAAAAACAACCTACTACATCTACAAATACAATTATTAAAGTTGATGCAGATGGCACTGAAGATGGCAATCTTCAAATTCATATTTGTGTTGTGGTTCCTGCTGCACCTACTATAGAGCAACTTTATTGGGATGACAGAGATTCTCAAGCACATGCATTGATATCTTTGTCTATCAAACATGCCATTATCACTCGCATTGGCTCTTGCAAGATGACAAGAATAGAGAAAAAGAACATAATCACAATTAATGATTGAGGGGAAGCTATTGGTGCAAACCGATCCCCACATGATGTTTATGAAGACTTAATGAAGTCAAGAAAATGCACGGATAAACATTGAAGAAAGAATTTGTTGTAGATAAAGATCAAGAAGGATGAAGATGTTCATGAATGAAGAGCTTGAGATATGATTGTACATAGGTTGACTTGAAAGGATCCTAATCAGTGTACTATATTTAGAAGTTAGGCAATCAATAATACAAATGAATATCAATCTATGATCATGATCCAATTACAAATTTGTGGCTATATAAGTCAATCAATTACATTTGAGGATATAAAGACTACTATCAATGTGAAGATATATGTCTTGAAGGAAACCTGTAGATTTAGAGTTCAGTTAAATTCTCATTTCTTTGAGGATGATCACATGGATCAAGAATCCTTGTACACAGATCTAGATCAATAGTAAACCAATTTATAATTAAAGTTTTGTGTCCTAATTCTTCACATAGTGTGTGTATGAATCATAGGAACATTTATATGTTTATTCTTTGAATTGAAGTTGTAGAAATGGTGCAACTTGTTGATCAATGCTTTGCTTAGATATCAATGAAGCGTGTAAAGTTTTTAATGATTAATCATTAAAATCTTAATTTGGGAGATATGGAAGCTATGGCTAAAATCATTTTATCAAACAGGTTAAAACCTAAGAGAAATCTACATTAGAACTTACCTCTGTCAAAGTCACCATTTCCAAGCACCTATTTTAGATAGGCTTTTGATCTTTGTGATCATAGGGAGATTTCACAAGTGTAATCAAGTGTTCATTGAACCTTAAGGTTGCACAAGGATGATACAAAGTTCCTTATGTGCTTCAAAGCATTAAAATTCATGAATGATGCAAAGTGTGCATGCTAAAATTTTGCATTTGAATTAGCTTGAGAATCATGAAGTGTGTGAAGAGTGGTGGATAATGCATAGAGATGAGAGGGTGTTGGCAAAGACCTGGTCTAAAACATCCTAAGAAACTCTAAAGAACCTTAATTAACTTCCTAAGCTTCCAATATACGCATTTAGATCACCATAGTACTTTGGAGCATTATTCTCAAAACATTGTCAAAATAGATAACCTGTGTGTGCAAAACGCCTTGAGAGAATCTTCTATTTATGGAAGAAATCACTTAGTGTTTCACTCGGAGCTCAAATTCTAGTAGCAATTCACCCAATAACTTTTGCACACTTTCAAATGAAGTTTTGGTTGAGCTATATTGAGTTATTTAATTAATTTAGGACTTAGAGCAATGCGCATAAGAAGTTATGGGGGTAATCTCAACTTTTAATGAAAAAGGAGATATATAGACACAGTCACATTGATCTACTCATAACTCAAGATCTAAAGCTCTAACGACTATGAAACTTTGTAGGCATGCTTAAAATATTCTTAGCTTTGTGATCCAATTTCTAGATTGGATAACGAGTTCCTACACACAAAATAATGACTCGAAGAACTTGATAGACTTTATGCAATGCACTATAACAGTAGATAGAGATCAATGTAGCTATGAAAATGAAGTGTAAATGTATTGATAGTTGATATATGATACAATAAAAGAGTGGAGGACTTCTTTAGCTTCAGTTCAAGACATAAAGCACTAAGAATGAGTATGATGATCAACTCATATCCCATGACTAAAGTGATTAGTGTATATATACAATTTTGCTTCATAACTATTGATAGATTCCACCTAAAAGTGATCGAAATTTTTGGGAAGTAATTGGAATTTTAAATTCAAATGTTGTTGTGTCATTTGTCTTCCAATGAGTCCACAAAATTTTCTCCTATTATCTCATTTACCTTTGACTAAGATAAAACCAAACATTAACCTTTTAAACTCCTTAAGTGTATGATACTATGAGTGTGAAATTATGCCTCAAATATCATGAGAAATCCTTTGTGCATAAGTCAAGACCTTAGGCTTTCTTCATGCACCAACAACTTTCCATCAAGCCTGAGATGCTTGAGCCTTCAATCCACTGATATTTCCTGAAGTCCAATCATAGATTTGAATCTATTGAATTTTATTCCATCCAATGCTTTTTTCATCATATCTACATATTGTTGTTGATGAGATACATATGAGAGTTCAATTTCCTTGCTTGTGAGTTTCTCCCTAACATAGTGATAATGGAACTCAATGTGTTTGTTCCTAGCATGATAAATTGGATTTTTGCAAGGTGAAGAGAGCTTATATTGTCTCCAAAGATATGAGGAGTATAAGACTTCACTCCCAAATATAAGTATAATGCCTTAATCCACATGGATTCTTGAGTTGAATTTTCCAAACCTCTATATTCAGCTTCAGTAGATGAAAGAGCATATTGGTTTGCTTCTTGTATGGACATGAAATGAGCTTTGTACCTACAAATTTAAGATAACATGAAGTGTTTCTCTTGTCATCTTTAGAACTTGTCCAATCTACATTAAAAAATAGTTTTGTATCTATATCAGAGGTATATGGATAAAATAGATCTTCATTTATGGCTCCCTTCAAATACTTGAGTATCCTCTTAGATGCTTCCATGTATGGTTTCCTAGGAGCATGGATGAACCGAATGAGAACACTTACACTATAGCAAATGTCTACCCTAGTAAGTGTTGCATAATTCAAACTTTGTACCAGCATTGGTAGCTTTTTGTGTCTTGAATTAGCTCACCTTCATGAGCACTTAGCTTCAGGTTTATCTCCATGGGTGCACCTGCAACCTTAGCATTCTCCATCTTGAATTTGGCTAGCATATCCTTGGTATCTTTATTTTGAGTGAGTTACAAACCCTTTTATGTATACACAACTTCCAAATCTAGGAAGCATGTGAGTTGTAGTACGTCACTTATCTTAAAGTCCTCCTTCATTTATAGCTTGATTCTCATGATAGCTTCAACATCATTACCTATGAGTATTAGGTCATGTACATATACAAAAAGGTATATGAATTCTCCATGAGTCCTCTGGATGAAGAGTGAAGGATCTACTTTGCTAAATGTGAAGCCTTTATCCTGCAAATATGTCACAAGTATATGATTCCAAGCTCCTGGAGCTTGCTTTAGACCATATAGGGCTTTCCTTAACTTGCATACATGTTCATGAAAAATTTGAGTATTCAAAGCTAGGAGGTTGAGCCATATATACCTCTTCAGGTATCCATCCATTCATAAATGCATTCTTCACATCCATTTGATATATAATCCAATTCTTTGTAGATGCAATGCTCATTAGCACTATGATTGTTGGCATATTTTCCATAGGGAAGAAGGCCTCCTCATAGTTAGCTCCTTGGGTTTGAGCATATCCTTTGGCCACAAATCCAGCTTTATACCTATTAATGGTTCCATTAGAGTTCTTCTTCACTTTGTATATCCATCTAGATCCAATGGTCTTCATGATTGGAGTCTTGGGCACCAGTTCCCTGGTGTGATTCGCTTGTAAGGCTTCAATTTCTTCTTCCATGGCATTCATCCACTCTGGTTTCTTCTTTGCCTCCTCATAAGATGAGGCATCTTCATAATTTAGGTCTTGTGCTAAATAGATAGAGTGTTTAGTCATTAGACATGTATCAGAGCCATACCTTTCAGGCTTCTTCTTCTACTTAGTAGATCTTTTGATGGTTTGTTGAGAGGATTCTACATCCCTCAATTCTTGTATCTTGGTCTTGCCTTTGAAGTTATATGAGTTGATTTCTTTTTTAGGAGTCTTTTGAACATCTTTAGAATCACTTGAAGCTTTAAGTGTATCTATATTCTTGCTTGAGAGAGTTGGGAAGTTTTCCTCTAGATCTTATGGTAGCTTGATCTTCCTACAATCATCTTCAAACCATGATTTGTTCTCCTCAAATACAACATCTTCACTGATTATAAATGGAGTTGTTGAGAGGAAGAACAGTTCTCTCATGGAAAGGGCAAGGTTTATTGTCAAAATTTAGGCTTTACCATATAACTTGTAGCTTGAGATTATTATGTGTGCAACATATGCACTTAACAAGTATTTTATCACTCCATATGAGGTTTACCATTATCACAAGCCATTTGTTCTCATCTGTGTGTTTTTGGTTGCCTAGGATATGCATTAGTGCATTAACAAAAATGCAAAACACTAGATGATAAAGCTCTAGAATGTATTTTCATTGGGTACAATTATAAAAGCAAAGGCTATCATGTGAACCATCCATAGATGAAATGCAGTCATGTTACTCATGATGTTGTTTATGTGGAAGATGACTTTCGTGTACCAAGGAGACATTAGTCATCTCAAAGGATTTGTATGACACTTTGCATCCTCTCTTTATGGGCGGACACTCAAATGTTGTGCCTAATGAGGGTACTTGGTCTTTATGTGATTTTCCTCCAGGAAAATGAAGGGCTTTGGTGTGTTGAACAAGAGGAGCAAGGAGGAGATGAAGGGATAGAGAGGAAAGGAGAGACACACATACATGCATGGGAGCCTCAAAACCCATATAATGATCTCTATGAGACAATGCTTTATAAATGATATATGTATATGAATATAGGGGTAAGTTCACATGACCCTTACGTCCCCAAAAATCTCCCACTTAAGCATCAATGTGACCATACATGGTAACAAATACAAAGAATGATGTAGGACTATACAATAATGTATAGGAAGAATCCAGATCTCAATCCATAGCAATCAACCTACACCGATTGCCTCAAGCAAGATGTATCCATGCACCTCAAACTACTATAGACTCATATCGACAAGCTTCGAGCTCACATTTGTCTGATGTAAGAACTGACAAAGTTCTTGTAAATCTCCCACTCGCTCTATGCCTATGTCAATCATTGAAGGATTGACAACTCCAAGTGCAAATGCTCCAATAGCGATTGCAATGTCTGGTCTCAAGCATAAAAAATTGTACATCAGACTCCCAAATGTTGATGAAACCTATGCTATCCTAGATAACCTAAGCATGTTAGCGATGCCTGTATCCAAGGCATTCAAAGCACCATCATCAAGACTAGCATGTCTTAATATATCCATGTCAACATCTGGTATGAGGGAATCCAAGAATGACTGCATAACTATTGACTCATCAACATCTAAATGAGTCATCATATCAACCAAGGATCTGTCTATCTATGCATCTCAAAAGCTAAACTACTTTATCACACACTGTGTACCATGAGAGCAATTTTTCTCTATTGCACCAAGTGTATCATCATGCTCCACATGAGCTAGTCACACAACATCAACACCAAGGTCAAACTAATTATCACACTCTAACTCAGTTATCATCATAATGATCTACATGAGCATCAATATCATGCTCTAAAGCATCCAATCGATCATCCAAAGTGTGCTCTGTGTGAGCATCTATATGATTAGAAAAATCATGCTTTACATAAGCATCACAAGCATCCAAAACATGCTCGACATGTGCATCCATCCAAGCATTTGAATCTTGCCATACAATTCCATCATGAATGTCAATAGACCTATGTGTAGGTATACAAAATGAGACATGATGAGTCTCAACTTGCACATAAGGCTGAGATCCCACTGAGACCAGATTGTCTCTCAGATCAAGTATCTACAATGGATACTTGTGCCCAATCCTAGCACCTCTGACAAGCATAAGTTTCCCTAACTACAAATAAAAATGATGCTCACCAAGGAATGCATAACATCTAATATCATGTAGCTAGATAATTGAAATCAAGCTCATAGAGAATGATGGCACATAATGTATGTATCTCAGTACAAGTGATGCTCCACTAGGTAGCACAAGGCATATATCTCCTGCATCCTCAATGTCATATTTCGTACCATCAAGCATGTGCACACATCCACGACTCTCACATCAGAATCGACAAAACCACTCACAATGTGAAGTAACATGAAAATTGGGTAATGCATCAAGCAACCAAGTTATGTGTGTTATCCATCAATTGGAGGCCCTTTAGTCCTCACCCACATGTCATAGTCCTTGTCAACATTAAAGAAATCCAAAAGTACTAATAGCATCCCAACCCTTGTTTGCTTTCCTTCTTCCCAAAAATTAGTGTCTTTAATCTAAGAAAACATTCCATCAGTACACAACCTTTTTCATTTTCATATTCATTCCTTTCATTTGACATGTTTAAGTAGTAACTAGGATATTATGGTATTTTCTTCTTATCTAGCACATCTTGCCATCATTGTAATCATGTCATTGATTTTGATCTTTCATTTGGATTACTAGATACCAAAGAATCATGTATGATGATATGCATTTTTGGGATGGTGTCCTCTCTCAATATATGAAGTCAATTTAATATCTTCTATTTCATTTTTTGTCATGGTTTTATTTTCATCATAATTGGCCATTATGACTTGTACACATATATGACTTTATATTTTAGGAATATATAAATCAGATGTTCTTTGTATGAGTCGGTCTTATTTTTCACATAGAGATCTTGACACATCATGGAAAACTCATCCCCCCATAGATGTATTCTAATTCTTTTCTTAAAATGGTAGAAATTATGTTTAATGTGGGTTCAAAATAAAATGAATTGCTTGTTGATTTCCATTTTCATGAAATCATATAGTTTTTATAATCTAGAATGTTTTATAGTTCTAATTGGAACTCCTAATGTAGAATATAGCATGTTTTCATAACCAAAAATTTGAATCAAGATTGAAGGAAATTATTATTAAATGAAAATCATATGATTTTTTAGCCCTAGTTAAAACAGATATTATCATATCTATGAAATAACTGAAAACGGTCCAATTTTTCCTTCTTTTTAGCATATTTTTGTAATTTTAAAAAGAGAACATGTCTTTGTTCTCGTTTGTTGTGACTCTATGTTTGCAATAAAATGGCATTGAAAGGTTGAATTCACATCCCAAACACTAGCCAAAAAAATCTGCAAGTGTCTATCAACTTTGTTCTTCAGGCTCAAAAAACCTGCATAGACTTGCAGTGGCTACTTCCACCACAACTAAAACCTTTCAAGAAACCTGTAGGTTTACTAGTGTGACTAAAAAAAAAGCCCCAAAAGATTAACATTTCTTGTCAAATAAGTACAAAGAGCACTCTTCTTGACGTTCTTGAATCTATGTAAAGAGAATTATGCATGACAGAATTCCAAAATGCCTCCAAGAATCACCCCAAAAATGCTTCAAAATAGGCTTTGAAAGCAAAGAATGAAGCTTTGAGGGCCCAAAACATGCTCAAGGTAATGTTAACCTTAGTCTTTCTCTTTCTTCAAACACCACAAGATTTTATCTTAGTGACAAGAGATTTTTGGTTAAGCGAGCTCCGAGGAGAATAGTATTGGGATGGGTGACCTCCCGAGAAGTATCGAGAATGTCTGTCTTCCTTGATCATTGAGTTCCTCCCTCATGCACAACCAACAACACCAACGGTGACTTTAGTGACTCAGATAACAAGGTATGACAAGGTCTATGCCTTGGTCGCCACTTTAGTTGTAAGCCTTGGAGAAAGCCTTGAGTGGGCAGAAGGGTGTTCATTGCGCTTGCACAAAAGGAACAAAGATTTTGCATCCGAATGCTCTAATTCCAGTGAAGTATTTTGATAGCGATGCACCTCAATGGAATCTCCTTCTCAAGAGTTCCAACATGTTACATCAAAGTAGAAAACCAAGTTCTAACACCACACACAGTACTCCGCACAAAGGCTACAAAATACACAAAAAACTCACAGTACATAGACCATGAACAAGGATTTCTTAGGTCATACAAATGGGGTCAAATTTATAGTGTGTGGCTGACCAGGCCACTATATGTTTTATTAAAAAACATATAGAAAAGGTGTCTGATGGACATTTGGCCTTTCACATGGACACTAACACTAACAAGTCTCATCGGGTTTCTTTGACAATACTAATGTGTTTTTCCTTGTCATAACAGATCTACAAAGGCACTTGCAAGTATCAGTAAGCAATGGAAGAAGCATGCTTTAGTTCTAGACAAACGAACATCAGTATTATGGCCATCGAAGAATACCCTACCAAACCACCCCCTTGGTTCCAAAACTCTTAGGGTACCATTCCCATCCTGGAGCCTCCATCAAGATGAACAGAGAAAGTTCACACACACTCTCACTAGTTTAATGAGTTGGTCAGACCCCTAGTGAATGGCCACTAAATATGGGAGTCAAAATGTGAGTTCAAAAATACCTAGGTCAGTTTCAATTCTTTTCCAAGGAATTTGAGGAATTACAAAACTCTATAGATTTATAGAATATATGGGAACAAGTAGGACTAATTAATTATTTTTGTGCACCATTGCTAACGTCAGACTTTATGAGGTGTTATTACCTAATTCAAAATCTCCAGTCAGGGGCAGATAAGGATCTTCTTAGTACTTTTGTCATATCCTCACTCCTTCCCAAGCGAGAACCAAAGCAATTCAAACTATCTCACAAATTGGTTAACAAAGCTCTCAATATGCAAGGTAGACATGTTCCTATTGACAAAGAGACATAGATACCAGATGCCATGAAGAAAAGAGATCTAATGAAGATCAATCAAATTACTAGCATCACACCTAGTTTGTTTGTTCCCCTGAGAATGTGCATACAACACTTTGCCTCTGGAGGGCAAGACCCCTTCAAGCAACCCCATAAGAAGATTTGGCTCGGTCTATACATGACATTCATTAGAGATAAAGACAGATCTACCTCACTAAATCATTGACCAACTTTACACAATGAATGCAAGATGGTAGCGCAAACAAGTCATGAATTGGTGTTGTGCCATAACAAGGATCATCAACAAGTGTTCAACATATGACATCCCAATAGAGTATGCATTAACACGGGCACCAGTACAGCTTTTCAAGCACAGAAGGTCCTTAGCATCCCCACAACCAAAGTGTATGAGTGGAACAATCCCTTGCTTGCAACCATCAGGCATTTTCACCATGCCAAAAGTGTCACCCACTACTGCTCTCACCACCATTACTTAGTTCATCCCTTAACACTTAAAGTGTTGAGGGATATGCTTAACACTTTATACCAAAGTGTATGAGTGGAACGATCCCTTGCTTGCAACCATTAGGCATTGTCACCACCCCAAAAGTGTCACCCACTACTGCTCCCACCACCATTCCTCAACCTTGAAAAATTATGGGGGAGTGTATCAATGGAGTGTTGTAAGATGAAGAGCAATGATCTTGGAAAAGCTTTAGACAATCCAAGTCTAAGAACACTCTTGGAAAAGATTTTGGACAATCCAATTCTAAGAACACTCGGTGGAGTTTTGTAAGAGGTAGAGCAATCAAAACATTGCAATTGAAGTGCATTTGAAGAAATTATGGCATCTAATCCTTCTTAGACCATATAGGATTATAAAGAAACTTCCAAGTATATGTTGTGTGCACATTGTGCTCATCCTCACTTATTTACGTGTGGGGAGATCTAGGGAAATTGTTTGTGAGTCATACTAGGGTTGTTGTGTGTTTGTGACACTTGATTCACTTTAGAGCTTAGAAGGGGTGCAAAAAGAAATTAGAACCATAGTGTGAACAAGAGATACCTGAATCTAATCATCTAGGGTTCTAGGGTTGGACAATCATTGAACTATGAGTACCAAGAAATCAATGATTTTGAACTAACTAATTCTATCCAAACTTGGATCTAGGCAAGAGAAATCAAGAGCAACTCAAATACCATCTATTGACATCCTCTCAATTGCCCTAGCAGATCAATTAGAGGATTGCACATAGCTTTATTAGGGATGCTTAGCAGAGCTATTGAAGACCTAGACACTAGGAGCCAAAGGTGATTTGGTAAAGCCTCTAGCTTGAATTTTCACTATGAGGAAGTTTAGTTTTAAAGCCATCAAGATTGAGAAAGTTAGGGTTTGACCTTGAGTATCAATGAGGAAGTTTTAGAAACATTAACATCAGTATAATTTGACTAAAGAAATACTCAATTTGCATTAAAATTTTACTTTTTGCAATCAAGCAATTTCTCTAGTCAAAGCAATGGCCTAGTTGCATTTTAAAAGGAAGTGGATATTCAATGCCATTATTGTCATAAGAAAGGACATTTGAAGAAAGATTGCTATGCGTTAAAGAATGCTAAAGGTAAGGGCAGAATGTTGATGGGCATGTAAAACAAGTACCTGCACCATCTTCTTCGACTATGAAGATAGAAGGAATTAATGCTATTTTTTATGATTCTAATGTGTTGACACTTCATAGTAGTGTGCCCATTGAGGCTCTTATGGCTAGTTATGTTTTCCACACGCGGATGCTAGATTCTCGTGCTTATTTCCATGTGACACCACATAGATAATGGCTATTTAGTTATGTGGCAAAGTCTCTTATAACAATGAGACTTGGTGACCCTTACCAATGCGATGTTTTCAAGATTGGAGATGTGGTTCTGTAGTTCATTGATGGTTCAAAATTCACTATGCATAATGTATGCCATGTACTTTAGCTATCACATAGCTTGATGTCAGTTGCTCAACTTGATGACATTGGTTACGAGATAGTTCTATGCTCAATCCTTTTGTGTGGGCGATTAACTTTCGCTCTGATACCACTTGTTATGATCGACGCGGCAAAGGCCCGAACCTTGTCAAGCCTGCGGAATTTGCTGTGCCACCGAAAAATTGGTTGCCAAGCTAGAGTGATATTAGAACACCTCTATAATCAGCAGTAGCTCAGCAGAGTTACTGTCACTCAAACGTATAAGACTTTGTTTTGAATTTCCTGAGAAATTCACTGGGACTTCACCGGACTATTACTGGACTGTCACCGTAATTATACCGTAATCAACTCCTATTCTGTTTGTAATTACTTCAAGTGAGTATACAAGAAGTAAGGAAGTGATGCGTGAACTTCCTTTACTGAGTGAACTCTTTCTAAAGTTTAAGAGAAAACTTCTCCGGTTCAGAGTCCTTTTTTGGTTAGACCTTGTACTGTGTGTACATATCCATTTCACCGAAATCCTTGACGAACTGATAGTAGAGATGTCTAGCTATAAGATAAGCTAACTCTCATACAAACCTTTAATTTACTCTACGAGATATACTTCGTTGTTCTACCGGAAAACACGTTTTCTGAGAAAACTGTAACTGACCGAAAACATTCGTTGACTGAGAGAGTACCGAGGGACACGTTTACTAACAAACTGTAACTGTTAACGGTTAACAAACTTTCTATCGTAACACGAAAACACTCAGAGTTCTTCACATATGAACAGTGCGCACAAACTTCCACATGAACATGTGTTTTCTATTAGAGAAGATGTGTACAAATTAACTTGGCCTCTTCTTGCTCAAGCTATGGAAACTCTCCTATACTGAGTAGTTCCTTCTACCATCCCTCTCAGATGAACACCTGACATTTCAGGTTTCTGTTATTCATCTGTACATACGCGATCTATGGCGTCTTCTGAAAAAACTTCTCACTCACTCTCTCTTCAGTCTCTATACATACGCGATCTCTGGCGTCTTCTCATTTTCTCATCTCTTTGTTCTATCTTATATTTTTGACCTCTGTATGTGCTCTATTTATACTGCGCGCTCTTCTCACGCACGTTCTTATTCGCACTTCCCTCTCTATTATTCTTATGCACGTTCTCTCTGTATATACAGTTTGATTCGGTGTAACGAACTCTGATTCTGCAAGATTCTTCGATGTACATAACTGTCGTGAATTTGTCCCTTCATTAAGGCTTTTGATATTCTGAATATTTGATTTCGCTTCTCTTTATCCTTCTTTTTCTTTATGTCTGTCTGTATGTCAAATTCGTGAGTGATTCTTCAACATTTTGCATATCAAAGGGAAATATGGTGATTGCAAAAGGAAGCAAAGTTGGCTCACTTTATCCTTTATTTGTATCATAGAAAAGACACTTGCTAGCTATTACTAAACAACCTATGGCTTGTATTTGGCATGGCCATTTGGGCCACATATCTCATAGTGCAATGGAAAATCTTTCTCATTCTTACCTATGTTACCTTTCTTTGATTTTTCATTTTGTGAGCATTGCCAATATGGAAAGCAAACTAGCAATGTGCATAAGATGCACATTAACTCTTCAATTCAACCTTTAGATCTTGTTCATACATATGTGTGTGGTCCTATGCCCACAAGGTCATTAGGTGGTTCTCTTTACTTTGTCACTTTCATAGATGACGCTACTAGAAAAGTCTCGGTATATCCTATCAAATTGAAGGATAAGGTATTCCCTACTTTTAGAAAATATCTTGCTTCGATTGAGACTAAAAAAGGAACTAAGCTCAAGGCTTTACATTTAGATAATGGGGGTGAGTATACCTCACATGAATTCATCCATTTTTGTCAATCTATAGGAATTCATAGAGTTTACATCTCCTTATACCCTAGTACAGGATGGTTTAGCTGAAGGATGAATAGAAATATTCAGGATAGAGTAGCTTCTATGTTGCATAATGCAAACCTTTCATAAATCTATTGGGCAAAAGTAGTATTGACTGCAGTTCATGTGATTAACCTTTCACCTAGTATTGCCAAAGGTCTAAAAGAGGCACAAGAGTTATGCACAGGCAAGCCACCATATTATGATAATCTTCGAGTTTTTGGGCGTGAAGCATATGTTCATATACCCAAGAATCTTAGACAAAAGCTAGACCATAAGTCAAAGAAATGCATTTTTCTTGGATATGGTCAAGAAGGCTAGTTTGTGTTAGATATGCTCAATACTCCACCCTCATGTGACCACAAATGATCCATGGTGCTCTAAGTTGTAAGGCCCCCATTATGAGGAGAAGCCATTATGAGAGCCTGGACATTTGTCGAACCCTAACTTCCAAGTTAGATGAGGTTTATGTGTGACCATTGATGGTTATAGATGATCTTTGTGAGCCTAGTTGTTAGGTTAGGTAGGGCATAAACTTCCAGGCCATTGGGTTGGCATTTAAGGTGAAAATAAAGGCCCTGTGGCATCGCGGGGTTTCCCCATAGAACCTTAATGGGGGGGAGTGCAAAGAGGGGCTTGCCCCCTTTTGCGGGGTCCGAGGGGCCTATCCCCCTGGCCCGTAGGGCCGAGACGGTAGGACTTCTGGTCATGGAGATATTGTCGGATCATATATTTTACCGACTATTTTGTATCTCCCGACTATGTTTATCTATACCGAACCGCCTTGTAAAAGCTATATAAGCACGGCCCAGGTTGAGCTTTACATAGCATTGCACACTAGTAAACCCTTCATCTAGAGTCTGTCTAGATCGCCATCTAAGCTCCACAGTGGGAGCGCACGGGTGGACAACACCATCATTGTAACTGCATTACGCTCGGCAATCTGAGAATTTGAGTTCTCTATCTCTCCCTCTGCGTCTATCTTTGTTTGCGTTTTTCTCTCAAATCTGTCTACAGGTTTATTCCGCTGTGATGTTATTTTCTTACATGGTATCAGAGCTAAGGAGGCTCTGAGTGGTGCAGAAGCAGAAATGCAGAGGTTGCAGAGGTCTGAACAACAAAAGAGAGAAGATGTCAAGCGGTGCATCATCATCTACGACTGGGGGCCAAGGTGGTTCATCAACAGGAGTAGGTGGCGCACAAGCAGGGGCAGCAGTGATGTCGGTCATCCCAACATTGCGGATACAGCCACCAGCCTTCACAGAAGGTAAACTTGATGATACGAACTACACCCTGTGGAAGTTCAAAATCACTTCTATTCTTGATTCGTATGAGCTTTTGGAGACTGTTCTTGGGACTGATCATGAGCCCCAAGAAAGACCTGATCCAAATAATCCTGGTCGAATGATTCCTCCTAATGCTGATCTTCTACGTGCTTGGAAATGTATAAATGCAGATGCACTCTGTGCTCTTGTTACAAGTACTTCTGGTAGTGTTCTGACTCTCATTCAACATACTACGAAGGCATGTGAAGCATGGAACATATTGAGAAATCAATATGAAACTCATAATCAGACACGGATTCAGAACTTGGAGAATCAGCTTGCAGCAGAACGGTTTGCTGATGCGGAGACTGCAGAGGTGTTTATCACTCACATAAAGAATCTACGAGATCAAATGGCAGGAGCAGGTGTTCAAAAGTCAAGTGAAGAGCTAGCTCGACATTGTCTTCGAATCTGTCCACCTAAGTTTGATGGTCTAGTAACTGCTCTTAATACTCAAATCAGACCTCAACCACTAACTTTTGAAGAATTCAATGCCTTACTCATGGAGGAGGAGCTGCGGCTCAAGGCAAGGAGTGGTGGTAGCAAAGGAGATGCTGCATTCACAGCAAATGCCAAAGGAGGCAAAACAGACTCTTCAAAAGATGGAGACAAAAAGAAGAACGACAAAAAGAAGTTCAAGGGAGAGTGTTTCCACTGCAAGAAGAAGGGACACAGAATCCAAGACTGTCGCATCAAGAAGGCAGAATAGAAGAGTGGCTCTTCAAAAGGTGGCAAGGGCAAGGAGTCTGCCAACACAGCAGAAATAGAGCTTGAGTTAGTTGTTACGATAGAGGAGGTGTGCTCCTCGGCTGAAGATTCAGGAACAGATGACTCATGGGTGTTGGACAGTGGTGCATCTCGTCACATGACGAGTAGAAAAGACCTTTACAGTTGGACGGTAACAACAACATTGTTGGGACTGGCATAAGGAGGAACAACATGTATGAGTTGTGTGCTCTTACAGCCACTACAAACGTGGGCACAAGTAAGTTATGCATGAAAGATTCGACCACATTGGATACCCTGTAGAGGAAGACGTTTCCACAAGAAAGCAAGAACAGGGCAAGCTATCCTCTAGAGTTGGTGCATGCTGACTTGTGCGGAAAAATGCCTACACAAGCCTTGGGCGGATCTTCCTACTTCATGTTACTTGTTGACGACTATAGCAGGAAGATGTGGGTGTACTTCCTTCGCGATAAGGTTCAAGCTTTTGGTAAGTTTAAAGAATGGCTTCAGGGAAGAAGATGAAGAAATTCAGGACAGACGGTGGTGGTTTCACATCAATAGAGTTTGAAGATTTCTGCAAGAGTAAGGGAATCAAGCATCAACTCACAGTGGCACATAGTCCTCAACTGAATGGTGTTGCAGAACACCGAAATCGAACCATCATGGAGATGGCAAGGTGCATGTTGAAAGGAAAGGGTTTGCCTAATCAATTTTGGGCAGAGGCTGTCAACACTGCTGTCTACATCTTAAATCGAAGCTACACCAAGGCACTTGATGGAAAGACTCCACAAGAAGCCTACACTGGTAAAAAGCCTTATGTTTCCCATTTCAAAGTATTTGGAAGTGAATGTTATGTACATGTTCCGGATAGGGAGAGAAACAAGCTTCAACCAAAAAGCATCAAATGTATCTTCCTTGGGAAGATAAGAAGGCTTATAAGCTGTATGACCCTGAGGCTAAGAAGATCATGGCGAGTCACGATGTGGTGTTCAAGGAGGAGCAGCCACATGCAGTGGAGGAGGAAAAGAGAGCTTCCACTTTATCATCAGGGGAAGGGGCAATCCACTATGAACCTGGCCCAAGAGCTATCCCTTCTACACAAGAGAAGGAAGCATCATCTTCAGATGATGAGTCTGAAAGTCACCAACCTGCCGACACCCAAGTGGAAAAGTCATTGCCACGTTGGGTGAGGCAGCTCTATGATTCTGCAAACCCCATCCCATAGTCACTAGAACAGGTTGCAGATGGACCGAGGCGATCACAGAGAATAGAGGAACAGAGACGGGCAAGCGCCCATATTGTAAACACAGCCTTGATGGCTGATCTCATTCAAGAAGAAGCAAATGAACCAAGCAATGTGGAAGAGGCACTCCATGATCCGAATTGGAGGGATGCCATGCAAACAGAATACAACAATATCATGAAGAATGGAACTTGGGAGCTAGTGGATCGACCCCCTAAGCATAAAGTCATTAGCACCAAGTGGGTTTGGAAGCTAAAGTACAAGGCTGATGGTACTCTAGAAAAATATAAAGCAAGACTTGTTGCACAGGGCTACTCACAAGTTGAAGGCATTGACTTTTGTGAATCATTTGCCCCAACTGCAAGAATGACTACTATTCGAGTAGTACTAGCTGTGGCTGCACATAAGCGTTGGCCAGTCTATCACATGGATGTCAAGTTAGCGTTCCTGAATGGAGACCTCAAGGAGGAGGTATATGTGTCTCAGCCACCAGGGTTTGAGGCTCTTGATTCAGAGAACAAGGTATGTAAGCTGAAGAAGGCATTATATGGGCTAAAACAAGCCCCTAGAGCATGGTACCAGCGGATAGATAAGTATCTCTTGGACCTAGGTTTCAAAAGATGTGCTTCTAATGCTAACTTGTATGTTCTGAAGAGAGAAGGGAAGACAATTGTGCTTGTACTCTATGTAGATGACCTTGTGATTACAGGAAATGATGATGCTCTTCTTCAACAAACAAAAGATGCCCTGAGTTTAGAATATGAAATGACAGACTTGGGCTTAATGCATTATTGCTTAGGTCTTGAAGTTTGGCATGAACCAGGAAAGATTTTCATCTCTCAACAAAAGTATGCAAGACAAATATTGAAGGCATTCGCCATGGAGGATTGCAAGGAAATTTCTACACCTATGGAGGTCAACAAAAAATTATCTATTGAAGATACTTTACCTCCAGTGGATATTGGAAGATACAGGAAATTAGTTGGAAGTCTAATCTACTTGTGCGATAGCAGACCAGACATCTCTTATGTTGTTGGAGTAGTAAGCAGGTTCTCTAATAAGCCTTGCCAAACTCATTGGAAGGCAAGCATGCGGATACTCAAGTATGTGAAAGGAACTACTGATTATGGTATTCTTTATGAAGAAGGATCATCTCTGGTTGGATACTGTGACTCAGATTGGGCAGGAGATATGGATACCAGAAAATCAGTTTCTGGATCTTGCTTTTCTTTAGGATCAGGGATTTTCTCTGGGATCAGTAAGAAGCAACCGACTGTAGCATTATATTCTACTGAACCTGAGTACAAAGCTGCATGCATTGCAGCATGTGAAGCAGTATGGTTGAGGAGGATCCTATGGCACATAGGAATACAAGGAAAGGAGGCTACAAAGTTGTAAGTGTGACAACCAAAGTTGCATGGCCATCGCCAAAAATCCTATTTTTCATGCACGTACCAAGCACATAGAAATCCAATATCACTATGTGTGTGAGTTGATTGAGGACGGGGCCGTGGAGATAACTTATTGCCCTACTGAAGAAAATGGAGCAGACATCTTCACCAAGGCTCTTGGGAGAGAGCAACTTCTTCGACACTTTCCAAAGCTTGGGATTGGACCTAGGAGGTAGTTTAATATCGGTTGGACATTGAGGGGGGGTGTTAGATATGCTCAATACTCCACCCTCATGTGACCACAAATGATCCATGGTGCTCTAAGTTGTAAGGCCCCCATTATGAGGAGAAGCCATTATGAGAGCATGTACATTTGTGGAACCCTAACTTCCAAGTTAGATGAGGTCTATGTGTGACCATTGATGGTTATAGATGATCTTTGTGATCCTAGCCGTTAGGTTAGGTAGGGCATAAACTTCCAAGCCATTGGGTTGGCATTTAAGGTGAAAATAAAGGCCCTGTGGCGTCGCACGGTTTCCCCATAGAACCTTAATGGGGGGAGTGCAGAGGGGGGCTTGCCCCTTCTGCGGGGTCCGGGGGGCCTATCCCCTCGGCCCATAGGGCCGAGACGGTAGGACTTCTGGTCGTGGAGATATTGTCGGATCATATATTTTACCGACTATTTTGTATCTCCCGACTATGTTTATCTATACTGAACCACCTTGTAAAAGCTATATAAGCACGGCCCAGGTTGAGCTTTACATAGCATTGCACACTAGTAAGCCCTTCATCTAGAGTCTGTCTAAATCGTCATCTAAGCTCCACAGTGGGAGCGCACGGGTGGACAACACCATCATTGTAACTGCATTACGCTCGGCAATCTAAAAATTTGAGTTCTCTATCTCTCCGTCTACGTCTATCTTTGTCTGCGTTTTTCTCTCAACTCTGTCTATAGGTCTATTCCACTGTGCTGTTATTTTCTTATAGTTTGGATATCACTTATGGGATCCTGAAACATGGTCAATGGTCAAAAGTATTAATGTCATTTTCAATGAGTCTAAGATGCATAAACAACCCATTAAAGAGGTTGAAATGAGAAGAGTGGTGTTTGAAGATACTACTCCTCCAATTAGCATGCATAAAAATGTTGCACATAGGGATGTTCAAGTGTCCAATCAAATGAGTTTGCAAATGCTCATGCTCTGCAACCATTGAGATGATTTACATGTGTCCCACATCCACATGGTAGATATGTCCCAGGTTCGGATTTTTCAATCTGAATAGATGTTGGTGAGCCTTCTTGTCACAAAGAGGCTATACAGACAGAGGATCATGTCAATTGGGAGCATGCCATGAAGAGTTGGATTCTATTCACAAGAATGATACTTGGGATTTAATACCTTTGCTAAAGGGCAAGAAATCTTTACCATGTAAATGGGTATATAAGCTAAAATTCACATCATATAGTGCTTTCACAAAGTATAAAGAATGACTTACTACAAAGGGTTTTAAGCAACAACATGGTACTTCAAAGGTTCAAATATGTAGGGTGGAAAGGCATTGAGTACACCTTTATCCACATATGTGAAATTGAGCAAGGATGATTGCCCCAAATCAGATGAGGAAAAGATTTTCATGGCCAAAATTCCTTACTAGTCTACATTTGTAGTGAGAGTTGTGAGCAGATACATGTCTAATCCTAGCAAGAAGCATTGGGAAGTGGTCAAGATGATTTTGATAATTTGAATGCCACTAAGGACATGTGTCTATGCTTAGGTAGAGGAACGACATCCATTATTGATTACATGGATTTTTCTTATGTTAGTTGTGTAGACAATTGGAAGTCTACATCAGGGTACTTTTCTCATTTTGTTGGAGGTGATATCTCTTGCAGATCTCATCTTTAAGAATGTACAACTATTTCCACCATAATAGAAGAGTATGTCGTAGCAAGTGAGGCATGTCAAGAAGCATTGTGGCTTTCTCATCTTGCTTTTCATACGGGTCACCCTCAGCATGTACCTTATTTGCTCAATGATAGTCAAAGTGCCATTGCTTTGGTTGAAAATCTGGTCTATCATGCAAAGACCAAGCACATTGAGGTGAGGTATCACTTCATTAGAGATTACTTAGCCACTAAGTGCATTATTCATAAGAAGTTTCATACTTGAGATTATGTTGCAGATGCTTTAACTAAAGCTCTACCACACGATAGCTTTTGGCACTGTTGTCTCTTGATGGGGGTTACTTGATTCATCATCTAAATAGTTACTTGTATATTGTGTGACATGCCTATGAGGTGGGAGGTATACTCATATACTTACACTCAGGTATTCTTTATCATTCTTCATTTTTCTCCCACGGTCACTTTGGCCATATTTGCCTTTAGAGGCAAAAAAGAATTGTTGAATATCAAAATGAACCATAAGAAATTTCTATGGGAATGTGTAAGATCTAAAACCCTTCCAAAAGATTCCTTGACAAATGAACACACATATAAGCCGCCTTAGGACATAGTTATAATGCACCATTAAAAATACACATTGATACTTGAGCTGTACACAATGTTATTTTTTTGTCTTTGGTTCACAAGCTATGTGTTTCATGGCTAGATTCATTGTCATAGGCAACATATGAACACCAATCTTAAGAGAAGCTACAATACCAATCCATATTGCACAACCCACCAATAGAGCCAAATTCCTAGTGTGCATGAATCTTCTCTCTCCAATACTATAATCCCATGACATGTTTGGATTTTAGACCCTTGTATAGGCTTAAATTTAGCCATGAACCATCTCACAACAAGAATTGATAATGAGTGGGTCACCATCCAATTAGAGTGACTCATGAGCAAGGAACAAGAGCCTCCCATATACAAGGGATTCATGCATAAGGTTCTTGAAGATCACATTCACTTGAATGCTAAAACACTCATAACACATCAAGTGTTTCAAGAACCATACAGATAGGTGCAACATAAAGTGTCATGACCACCAAAAGAAGATTTGGGTGGTAAAAGAGAGTCCTTCCTCCTCACTAGCAAAACCTAAGAAGCCTCAACAATAAATACTAAAGGAAAGAATGCATAAGAGGAAATCCAAACGATCTTGTTCAACAAGGCAAATTTGGATCCCTAGAGCTCTAGCAAAAGGACAAAAATTTCATACATAGATTTGGTTCCTCAAATCTTGTGTTATCCCTAAGGCTTTTAAGAAGAGAAATACTACAAGTACTCAAGGAAAGGAACAATTCAAGAAAATCTAATCATAAAGGAGCAACAAACGAATGGAGCTTCACCAACATTCCACCATTATAGACTACAAAGTTAAGATGGAGGAAGAAAGCTCCACCTAAGTTATCTTATGTTGATCCTTTAACACAAACAATAGTTGAGGATGCGTAAACTAAAGTGCCTCCTACAACTCGCAAGTGAAATATTGTCACATTTCCAATTAAGAATAGCACCATGGGAACAACCATCTTACTTATCCAAAAATGGATATGTAAATAGTCTCATACATATCTCCTGATTTATGTGTAATAAAACTACATGCTAAGATGATCACAGATAAGGGTGCTTAGTGGATTTGTGTAATAAAGCCATATCTTTTGATAGTCAGTAAGTGAAAATCCTAACCTGAATCGATCCTTGTGTAATAAAGTTTGATCTTTTTTGACCCAATAAGATAAAGTAAAGAGCAATGAAACCTGAAAAGCTTGAACTTGGAATAGAATCGCACTTATCACAAATAAGTTCTCAATTTGTTTTGAAAAACAAAGTATTAAATGTCAATGCTTAGTGTGCAAGCCATATGCTTTTGATATTTTCAAGTAGTGGATATGGACATAGATAGGTCATCCTCTTAACAAGTGTTTGTTCCACCATCCCTTCCATCTAATTCATTGAAATCAACAATAGGGCATTGGTTTCAAAACCATACTTTTGAAATTTGGCTCAATGGGGAGTACATATTCTTTTGTGCTTTTGAGGAAACCAATAGGAAGCTATAATTCATGAAAAAGAAGTTTCACTCCCTTCAAAATAGTGATAAGGTAGTTATGCAGATTTGGAATGCCTTAGCTTGTGGATACTTTTTGAGATTGCCATCAATAAGACCTGATCTCGAAAGATTCCAAGAATTCATTGATAACTTTACATGGAAAGATAGTCATGTATATTCAACAGTCCATTACTTGGACGGAGAAATATTAGAATTCCTAGTCATGTGAAAACTTGTCAAAGAAACTTTGCACTTTCAATAAGCCATATAAAACATTAATTTCTATCCACTTCATGCACCAAAAAGACCATTTCAACAACCACTTGGAAAGAGTTATAGACTTTGTTATAGGTTAATGAAACTATGAGAGCAACCTTAGCTCCTTGGGAGCAATATTTCCATTTTCAAAAGCCAAAGAGATATACCATTCCACAGATATACCATTCCACATAAGACTATCTACATTATATGGAATACAGTAGAGCTAATGATAAAGTTGTGGATATGGCCTGGTAGGTATAGGATATCCTCACAAGTCAATCCAAAATAGAGAATTGGAAACAACATAAGATACTTCATGGTACCTATGTGATCATGCTAATCATCTTCTATGCCATCAGGGAAGATGTGGTATTTACTCTTGCATATGGCATCCACAAGCTTCAGGAATTCAAGTAATATCCAAAGAGTGGCACTCCAAGGAGGGCCATTCTAGTTCCACTTGTTAGTACCAAATCCTGAAATTTGTAAACAATAGAGGTTCTTGGGTAGCTCCTAAATTTGTTTTCCCTAGAGAGTGAAGTACAAGTTGAGTCTTACACTAAATGGCACATGGATTCTCAAGTTACAATACTGAAAAAAGAAGAAGAGGGTATGAAAGCTCAAGTTGAAGGTTTAATAAACCCAAGGGAAGAGACCACAAAGAAATATTTGAGTGAAGTACAAGTTGAGTCTTACACTAAATGGCACATGGATTCTCAAGTTACAATATTGAAAAAAAGAAGAAGAGGGTATGAAAGCTCAAGTTGAAGGTTTAATAAACCCAAGGGAAGAGACCGCAAAGAAATATTTTTACCATATGAATGCTACCCAATCAAGTCTACTTGATTAAAGTTGTGGAAATTCACAAGAAGAGATTCATGTAGCAAGTATCATGGATTCATCAACAGAGGTAGTGAAACGATCACAACACAAAGATCTCAAGAAGTTGCATGGAAGTCATTTCCTTTCGAAGACTCCAAGACATGCCAAATGTTGGTAATATTACTCAAGACTATCAAAGTTTGCCTCGCAAGCTTCTCATTAGATCATATGCTTGACATTAACTTGCCTAGCTTTAGATATGGCATTACAATACTGCTTTTTTATTTTAGTCAGATTCCACCCCTGAAGTGCCCCATAGCCTACTACAATCAGATTCCATTTTTGGATAGCCACCATATGGCTACTTTTGAAGAGGCCTTTCATGCATGATTTTCTGACAAGCATTACAAATATTTTTGTAAACTCCCACATATTCATGATATCTGCTTTAATGCCATACATATGGATATTGTCACATCTAATATGATACCAAGCAATGGGGCAAAAAGCTCACTCATAACAAGAACACCTCATGAATTTCGCAAGACATCATTATAGGAAAGATGTGGAACTACAACTAAAGGCTAACCAATGATAGACCCTACCAAGCTCCACCGCATGCTTGTTGAGGAAGCTAAGGTCTAGGAGGGGGGATTTGTTGGAAGAAGAAGTAGATAGAAGAAGAAGCATATAGAAGAAAAATAAGCAAAGACTTGACACAAAGGGGCCGACCAAAATTTTCAAATGGGTCATGAAGTGTATGCAAATCCATAAGACCTTGCTAAGAAATAAGAACACTCGAAGAGGATAGTAAGTGTGGACAACAGAGGCAACCATTGCCATACCTACCTGCATCTAGGGCATTTCTTGTATGATCATATAAGAAAGGATCTTTGTAACAACATTCTTGTTTTGTAAAGGCCAAGAAGTCCTTGAGCATTAGGAATTGTTATCCACACTCTATGACATTTTCCAGTAAATTTGGGAGTCATTTTTGACATTTTTCAAGATTTGGGACCAATTTACAAGTTATTTTGTCCAAAATTCATGTGAAAAGGATCACAAAATTTAGTATAAAAGTGAAAAACCCTAACTTTGTTAGAGATCTCATTCAATTGAAAAGAATTTTGTGCATCTCTTTTTTTTGGCTCTTCTCTACCATCTCCTTCTTCATTTGGAGCTTCCATTGTGTGCTCAAGGTGTCCTAACCTCATATCCACCCAACTTGAGTGATTTTATGTGTGTTTGATGTGCATTTCTTGCTCTTAACTACATGTACGTGGGGCTGGACTTCTTCTTGAGCATGTTTATGGACTCCATGGCTTTGTGAAATGTGGCTTCGTACACTTGAATGGGTAAACATGCTTGCATTGAAAACTTAAAGTGCGTCTACACCACTTCATACCAATTAGGCTTCAATCTAGTGGGTCTACAACACTCTATATGATAGTGTTATAAGGATTGAATTATGGCTTCCAATTGTTTTTTGAAAATATCTCAAAGTTCACAAATCATAGCAAGTTGAATATCTTAATTTAGGTGCGCATAAAGTGAGATACGACTCATAGTGGATTTAGGTGTTGTGTGTGTGTGTGTAGAAATGCGAGAGATACATGAGAAGCACACACAAGGAGCACAAGTGCAACAAAAAACATGGAGAAGACAGATGGTTGGAATAGCTCTCTCTCTATTGATGATGAACAAAATTGAAGTAAGAGCTGAATTATATCCCTAGGTACAAAGTACCACTACATATGAGTGAATCATTTATGTGGTAACATGTGGAAAAGGCCTCTAGTAAGCACTAGAGTAAAAAGTTCCCATAAATAGGGAAAAGGTTCACATCAAAGCTACTTGAGGAACACATAAGTGTAACAAAACCCCCTGGAGTGAATGATGTGAACACATACAAAGAGTGATAGATCAACCCCCATTAGGTAATAAGCCTGAAGCTTTGCAAAAGGTTCCAAACTTTTCATGTGGAAGAGCTTTAGTGACTATGTCTGCCACATTATCTTGTGTAGGCACATATACTGGCTCAATATATGCAAGAAGGATCTCTCTTAGATAGTGATAATGCACCTCAATATGTTTGGTCCGGTGCATGAAACACTAGGTTTCGTGCAACAACCAATGCACTTTGACTATCAGTGAGAATATGTGTAACAACATCAATCTCCATGCAAAGATCCATCAATAGGCATCTCAGCCATATACATTCCACTGTCTCTGTGAAACTTGCCCTGCACTCACCTTCACAACTCGATGTTCCCAATGTAGGTTGCTTCTTACTCAACCAAGATATGCATGAGTCTCCAAGAAAAAAGCAATTACCACTAGTGGACAAGTGAGAATCATAACAACCAGCCCAACCACTATTTGTAAAAGCATGCAAGCATGGTTAAATATCTCTGCCATAAAAGAGACCTAAACTCAAAGTGCCTTTGAGATATTTAAACACACATTTCACCACTTGCCAATGCTTAGTGCTAGGGCTATGCATGAATCGATTCAATTCGGAAATTGCATACTATATATCCGGCCTTGTGTTGCATGCATATATAAGACATCCCACAGCTTGTTGATAAAGAGAAGTGTAAAATGCATCACTAGAATCCTCAATTGAGAACCTAAATCCTATCTCAACTAATGTAAAAATTGGCTAAATCCTATCTCAATTAATGTAAAAATTGGCTTGCAATCATCAAAGTCAAAACACTAAAGTAGTTTTTCAACATACTTTGCTTGATGCATAACAATTCCTAACTCAACATATACAAGCTAGATGCCAAGATAATAGCTTAAAAAACCAATATAGGTGACATCAAAAGTATGTTGCAAATCAGCCATATGGATATCAAGTTTTGCATCACATGAACCAGTCAAGAGTATGTCATCAGCATAAAGAACAATCACAATAAGATCAGCCCCATCTTTACGTACATAGAGTATGCTTTCAGTTGGACGGCATGTGAAGCCAAGAGCAATCAAGTGCTTATGGATTTCCTCATATCATGCACGTGGAGCGTGCTTGAGACCATAAAAGGGTTTATGCAAGCGAAAAACCATATGCTATTGCCCTTTCATGGCAAATCCATGAGATTGCTTCACATAAACATCTTCTTGTAAATCACCATTCAAGAAAGCCATTTTCATGTCCAACTGATGTATTTTCCAATCTTGTTGGGCAGTCAATGCAATCATGGTATGAATGGTAGTCATGCATGAAGTAGGTGCAAATGTTTCCTCATAGTCAATGCCATATTGTTGTGCATATCCTTTGGCAACCAATCTAACTTTCTAGCAATCAATGCTATCATCTCACTTTCTCTTAATATTGTAAACCCACTTTGTACCAATGGCATTTTTTCCTTTTGGCAATTCACATAACTCCCAAGTACCATTCCTATGTATGGAATCCATTTTTTATTGCATAGCACCCATCCAATGTGGATGATCACATGCATCTTCAAAAGTAAGTGGCTCTTCATTACATGATTTTGCAATCAGAGAATAATACACAAAATTACTTGATGCATGGCGAGAGCTTGATCTTGTTCTACCAAGTAAAGGTGCACTCAATTTGTTATCCTGCAAAGTTTCTGTCAGCCACTTTGGCATACTTTGTGCATTGTTGATAGACATGTGTTCATTATGTATGCATCGTCAACATGTATATCATGTGCGTGCTGTATTTCATGCTCATTTTCAACCATATTTTGATGCAAATGTTCAGCCACATGTGGCTGGAAATTTCTAGAAGTTTCAGCCATTTTTTATTGAAAAATTTCAAGCATGTTTTCTTGGAAATTCTTTACATTTTCAGCTCTATTTTGATAGAATTTTTCGCCACTTTGAGCCTCAGTTGACTCGTCATGGACATAGTTAAGCGCACCAATTTGGAACAAAGGCATGAGTGTATCGAACACATCTTGTGAGTTAATTGTTGGCTGTTTTTTGCATTCAAATAGAGGGAAAACTGAATTTTCAACAAATACCACATCAAATAATTGTGTTCTTCAATGGATGGTACAAACAATATCCTTTACTTTCAGCACTATAACCAACATATACATACATTTCCTTGCCTTCTCATCAAGTTTGTGACATTGCTGTGATGGCACAAGAGCATATGCCAAACAACCAAACATGCGCATATGACTAACCATAGGTTTATGTCCATTCCAAGCCTCATAAGGATTTATGACTCTCAATGCTTTTGTAGGGAAGTGATTCAACACATAGTTTGCACACATGATTGCTTCCACCCAACATGTTGGGAAGGTGCTTTCCTTTAACCATACATTGTGCCATTTCAAGGAGCGTTCTATTTTTATGCTCGGGAGTACCATTTTGTTGAGGTGTCTATGGCACCATACATTGGCGTGAAATTATTCTTTCACAAAGAAAAACATTAAACTCGTTTGATATGTATTCACCACCATACTCTGTGTGTAGAGGCAAAAGCTTGTTTGAAGAAAAAAATTCAGCCATAGCTAAAAAAATCTTGAAGCAACAAAATACCTCATTCTTTTCTTTCATATGATACACCCATGTATGATGAGTAGCATTAGCAATGAAAGTAACAATATATACATGCTTCTCAAAAGATGAAGTCTTGATGGGACCACATACATCACTATGAAAAAGTCGCAATTTTCTTGTAGTGTGTGTATGACTATCTTTTGGAAAAGAAGCACAATGCATTTTTCCAAGAATGAAACCTTTACATGCATGATTTTCAATGGACTCAAGTGTTGGCAAACCAAGAACCATGTCCTTCTTTTGCAAGGAAAGCTAACTATTGAAGTTCAAGTGACCAAAACGAGCATGCCAAAGCTCCATTTCAGCCATGGAAAAAGTATGAGTAACCAAGGCATTTAAGACAACCCTTTTGTATGTATCCAAGCAATAAAAATCATTGCATAATGTACCAAACATCATGATAATATCATCATTGTTGAAATCATGCACCATACACTTATCATCAACAAAGTGTACATGAAGTCAAGCTTTGGAAAGCAATTAAGTTCTTATTGATATCGGATACATAGAAAGCATTTTTCAAGAGAATTACATCCCCATTTGCAATCGTAAGCTCAATTTCTCTTACTCCAATGATAGGGTAAGAGGCATTGTTTGCACACACGACATGTCCTCCTTTAGTTGCATCTTTCAAAAATGCAAAAAACCCAGTTCGCTGGCCTATTGGTTGGGCCTCTCACCTCTTGAGGCAGGGGCAAGGGTTCAATCCCTGGCAGCAACATGTAAGGGACATGTAATCTGGAAAGATGTTGCATTGTGGCTGAATGCCACCGTTTGTCTATCCCTGCGGTAGTGTTGACCGCCGTTTAACCTAGTCTTGTAAACCCCTGTTCTTGTGGGATAAGTGGGGTCCCATGGGTACTATGCCCTTCCTTGTACAGTTGCAATTTCAAAGTTAAAGTCCGGGGGAGTAGGCCTCGACCGAACCTCCATTAAAAAAAAAAAAAGAACCAATCAGAATCAGCCTCACTCACGACCATACATTTAGAAATGCAATGATGCATCATAATGACAGGTAACAACACATGCCCAAAAATCTTGATCCATGTTGGCTTCATCATTCTTTGCATTTGAAGAATTTTTAGCAATAGACATGTCGGACTCCTTCTTCTTTTCATTGCGGTTAGCAAGCTTTCTACACATCAATAATATGACTAGCCTTTTGACAACATTTGCATCTCGTCTTCATTGCAAATCAGCATCATTAGAGGAATGAGTGGAAGAGGAAGGTTGAAGCTTTGGTTTTGATGAACCCAAAGTTGAATCATACTTGCTTTTCCCATTTTGTCAGATAGCAAGTGCTTGCATTCCCTCAATCAAACCACTCCGATTCACTCTAGATTGCTCTTCTTACAAAAGAAGAGACACAACCTTATCAAATGCATTTGTATTGGGATTCCTTTTGCGACCAACATAGTGTAGTGACAAAGCTTTGAAAAGATTATGGTAATCCTTTCAACAATGTAGAGATGAATGATGCATCCAGAATAATCTCATCTATCTTTGCAATTGCTCTTTCAAGTCCTTGATGCATGTCACATACACATCCACAGACTCATTTTTATCCATAGATACATCCTCAAGTTGATTCCTTAGATATGCAACATGTGCTTCATTACGCATGGCATACAAAGAAGCAAGAGTGTCCCATGCCTATCTTGATGTAGAACATGACCGAATGTGTGGAACTATATGATGCTTAACAATAAGCACAATCAATGCATGTGCTTGAGCATCTTTTCCATCCCATATAAGTTGCTCTTGTGTAGGTGGAGGAGTAACCACTGGACTTGAAGAAGAAGCTCCATATGTGATAGCAGGCTATGAACTAGAAGAACCTGTGGGTCTTCGATCTACATCTATCACTATGTTCCATGGTTTTTTTGCAACAAGGAAAAGTTGGTACCATAAAGTTTATCTTCAACTTGAAGCATGCCAAACAAGTCATTGCTGCTCCCCATTTCACTAAAGAACAAGTCGTTCATGCCCTTGGCATCCTTGAGGGGGAGGGGCTTTCAGGCTCCTCTAAGCAGGGCTTCAAAACTTTCTTTTGCTCCTCTCTGCAACCTACTCAAATTTTGAATCAACACGAAGATGAAGACGATTATGTGATATGGTATCACCTCATGATTTTCTAGGAATTCTCTTTGTTACGTGATCTATATACCAATTATAGGACTTACTAACTCTTCACAAAGAAAAAGAGTACATAGAATGGTGTGTGTGCATCTCACCTCCCGTCCATTTCTCCTCTTGGTCCCGTAATAGACATCTTCTAGAGATTTCTAGTGTGACATGTGTTCATCATGCACACTATCTTTGACATGTAAGTCTGAACCTTAGGATGCCCTCAAGCCAAGGACCCTAATTAACTATTCCTTGTTCCATACACACATAATGATGGCCTATTAGGCCTAATATCTAACATCACACCATTCAAGCTAGCTTTTTGTCTAGAAGCCATCATGCCTACAAAATTGCTAGCATCCAATCTATGAGTAGTTTCATAAAACTTACTATTGATCAAGGAATGCTTAGATGACCATATTTTAGTTTTATGAATCTTGGATGAGGATAGTATTCAATAGAAGAAATGGCATAGGCCAAATCTACATACTTCAATGCTAAAATGAGTTATTAAGTACTCTTTTTTGATCCATATCCAAAATCAAAGTGCAAACAAGGGAAGTTTAAAATTTAGTGATCATGGGCATTCATAATTGATGTCAATATCGGTCACATGATGTTTAGACTATGCACATTGATTGGGTTGACTATGCCAGCTCTGATCAATGGGTCCATGTTGCATCCCTTTTGCATGTGATGTGACATCGTTACCATTAGAAGATCATGCTTTTCAATGATTATTATTTGATACCTCATCCACGTCCATCCCAACTCATATTTATATTCTACTATCGACTTGTTTTACCTCATAATTTTCACATTCTACTCATGTGTATAGAGCAACCTTGCTTAAGGCCCATCCTTGATGGTAATTGAATCTTCCTCTTGATTGTGTGTATCCACCTCTTTGATATCCTCTACCTCTCTGATTCTTGAAGTCCCTGTACCACTCATCTGTAGTATGATTTGACAATCCACAAATATTACATGGTGAGGAGTTATAGGGTCTCCAGCTACCTTGCTTACCTCCTCTGCCCCTTCCTCTTGAGGTTCTACCTCTCCCTGCATAGTTGGCTTGGGAGGTAGTTCCTTCATCTTCAACCTTTTTGTTCTTCCCTTTCTCTTTGGATTTACTTTTATCAGTGTATAGGGCAGAAGAGCTATTACCTCTTGATGAATCTCCATTCTTCTTGAGCTTGGCTTCATGGGTAAATTATCAATGAAAGAAGGAAAACCATCTCCCATTTTACCTTAACTTTGCTCTGATACCACTGTTGGGATAGATGGATGGACACTCCAAGAAATGAGTAGGTACTGCCAAATCCTACTTTGTACCAACCCCTTCTAGCTTCAGAGTTGAGTTTTAGGCCGTCTTAGCTTTCCAATGACATTAGATAAGTGCCTATGTACTTTGGAAATGATGTGAGAAAAGATTGAACCAAAAAAGACTACTTCCAAGTTGAAGGATCAATGAAAACCTTCTATTTTTGTTCACACACCTGCTGCTTATTATGCTCAGTGCTTCTAGTACAATTCCTTTTAGAGGTATCTATCTAGCTTGGTAAGCTAATGATTCCAAGTGGAATCACTTAAAATGATGCACTATACACAGAGAAACCAATTTAGTAATTGAATCATTACCCCCGATTTTTTAGGACCTCTGCACAGTTTGACCAGTGAGTGCTTCAAAACGCTTTTCTTCAAATTGGCTAAATGGATTTCCTTCAAATTTGTGAGCATGTAGAAAACTTGGAGCTGGTTCTAAGAAGCTATAGAACATTGAAAATGGCGAAGAAATGACTGAGATATGAGCAGTACATGTTGAATATTATGAATGACTACGATAGAAAGATCATAGATGAGCAATGTAGATCTATTGTATTAACGAACAATGTTGTACAAGATCATAGGCTTGACAATCATAACCTAATGATGGTGAGTAGTGTAGGTTACAATGTAGACCTCACTCTTATACAATATGGCAAGGGAAAACTCGGGAATTGAGGCTTCTTCACGTGACTTTTTCAAGCCACTTTTACAAGTGCTACATTCAAATTTGAATTTGAATTCAACTTTTGGCTCTCTCTAAAAGTGATCCACCAATCTAGGAGTTATTCTCTCTAACATAAAGTCGTGAATTCTCAACTAATAAACTCCACGAGTTTGTTGAGAGTTACAAAGATTCTTCCAAGTTAAAAATAACTTTTACAAATGTAAAAGATAAAATTCTCCTAGCAATGGTTTCCATGGAGCTTCAATTTTTCATGAATCTTCTAGCCAAATGTGTAGGCTTGCACTTTGCACCAACAAAAGGATCTAGACTATCAAAGATGATGACCATCAACAAATCAATGATGATCCCTTGGATAAGGATTCCAACCATTACTTTAACCATAATCCCAAACCCTTGAAACCCAATTTCATACATATAATTATCATGATGCATCGCCATCTGGTAATTAGGATACCAATTATCCACCTTCTCACTCTAGATACTAATCTCATGAATGCCAATCCTCCTCCTTCTCACTAGTCTGATTCTTCGATCAATTCTACCAGCGACATCTTCTAAACATGGAAAGTTTTTTGCAAGATGCACACAACAAAAATATGATAGTGCACCATGAAGATTGGCCCAAAGTTACATATCATTGAGATTTTTCTATCAAGCTCCAACATGGTTACTAGAATCTCGATGACAAAATTGATGAGTTGCAAATAGACTTAGCTGAAGTTAGATCCCAACAAGAGCCCCTTTATGAGATAAGTATAGAATCGAAAGACAATTTGGACAAGCTAATGCTATCCATGGATGCTCTAAATGAGGAGATAAAGAAAAGACAGGTAGGATTCAACACTCTACACCAATGGATCAATCAATCACACACAAAAAAGCATGAACCCAGAGTATGCAAGAACGAAGTTGAGAATGCCTATGCAGAGGCCAAGAGTGCACCAAGATTACCAAACATAACATCAATACTCTATAAGACCAAGTACATGTTGGAGAAAGAAATTATTAACTAGCAAATGAGGACCATTAGAAACTATGGGATCACACAGATGCACAAAACCTTATTGGTGTGTGACAAACGTCCACAATTAAGGAGCTACATTGATGGCTATAAAAATTTACCAGACATCACTTCCACACTATTCAAGAAATGCATGAAGGCAAGCAACATTTGAAGCCAAGGGAGAACTCTATGATGCCATCCAAGATGTCATGGCTACTTAATAAAGGACTAGATTAGAGGCCGAAATTATTCAAATTTTAATCCAGACAATGAAAAAGAAGATTAAAGAAACATATGATGAACACTAAACTGGTCAAGGGCCAACTACCAAAGGACATACAATATGATATCATGGATGGAAAATTGGGTTCAATCCATCGAAGTGTGCTAGTGTTGGGCCACAAATGGGGCAAACCAATTCTAATGGAACTTTTAATGAACACGGAGGTATACCATAAGGTGTAACTTGGCAAAGAGCTTAAGATATTAGGAGGCAAAACGCCCATTTGAAAGTGAGAAAGCCCACTTCTTTAAGAAGTGACTAGCCTCCCCAACCCTCACGTTTGAACTTTATTGTGTTTAATTATAGAACCCTCTAGTAAGTAGTTCTACAAGTCCAATCAAAGTTTAACAAAAAACAAATTCCACTCTAGTTAAACCTTAACTAGAATCAAACCAAAGGCCTTTTTTTTTTCCTTTCTTTCAAATTATGATTCCTTTAAATAAGATTAAAGGACATCTTCCTATCTTTAAATTGTAAGGGACTTGGAACCCTTTAGTTCACTGCATGACATAAACTTTCTTGGTGAAAATCTTAAAGCAGATGAAAATCCATACATTGTTTTTTTTTTCTTTTGTAAAAGAGAAAGATAGTACCTATCAAGTGACAAAGTTTATTTTTGAATTGTAGTTCCAAAAGAAATTGTAATTTTGAAAGAATAAAGTATCTTTAGTAACGAAGACAATTTTTGTTGTAAAAATTGATGACCCTTGCCATGTTGTCTTTTTACCCTATAGAGGGTTTCCATGTTAGTTTGTAATAGAAAAATCAGCTCTATAATAGAAAAATCAGCTCTATAACAAAAAATTCACTTCTATAATAAAAAAGAGATTTCTTACAAAGGAAGCTCATTTATTGATATCTAATCTTCTTTATTAGCTCGAATTAATTTGAAAGGTACAATGGAAGATGGACATAAAACCCATTTGATCCTCCGGATTCCATAAAGTAAGGGTTTAGACACTGGCTTTAGGCTCACACATGTTCTATCCTAGAGGGGGAGTTCAACCCTCACCCTTGCCTCAAGAGGTGAAAGGCCCAACCAATGACACTAACACACACGATAGAATTGGATAGCTTTGATGTCCATCTTGAAAGTGAAGTGAAGAAGAATGGATGAGCTTTTTCTCCTACTATTTTCTCAACAACACTTCATGTAGATTATTAGATAGTTGCATATTTCAAAACCAAAGAAATGTTTGGCAACAACAAGCCCTCTTGGAAGAAGTAGTGAGATGTTCAAGTAAACACTAATTTAGAACTAAAAAAATAGACTATAGTTCACTTGCCATCAATGTATGCTACGCTCCATACCACAAGAGAAAGAGAAAGATTCTATATAATCTTAACTTTTGTCCTATAGAACATTGTATCATTTTTTACATTTCTCCTACGTGAAAAAGAATATACTGTTGAGAAAAAATTGAGTTAAAAGAACAAAGAGAAACTTTAAAGCAAGTTAAAAGAGAGTTACGAAGGAGTTGATGAAATTGTCGTTTGTTTTAATGGAGGATCCACAAGAAAAGACACACGTGTTTTTATCTAAAAGAAACATTTTTTCGATCTAACACCAATCCAAAATTTCCAAAGAATATCCAAATAGGTGCGGTGTAATGATAAGCCTTGAATATCATGGAGGAGAGTGCCTAGGTTCAAGTCCCACTCAATAGACATTTTCAACTTTAGGATATATCCAAAAATATGAGTGCCTCTACCTTACAAAGAAGTTCAGGTGTGTACTCTAAAAAAAACAAATTTTCCAAAGAATCTCAGGAATGATGTCTTTCCAAAGAGAGACCGAGCACTTCCCAAGTAGTTGAAGCTCGTAGCACCTTCATCAACATGCGTGACGTTAGTCGTTGAAATATGTGATGTTCGATTCTTCAATCTCATCACACGGTGCCATTTCTCTCAAGAAAAAGTCTTAAAAACCGAACTGTAGATTGCAGACCCGACGCGATCGAGGTTGCCGGAATGAACCGGGAGGGCTGATGGGTTCTTCTACAACAGCACTTTTACAGCTCGAGCTGCAGGAGCGCAGCTTGCCGCTGCCCAACACAGGATCTCCATTCCAGACGTTGGATTGGCTTCCTAATTACTTTGGCTGCAGTTGGGTTGCCTTTGCCTCTCGTAATAGTTTGGTCATTTCTCTAACTCCCTCGCCCACCTCAAGCCATGAAGCGGAGTTGGGCTTTTCTCAGGTCATCGATTCCTCCGAGGATGTCCCCGTGCACATAACTTGTGTCCGCTGGGCGCCTAGCCTCCTTGGTCTTTTGGGCGCCTCTCGTGGTCACGTCCTTTCAATCTTCAAGCCTCAGTTTTCCAATATCCATGGCGGGCATATCTCCCCTGGTATTCCACGTGCAATCTATTCCTCTTCTCAGGAAACATAGTGTAGAAACACTTTGCATGTTTTTCTTTCCTACAAACCTCCTTATTGATCGTGGCTCATGGCATTAGGACATGTGTGTTTTATAACATGTGGTGAAGTGGGACATTTAAGTAGAGCTGAAATTTTAGCGTTTGTGAAGAAAAGGTAGTATTTACTCTAGTGAAGGGTAATCAAGAATACTAGCAAGGATATTGGTACTTGAAGCCATGTTCCTTGAAAGGTGTAGTTATGTCACATGTGCAAGTGTTCAAATGCAAGGATATTGGTTCTTGAAGTCATGCTCGTTGAAGATGTAGTTATGTATGAAATTGCAACAATTAAAAGAGTCTTAGACTGGTGGTGTCTTTGTAAAGTGTCATAGTGTCAGGGGAGAATTAGATGGTGCACTTTGTGACTAGACTTAGGCAAGATTATTATAATAGAATTGTTATCACAAGATATCCTTACAAGGGAGTATGATACAATGGAAGTAGTGCTACCACAAGAATTCCCACAACTTGGGATCAATAGGTGTATGAGGATATGACTTAACTAGATGTAGTGTTCTTACAATACGGGATCCTAGGTATAGATACAAGATATTTGGAATGAAAGGACTCCTCGTGAGCTTCATCTATCCTCTGGCACCAAGGCTAACTCTACAATCTCATTTAATGTGTGGAAGTGCTCTTTGCTCACTAGTGGACACAACTTCTCATGAAGCCCAAGTACGAATTCATGAACCCGAAGGAAATTTGGTACTTGGTACTCGACCAGGGATCTTCAATAGATTTTTTTCTATACTTATTTGCATATTCTTGCACAGTAAGCTTACGATGCTTGGGTACTCTTTCAGGTGATTTTCAAAAACTATGATTTTTTGTACCAAGGTGATCCTAAAAGCTAGGTAAAGGCTCTCTTTGGAATTAAGCAAATTGGGTTTATGACCATCAAGTTATGGTCAAAACATTGAAGGTCTTCACCTATGTGCAGAGAGGCCTGGAAGTGTTATAGGCCTACCAAAATCATACCAATGGACATATCAAATGAACTTCAAATCAAATGATCTTTAGTTCATTTGAAAGCTACACTTCTCTACGTGTTGCTCACGACTTGGATTGCATTCTTGTAACCTATATTAGAGCAATGCATAGTGTGAGAAATTCGTGTTTTTTTGCTTCAAAATAAATTTTGTAAAATTTGCGAACGAATTAATTTGTAGCATGCAAGTTTTATGTGTTTTTTCTTTTTTGGACTCTAAAAATTTGGTTTGTAACGAATTTTGAACTTCGTTAAACGTGCCCTATTGTTCCGAGTTCATTGAGCCGTTTTTTCGAAGATGCAACCCATTGCTCGAGCGTGAGTTGTGACCTGTGTATGCCCTTGTGTTTTCTCGTGCACCTTGCCATAGCCCATAGACTCATGAGTCATAGCGCCTTGCTCTAGCGTACATTTGGATTCCCCATCTTGCCACATTCATCCTAATCTTGCAAGTTGTTTCCCTTTGACCCATTCGGGGGAAGAGGAGTGATATATATATATATATATATATATATATATATATATATATATATATATATATATATATATATATATATATATATATATATATATATAGAGAGAGAGAGAGAGAGAGAGAGAGAGAGAGAGAGAGAGAGAGAGAGAGAGAGAGAGAGAGAGAGAGAGAGAGAGAGAGAGAGAGAGAGAGAGAGAGAGAGAGAGAGAGAGACTAAATAGGAGAGCTTAATACGGTCTACCTGCAACGTAGACGCTAGAGAGAAGACTCTTGAGACCTTCAAGACTCAAGTTCCACTTTAATTAACCATTATTCATCCATCATCCACTTTGATTGTCCTTATCCATTACCCATATCTTTTATCATGGGAAGAGCTCAATCTTGCCTTCATTCTTACGTGAACATGGCATGCACTGGACCAAACGCTTGGGAGTGCAAGTATTGCAAAGGGATCTATCTTGGAAGTGCTTCACGTATCAAGGCACACCTATTAGGACTTTGAGGTGGGGGCATTAGAAATATCCACTTCATGCTTCAGACTGTGTTTGAAGAGTTAACTGCAAAGATGCATATGAGTGAAGGTGTAGGGAATATGGGCTCCCAATCCCATTCAAGTGGACCTGAAGAATGAGAGATTCACATTGATGAAAGCCTTGGAGGGCATTCAAAAAAGTTCATATTGAAAGTGTGAGCTCTAGTGCATCTCCCATGGCAATACCTAGGGTCCTAGAGACCAATGTGTTCGTAAGAGGTAGCATCAGAGCCTCCATGCTAAAACAAACGATGGAAGAAGCCACCAAAGAAATATCAAAGTTATTCATTTTGTGTGCCTTACCATTTAATGTTGCAAACACAATTGCATGGAAGAGGGCTATGAGAGAAATCAGCCGCATAGGTGCTCCTTGGGAGGGACCCTTGGGGGCTATGCCATGCACTAACGAGTTGAATAGACAAAAGAGTGCGGTGGAAACTGAAATGTTATCCTTGTGTATCACTTGGGAGAAATATGGGTGTTCCATATTGTGTGATGGGTGGTCTGGCATACGCAAAAGAAATGTGTATAACATTCTTGTCTCCTCTTGCAAGGGGAAAATGTTCTTGTGTGCCACACCATCACATGCACCTGGGATGATTGTCAGAGGTGAATTCATTTATTGCCGTGTGACAAAAGCCATAGAAGATGTTGGGAGCAAGAATGTCATGCAAGTAATCATGGATAATGCATCTAATTGTGTGGCCATGGGGACGCATGCTAGATGATGAGCCATAGTCTAGACCTTTTAATGGAATTGATGCCATGGAATGGGCGAATCCATCCTTGAGAAGGCTAGATTCATTGTAAGATTTGTGACCTCTCGCCTTAATGTCCGAAATATGATGTGATGATTCTAATCATTAATAGATTGTTTATGTAGGCTAATGTTGACTCCATTGATATCGGAGAAATTAAAGATATCTCTCAAATCCCACGTGAAGAGAAGGATATCTTTACCATGCTATTTAAGGAGTCTCAACAATTTGTGAGACAAACACGTAGGAGTGCAAGATCCAGTGGTATATTAGGTAACTCAAAATTACTTAATGTTTATTATAACTTGTTTTATTATTAGATAGTTATTAGTTATTAATCCATTGTTCATTTGCATCTTGCAATGGATCGAGATTAGCCATCTATGAGTCGAAGGCCTTCGAAGATTGCTTCTCGACAAGGTAGACGAGGACGTGGCACACATGCACTCCATTCTAGTAGCAGGGAGGACCTAGAGATGGAGGCAGCTCCACTTGATGATTGGGAGGAGAGATAAACATCATCTAGCAACGATGACGATGATGATACAGGAGCTAGACCTTTGCTGGCTAGTAGAGAACTATATTGATACTTCATCATGGGTAGTTCTTTTGATGAGGATTGTATAAGATAATGATGATTCATTATGTATTGAGATATGTGATACTTAGGGATACTTGTGAGTTGACTTATGATGTATTGAAATTTGATAGTGACATGCATTTGTGACTTGATTTATGACGTATTGAGGTTCATGATGCATCATGTATGAGGTATGTTTTTATGTATCATCATTCATGTATGATGATGATTGTTTGCAGCTTACTAATCATTAATGTCATGACTCATGATTCATCAGACTTCATGGATGATGGTGGTCACTATGTGGTTTATCATTTATGATTTAAATTTCTATATTTATGTAGTTATGCAATATAAGTGTATGTATGTATATATATATATATATATATATATATATATATATATATATATATATATATATATATATATATATATATATATATATATATATATGTGTGTGTGTGTGTGTGTGTGTGTATATATGTGTGTATATTTATATATACTTACTTTATATATAAGAAAATAAAATTCTCTCAAATGGATAAAATTCTCGAATTTTATATTTGATATGGAAGAACTAATCGAATAATTCTCGAATTAATTCTTGCGAATTGATTCTCTCGTTTGTCCTACGGAGCAATGTCCAAACTGGACTCTGCAACGCCCGCTCAACTTTAGTCACACAAAGATCGAAATAGAGAATCAAATTACTTGGTGGACCTATCAAATGGTCTCCAAAAAACTTCAAATTTTGTGTGCTAATAGCCTTCTAAGCCTAAATACATGCCCAAAAGGATCTATCTTCATTTGATAATCCACTTAAGAGAAATGGCATAATTGCCATATTTCTGCACAATTCTCTAGAAAGTCCTCGCCAGAGAGACCAGAGAACCAAATAATGCATTATACCCCCAAATCTTATCCAAAGGCCATGAAATCTAACTTGTAAGAATGTGGTTCCCAACTATGAATTCCAACATATACTCAAATCTCATTGGATATGGCTTTGCGAATTGGGAGATACACCCATCTTTCTGCAAACCTGCAACTTTTTGTCATAGTTAACTACCTTCAAATTCATAAGAGAAAAATGCCAATTATATCCAATTACCATGAAATTTTAGACATGTTATCTTCAATAGTTAAGCTAACTATGCCAACAAAAATTGCATTATTTGCACCAAAACCCAAAACATGTCTTCCAAAAGGGTCTCAAAGTCACATATATGTAGGATAAAGGCCTTTTTGCATGGCATAGTGCGCTCTTTCTCCTGTTTTAATTGTTATCAGGAATTTGAATTGCTTCTTCACGATAGAAGTGCTACATTTGAAGGACAATTTCAATGCAGTGTAGAGCTGAAGCAAAATTCGAGCTTTTTGGAAAATTTCGTCACAAAAAACCTCTTTTATCGCTCTTCTTTTCGTTCTCACATATCAATTCAAGCACCATCACTTCTGAAGTTTAATTATAGGTCTTTTATTGCAAAGAATTGCTCTTATTCAAGTGGGGAGTTATGTATTAAGTTTGTTGGAGAAGCACATTGGCTTGAATTTCAATTACAACAAGTCTTTTGGCTCTATTTTGAGAAATTTGAGGTCTATTTGCTACTATAAATTGGGGCTTTTGTTGAAAATAGCCTCTATTGGCATTCTATTTGTCATATGTATGCATCTTATGGTAAAAGAACAAATGTATGTGCATGTATGTATATCATGTATGTATGTATGTATGTATGTATG
The DNA here is from genome assembly GCA_020310875.1 of Ceratopteris richardii. Taxonomy (NCBI): domain Eukaryota; kingdom Viridiplantae; phylum Streptophyta; class Polypodiopsida; order Polypodiales; family Pteridaceae; genus Ceratopteris; species Ceratopteris richardii. Next base: position 114,095,281 of record CM035442.1, on the reverse strand, counting down.
TATGTATGTGTATATCTTGAATGTATGTGAAGTCTAGTTCATTGGACTTTGGAGCCACCATCAACAAAGTGGATTCGTACTTCTCCTTGCTCTTGTTATTCCATTCTCATACCCTCTTCTTACTTATTGCCACTGTGGGTTCATTGATGTTTGGTCAAGAGTGTCAAAGGCTTAGATATTCTGTCAAGAACCCATCCATTTGGAGGATGGTGAAGTTATCTCAAGCTTGATGTAGCCCAAAACACAGAAGAGTTCTTTCTCCACCCGGTCTGAGTCTGTCCTCCATCCTCTCGTGTGTGAGTCTCACACCATGACTCCTTCCCACGTTCTCTCCTACCTAATGTGGCAAAGTCCCCTAAGACCAACCACATGGCATACATGAAAACCTCTTCTAATGATGTTCCCCACCTTTAGATCATACTATGTGACATTTCCTTCCCTGTAAAAACATTTTTTTTCTCAAAAATTTAGATGAAATGTTCGTAATGGTAGAAGAAAGTGTTATGACTCTCTTGAACCCTATGTGTTACTAGTACATGGTCATTTTTGTGAGTTGCTTCCTTGTATCCTTATATGAGATCATCTCAAAGGGCGGAAACTTTCTTGTGATGTCTACTATCTCCCATATACATCTAGCTTCCAAATTATCACTCTTGTAACATATAAGATTATCAAAGTGACATAAGTCCATAAGATGTTTCCTTTGTGGAGTAATGATATAAAAGACAAGTGTAGAGTGCCAAGCTAATCAAAACTTGATGATGTCTACTATCTCCCATATACAAGCTTCCAAACTATCGCTCTCGTAACATATAACATAATCGAAGTGACATAAGTCCATAAGATGTTTCCTTTGTGGAGTAACGATATGAAAGACAAGTGTAGAGTGCCAAGCTACTAAAACCCATCTATAATTAATATTGTAGACTTGGCCTCATATCACTGTCGCTACTCCTAAACCTTGAGTGTATTCACGAGTCACAAGTAATAGTTTTACCTAAAGTATCCGTGTGTCCTGTGCAAACCCATCATCCTAGTTCACATCTAAGGAATCCAAGCTAGTAGAATGCAATCTCTACATCCCACTAACCTAGAAATCCTTGGTTTTTCATCCATGAATTTGGACTAAGCTCTTTTGGAAGAGTCTTTAATGGCACTAGTGTAAACTCTAGCATTTTCTCTTCTTCTTAGTTTGCCCAATGAATGCATAAACATTCTTTTACGAGATTCAGAGAATCCATAAGTACCAATCCTCTTAATTGATGCTCAATCGTCGTCCTCATAGCAAAACGCCAACTAAGAGGTTAATACTGCTACTAGTCAGATTTATCCCTTATCTTTGAAAACTTTAAAAGAGAAAAGTCATCACTTAATCCTCAAATCTCTCTAATGCCATCAACTAGAACATCTCGTGTAGTTGAAGACCATCAGGGAGATAAATAACTTCTCTCTTAGAACCTTCGATCGAGAGTCAATCTAACTACTATGACTAACCAATCTCCCCATTGTCTTTGATAGTATATTGCCACTCCTATCTATGCCATCAGTCTCAAGACTATTCCTAGGAAGATGAGTATTATTTACTTCCTCTAGAGATGAGCCCTACTCTTTTCTTATGCTCTTGGAGTAAAATAGATATACTCCTCACAAGAGAAGCTACGTGACTACTCTCTAGGAGCAAAAGACCATTGTCAAAACTTCAAATGTTCTCTCAAGAACCCATCCTTTTGGAGGATGGTGCAGATATCTCAAGCTCGCATGATGGAGCTCAACACACACAGGAGTTCTTTCTTCAAAGTTCACCCAACGTCAGTTTGTCTGCCATCCTTTCGTGTGTGAATCTCACACCATGTCTACACTCTCTCCTACCTAATATGGCAAAGTCCCTTAAGACTAACCACATGGCATACATGAAAACCTCTCCTAAAGGATGTCCCCACCCTGTAGACCATATTATGTGACAAAGAGTCTCCTATTGCACTTCAATGCCTTGCTCTAGAGAGTGGTCATTGATAATCTTTGCACTGGCGCATTCATGCAATGCCACTTTACCCAACTTTATATTCCCATTTCGAATGGTGTCTGCACTTCGATGACTAGAGAGAAACCATATGCCATATCTTCTAGGACTATTGTTGCATAAAACATTGGTGGATTGATATTCTCCAGTGTTTTCTTTCATCCATCTGTTCCTCTCTCTATTTTGATTGACTTTTGGGATGTATGCTTCCATTAATGCCTGGTGATAGCTTAATGACATTTGCTTCTGGATCTTGTGGTTTTTTTGTTGATCTTTGAAAAGTAGCATATGTTTGCTGATGTGATCCCTTCCTGTCTCATCAGGGAACATCTCTTTTCTGCTGCTCTCATTTTGCCTTGGGAGAGGAGAGCTCCTTTAGGGCTGCACATTGTCAATTTTACGTCAATCCTTTACGGACACCTTCTGATGCAACTTGGACATAAGAAATGCAATTCTGATGCTCCCCTGCCAAAAAACTAGCATATTTATAGATGCGTGTGTATGCACGTGTTTACATACATGTGTGTGTGGCATGCGCGTGTGTGCGTGTTCACTTAATTATTTCCTTCCTTTCTTCTCTTGGATAAGTTGCTTGCTTTGTCAGTTCGTAGCTTTGTTATAAGCTGTAGGATTCATGGAGTTATTGTGTTGTGCTGAAGGGCACTTCTAAGGTTTGTGGGATGTTTTAGTTCTTGTCCATGGTAATCATGATAAACTTGAAGACATGATACTTTTACCTATGCGTTCATGAAGGAGAAGATTTACAGTCTCTCTCTCTCTCTCTCTTTTTCCCTCCCTCCCAGAAAGATAAAATAATCTGAGAAGTTCGCTTCTATATGTCTCTTCATAGATGCTTCAACTGTGGCAAATGCTTTGTGAATGCATTTCATCTTTTGGAATGGAAAAGTAGGTTAATATAATCTTATTTCCAACCACGTATTCTACTAGTTTAAGTGATTATGATGCTTTCCATTACCTGAATTCACACACTGAAAACAGGCAAAAATATTTGACTTATTTAGACAGTTTGTTTACTGTGTGATGCATGATATTGTTGACAGGGAAAAAACATTTTGAAGAAGTTTCTTACTTTTTGAAGATTTCTTTTTAACATTGATGTCTTCAAACCATATGTTTTATTTTTCTTACTTGCTCATGTTTCATTGTGTTCATATCCTTGCTGTCCCCGTTTTTCTTTTATTCATTATATGTATGTTCTTGTTTTATTATTTGTTTCCTTGTCCTCTGCACATTCATTTCCTTTCTGGCTTTTTCTGTGTCATTTTTGTCTGTGGTTTCTCTCCTATTTGTGAGGTGACATCTGATCCTATAAGGGATCATAATCGAGCTCATGAATTTCATCTTTAAAATCATATCCCTGATTTCCTTAAGGCACTTCATCACAATGATTAGTTGTTGCTCATTTCTTTATTCTTCTTTGCAGATTTTCCTTGTGGATGGGTTCTAGCTAATGCATTGGAGCATACTAGTAATATTTGGAGCTTTGGATGGACTGATTCAGGGGATGGTTTGCTTTCAGTAGGAACAGAAGTTGTTATGTGGAGGCAAAAGGATTCCAGGTGGCATCAGTTATGGATGTCTTCTGTTGCTCATCCGCAGGTATTTGCAGCAGCTACTTGGACTGCAGATGGATTAGCTGCAACAGCTGAAGGGAGCGTTGCTCTTGAAGACCAGAGCAATCAGGTGATTAACTGCAGTGAAAATTCAATGAAAGGCAGGGCTACTGTTTGGTGGTGGGATGATAGTGTAGGATTGTTGGAATCTGAACTAGTACACCCTAGAGAAATTGTCTTTATTCAGTGGAGACCATCTAAGGGAACATTTGTTTCCAAAGAAAGCTTTAGGCCGGTCCTTTTAACTGCATGCAAGGATGGTGCAGTGAGATTATGGCTAGAAATAGATAGTGGAAGAGCTAGATTGGATAAAGCGTCAGGAAAAGATGTACCTGCAAAGTATCTTAAGCCAGCATTTTTTGTAAGTGCTGTAATTGAAGCTGAGCAGTGCCTTCAAGGAGTTTTAGGAGCAGATGCCTTTGTTAGGTGGCCTATTGAGTACAGAACTGCAATTTCTGATAGTGTGTTTCCATCTAGCAGCAATACTATAGCGAAAAGGCAAAATATTAACTCATGTGAGTGGTTAATAGGATTAGGTCCCAGGGGCTCAATTGTCATGTGGTCTATATTCTGTCTCGATGATATATGTCCTCCACGGTGTCCTCGGGTATTTTTGTGGAAACAGGCCTCTGGAGTTATACCTATTTCTGGTTCAGTAGCAGGAAACAAAAACGCTCATATTTTGCTTAAGGCTGTTGCACAAAGGTTAAGTGGTAGACTTACAGATCCACCTTCTACATTGGACATATTCTATGCGTCACAACCTATTCTGTTTCAGTGGTCCCGAATATGGCCACCAATTAGTGCTTTATGTGGAGATGCTTTAGAAGAGTCAGAATCATGGGGAATAGGTGGCAATATATCTTCACCAATCAAATCCAGGAAGGATGCATGGGGTGTGGTGACGGAAAAGTTTTCATTGAATGGCCATTCAAATAATATTATCAGTATAGCAGTACATCCCATAACCTTTTTGGGCCTTGTTGCCACATTAGACAGCAAAGGTTACATTTTTCTTTGGCAGACTTCCTCTTTTTTTGCTAGAAATTCTATCTCATGTGTTTCAATATGGAAGTCTTCTTGTCAGTTGGTTAGCTCTCAGGAGGCAAGTACATTGACATGGTTACCGGCATTTTATAGATGTCAAGCTGTGCTGCTTCTTGCACATGCATGTTCCATTAGTTTTTACTTGATATCAGAAGTGCAGAATTCTACTTCCTGTGACCAGGTTTGTTCAAGTAGGCTTGTCTGTAGCCTTGATTTATCACCCACTATATCAGGACAACTTTCAGCAATCTGGATTTTGCCCAGAGATGTGCAAAGCACGGAGTTCTCAATAATTGGATTAGTTAAGGAGAGTGGTAGACTGGTTTCTTGTAACATTCAACTTGTTATAGATGAAGGTGTTTCTTGTAAAATGGATTCATGTTCTCCTAATGAAGTAGAAAAAGAGACTAACTTGTTAGTCAAGTTAATCTCAACCACAATTATAGGTCAAGCTGAGTCATTCACATGTGTTGCTTTTCTACCTGTAAGATTTGTACCCCACTTTGATCCACAGTCTGATTCCATGATGTATGAGCCTTTGATTCAATCAGATGCTTATGACTTTGCCACTGGATCTAGTAATGGTGTGCTAAGTTTGTGGAAGAAGGTTGGCTGTGAATCTGGAAGTGATCCTGATTATGTCAAAAAGGATGCTTGGCAAAGTCTTGAAAGTTTCAGGGTTTCTTCAGGGCCTCTCATGATGATTGCTGTTGGGTGCAGTGGCTTGAAAATTGCCATATGGACTCCATCTTCATTAGGTACATGTGGAGATGGAATTGTCATATGGAGTATTGAAAGCATTGGTGCGGGTGCAGCTCTTTGTCTCTCTGGCCGAATTGCTTTACCAGGGCCTATTATATCCATGAAGCTGCTGGATCTTGGTAATGGGGGATCACTTTTAGGTGTCTTACAACAGTCATCGTTGCTAGTCTACACTGACTCACGTACTTTGGGAAAAGGAACAGAAATTTCTGTAGGCATACAAAACAAGGGTAATGGAAAGTTAGAACAATCGTCATGGCAGTTACTGGCATCTGTACCTTTCCGTGGGGCATCATGCTTCGCCTGGGGCCAAAGAGGATCTTTGCTTGTATCATTCAAGGAACATCTTCTTGTGTTTGGCTTGAGGTTTCCAGAGGATGCTCCAAGGCTTAATAAGCAAGGTGCTTATTTTCGACTTGTTATTCCATGTTGCTTATAAATACCATACAATTAACCGAGCTAACAGGAGACAATGTTGAACTGCCGCAGGTTTTGATTTTCTGTTCAAGTCATTGAAGGGCCAGCAATGTAATCTTTTTGGAGCTGGAGACATGTTATACAGTCCTTTACCTATGTATCATCCAATTGCAATGCTTTATTACATATACACAGGTATTGACTTTATTGCACTTGTTCTCAGACATGTGTGGACCATGATCATGCCAAGTTTTCTCACTTTTATGATTTGTGCATGTGCTATTCTGAATGATGATTTAGGAGCCACTGAAGACATGCACACATATGCATACATGCGTGCATAGACACACCGGCACACACATACGCGAGAGAGAGAGAGAGAGAGAGAGAGAGAGAGAGAGAGAGAGAGAGAGAGAGAGAGAGAGAGAGAGAGAGAGAGAGAGAGAGAGAGAGAGAGAGAGAGAGAGAGAGAGAGAGAGAGAGAGAGAGAGAGAGAGAGAGAGAGAGAGAGAGAGAGAGAGAGAGAGAGATAGTTATAATTACGCATCCCAAAGGCCAAACTTGGCCTATGGGATGAAACCATGTACAACTGTGGTCATCTATGTGTAGAAATGAAAAAGGGAAAATACTCGCTACACAAAAGTGTGCAGGCTGAAAACAATTAAAGGATGGTGTGTACCTGATAATGAGGGGCTGGTGGGGATAATGTAGTGGTGCATGGTGGGGAGTGTCGCTCAGACTCTGCAGATAATGACCGCCTAATACAGGGGGTACCCATGTGGGAGTGAGATGTGTATGCCCTAACAGCTGATGATGGGTGGAGGTGGGTGGAGTATGTGATACATCGACGGCGGTTTGCCCAAGTGGTGGTGGTGGGCCTATGCTCCATCATGTGGTCGTGACTCGTGGGCTATCTTGATGCGTGAGATATCCTCAGTGTAGTCGTGGTCATCAACCATACATGGTCGGCGTCGCCCTCTCTGTGCTGTTGCCTGTTGGAGGGTGAACCCTATGCCTCATGGAGGCAGGTCTGTCCGATATGGTCCACCTCATTGAAAGAATTGAGTAATAGTCCACTGGGTACTCACCCGTGCCTGATGGGCTCAGGGCTGTAGCATCTGCTCTCGTCTCATGTGCCATCGTGAGGAAGCGTCCCATCCTCTGCTGGTCTCCTATGACCATGCATAGCTTGAGTGACGACTCTATCTGGAACTATGCTCGTAGAGCTAGAGTGACTCCTCTATCTGGAACTGTGCTCGTAGGTATGAGTATGCTGGGCATCTAGTAACCAAGTGCTCCTCACTCTCTATTTCTGTATGGCATTGGCATTCTGGGTACCACCTCCCCTCTCGGCTCTCTGGGGACTCCTGTGGCCCGACCTCTCTTGATCTTGAGCTGATGTGATGAACCTCGAAGCTGACCAATGACGATTCAGAGGTGGTGTGGTGTGGTAGGTATGTTTTCATCTAGCGCGGAGTCTCAATGAAACATTGGTATGAGATCGGTAGAAAATGATCATGGTAGTGAAGCATTTTTTGTGGCAATGTATCCCTCGAGCTGATCCATGTCCTCTGTATGTATGTATGCCATATCTCCTTGCGAATGATCCTATTCCTCTCCTGGTG
>CM035442.1:114012776-114085276 GCA_020310875.1 Ceratopteris richardii | reverse complement strand
AAAATGCTCCTCACTCTCTACCTCTGTCTGGCATACTGGGCACCACCTCTCCCCACGGGGGACTCCCCTGGATCGGCCCCTCTCAATCTCGAGCTGATGTGATGAGACCCGGAGCTGACCAATGACGATGCGAAGGTGGTGGGGTAGGTATGTCTGCATGTATCTCGGAATCTCGATGAAGCCCTCGTCCGATATATGTAGAAAATGCTCACGGTAATAGAGCATTTTCGGTGGCAATGTATCCCTTGGGCTCACCCATGTCCTCTGTATGTATGTATGAAATATCTCCTGACGAATGACCCTATTCCTCTCCTGATGAGAGAGCGAGTAGGTGGGTGCATGTAAGTCATATTGTAGTGGTGGTAGCCTGTCTATGTCAAGACCATGGTGGGCCAGCCAGTCTCGTGTCTGTGCATACCATGAGGAGGTGTCGCCTACTAATGCCATATCACGTGATGCCTGGAAAGCACGATAAGCAATGCGCTCTGTATCCATGCTCCGAAGTCTGTGTAGAAGGCATACTGTCTGGAATAGTGCCTCGACTAGCATCGGTGGTGCAGCGAGCTCTGCTCTAATGATATCATGTGGTACTGAAGGCTTGCTGCGATTAAGTCTGGCAATCATGAGGATCTGTGGCCTCTCCAATGCTGTCCATACTGATGTAGCTAACCCCGGCCCCCAAATGGCTGCCCCATACATGAGCGCTGGCATAACCAAAGTGTCGAAAAGCCACCCCTTTGTGCGGGGCTCCTGAAAATATGCCTGGTGGCACCGTCTCTCCATCAAAGCTAGTGCTGCGTACCCACGTGTGATGCATTCACGGGCTGCCTGAGACATAGAGAAGATCCCTGATGCTGCTGTAAATGTCACTCCCAAGTAAACATATGATCCGACCACCTCGATTGGCCCGCCTGCTGCTGTGAACAAACTATGCCTGCATACCTGTGCTGATGTATGAAAGATCATGACCTTGGTTTTACCAAGGTTCACAGATAAGCCTCTGTGTCTGCAGAAGTCATCTAGGCCATGTAGGTGATGCTGTAGACCTTCTCCAGACTCTGAAACCAGTACAATATCATCAGCATATAATAGAATATGAATAGTGGACCCGCATACCTCAATGCCATCACCTCCCTGCTGCTGTATGAAGTCCACTATCTCATCAATGTAGAGACCAAAGAGGGTCGGTGAAAGAGGGCACCCTTGCTTCACCCCGATAGTGCTAGCAAGTGGATCAGATAAGCCCCCTGGACATCTGACTCTTCCTGATACTCTCTCGTACAAGGCGTAGATCCCCCATATCATCTCATCTGGGGCTCCGATATCAAGCAGTCTCCTGAAGAGACGGTCCCTGGGGACAGTGTCAAATGCTTTGCGGAAGTCCACAAAGCACTAATATAGTCTCCTCTTCCTCACCCTTGCCTGGTCGATCAGGCATCTCAAGGTGAAGATGTGGTCAATGGTAGAGTAATCTCGTCTGAAACCTGCCTGTGCTGGAGCCATGATACTCTTCCTCTCAGCGAGAGTACTCAACTCTGTCTCTAGTACCACCCCATATAACTTGGCCAATATAGGGCCAATCATGATCGTCCTGTATGTAGCTGGATCCGTAGTATCACCCGACTTATGAATTGGGGGGGGGGGGAGAGAGAGAGAGAGAGAGAGAGAGAGAGAGAGAGAGAGAGAGAGAGAGAGAGAGAGAGAGAGAGAGAGAGAGAGAGAGAGAGAGAGAGAGAGAGAGAGAGAGAGAGAGAGAGAGAGAGAGAGAGAGAGAGAGAGAGAGAGAGAGAGAGAGAGAGAGAGAGAGAGAGAGAGAGAGAGAGAGAGAGAGAGAGAGAGAGAGAGACTTTTTGACGTCTATTAGAGGCCAAAATCGGCCTATGAGACAAAACATACACATTAGTATGATCCAATCCACTGTGATCCCAAAAGGAAAATAAAGTGTGAGTACCGCAAACGTGTATAAAAGGAGTGGATAGTAACTGGCATCAAGGGGGTGGGGTGCTATGGGTATGCACACTATATGCTCAATGGGTGAGATACAAAAGTGATATGCATAGGGAGGGGAGGCTCGATGGTATCACAACCCACTAAATGCCTGGAGTGGGTGTAGGATATAATGCATCTGTGGGTAAGGCATCATGGCGATCCTCAAAATGCTCTGAACGTCCAAATCGATAGGGGTGCGTTGCTGACGTCTCCCTATCTCCATGTCATGGTGTGCGTGAATCGCCTGAATCTCTCTCTGATGTGGACGGGCTCTCCGGACTGGGGCCTCGGTCGTCGACGCTGTCGTCTAAGCTCCTCTGCTCTTTGTAATGTGACACCCCGCATCGAGCTTGGTCCTCGAGTGGCCGCGGGTCTGAAAAAATCTGTAATATAAGTGTAAGGGGGGGGGCAGGTGTATCTCCATTTGCTGCTGCAGGAGTGATGCACGGCGGTGCTTGAGCTCTACTAGGAAACGACCTAGAGGGCGCTGGTCCTCTGTCCCCAATAAAGCCCTGATCTCTCTGGGCCCCCTGAAGAGCTGTGGGTAGCGGTCTCTGATGTCCTCATATGCCTGGCATCTACATGTGTAGTGCTCCTCGTCCTCCACGTCCTCTCTACATATCCTGCATAATCTCTCATCCCTCGGGGTATGTGTGGCTCGCCCAACCTCAATCTCGAGCTGGTGTGATGATACTCTGAGCTGCCCAATGGCCACTCTAGAGCTGGTGCCATATATGTATCCATGTATCGTGGTCTCTAAATGAAACCATCCGCTGTCACAGTCAGGAAGTGCTCTCTGTAGTGTTGCCTCTTTGTGGGAAGAGGCTCCCGTGGTGCTATCCATGTCTCCCTGAGATGTATCTGTAGTAGGTCCTGACGGATAATCCTATTCCTCTCCGAACGAGAGAGGCTAATGTGGGGGGAAGAGAGGTCATACTCAAAAGGGGGGAGATCCGTAATGCTCATGCCATGGTTTGCTAACCATCGGTAGGTCTGTGCATACCATACTCTCTCATGCCCTGTCTCTTCCAAATGTCTAGAGCTCTCAAATGCAAGCCTGGTGAGTATGCTGGTGGGGAGCTCTCTGACTCTCAGAATAAAGGTCACCAACTCGAAGAGGGCCTCCACTAGCATCCGTGGTGTGCCAAGCTCATCTCGTATAATGTCATGTGGAATGGAGGGCTTTCTGCGCAGCAAGCGTGAGATCATGGTGACCTGGGGCCTCTCAATCCGCGCCCACATCGCCTCTGTGATCCTTGTTGCCCATACTGCCGCTGCGTACATCAATGCGGGTGTCACTAGAGTGTCAAAGAGCCACACCTTAGTCCGGGGCTCCTAAAAATGTGTCTGAAAGCAGAGTCTCTCCAATCCTGCAAGTGCCGCATAGCCTCGCGTCAATCTATCTCTCGCGGCCTGTGCCATGGAGAATACCCCTGTGCTTCCCGAGAAGGTGACACCAAGGTAGACGTAGGAGTCCACTACCTCTTTCTGTGCTCCAGCTTCCGTGAAAGAGGCACGATGGCGTACTGTCCTTGAGGTATGGAAGATCATGACCTTGGTCTTGCCAAGGTTCACTGTGAGTCCTCTCTCCATGCAAAAGGTATCGAGCGCCTGTAAATGTGACTGCAACCCCTCCTGTGACTCTGAAAGAAGGACAATGTCATCAGCATATAATAGGATGTGTACTGGCATACCTTCGAGGTCTCCTCCTCGCCCTCATGCTCGCTGTATATACTCCGTGATCTCGTCGATGTAGAGACCGAAGAGAGTGGGTGAGAGAGGGCAACCTTGTTGCACACCAATGGTGCTAACAGGGCTGTTTGATAGACCGCCGGGGCAGCGTACCCTGCCTGTGACTCGTGCATACAAAGCGTGGATGGCCCATAGCATGTCTGATGGTAGCTGTAACTCCTGGAGCCTCCGTAGTAGTCTCTCTCGAGGGACCATGTCGAAGGCTTTGTGGAAATCCACAAAGCAACAGTATAGTCTCTTCTTCCTCGCCTTCGCGCTCTCAATCAAGCAACGAAGCACGAAGATGTGGTCGATGGTGTAGAAAGTGCAGCGGAAGCCTGATTGGCCGGGTACTTTGATCCCAGCTGCCTCAGCGTGTGTACTGAGCTCTGCCTCTAGTACTGCCCCATAGATCTTGGCTAGGATATGGCCTATCATAATAGTCCTGTAGTTCCGTGGGTCCATCATATCGCCGGACTTATGGATAGGCGTAATGGTATGCATAGTCCCTGAGTCTTGTAATCCCTCAACCAAAGCATGGTTGAAGAGATGGGAGATCAAGTGGGAAACTACATCTGCTGCATATATAAAGTGCTCTCCCTGTAGCCCCGTGTGGTCTGCTGAACGGCCATGCTGTAGCCTATGGATGGCCTGTCGTACCATGCGTGCCGTGAAGAGGGTGGATATCACAGGACACGGTGTGGAAGGAATCGGCAATGGTGGCTGTCCTGGGACGTCATATAACCTCTGGGCGTAGGTGTGCCAAGTCGGAGGATCTGCTATGAGTGTAGGTGGGCGTGGCTCACGTAGTGCCCTCCACGCGATGGCACAATCCCTACTCATGAGAAGGTCGATCAACTCTGCCTCCTGTCTCTCCTCGAAAGCTGGCCGCTTCCGGCGTGTGAGGGCTCGCATCTGTCGTCGTGCCTCCCTCTTTGTGATGGATCCCAAGATACTATGTGCTCTGAGATGTCGGTATAGTCGCCTACACTCCTCATCGTACCATCTATTCTGGGGTGTATGCCCCAACCGTGTCGAATGTGCAGTGCTGTGGGTGGTGTATGGGAAGCTGAGAGTAGCAGATGTATGGAGGATGTATGGAGGATCGAGGAGAAGTGGGCGGTGAGGGTGTTCAAGGAGGCAGAGGGATCAAGGGAGTAGATGCGCTCTCGAACATGGGAGCTATAGATATGTGCTAGCTCATGTCTAAAGTGAATGGTGGTATGGGCTCGTGGCTGTATGGTGACGGGGTGGGATATGCATGGTGAGCCGCGAATGGATAGGGCAAGATATGCGTGATCAGCTCCAATCGGTAAGGGTCGGATAGTGAATGAGGTGATGAGATGTCGCCTTCGGGGGTCCGATAACATAGTCTACCACACTTCCCCCCCGTGGTGTCGTGGGTGGAATGGAGGTGAGACCGCTCGAGGTGGGCCAGGTCCCCATCCCATTATATATAACGAGATGTTGTGCTGCTCCCATATGGAGTAAGTGTCGGCCGTATGAGGTGGGTGTGGCGGTGTCGGCTGAGGCTCAGAGAGAGAGAGAGAGAGAGAGAGAGAGAGAGAGAGAGAGAGAGAGAGAGAGAGAGAGAGAGAGAGAGAGAGAGAGAGAGAGAGAGAGAGAGAGAGAGAGAGAGAGAGAGAGAGAGAGAGAGAGAGAGAGAGAGAGAGAGAGAGTTTTTACGTCTATTAGAAGGCCGAACTCGGCCTGTGAGACAAATCAATGTACGTGGCTGTCTTTTGTCAATCGGGAAAGACAAAAGTGCTCAAAAAAACTAGTAAAGCTGATATAAATCTCCATAATATGCATGTGGAGGCACCATGAAAGTAGGGGGGGTGTATGGAGCCCTATATCTATGATAGTCTATATGCAAAAGGGTATTACAAGCACGAGAATGCATCTGAGTGACCAAGTAGCTCCATCTTGTACGAATGGATAGGTGTAAGATGTGCATAGGTGGAGGTGGAGTCGGGGCTGCTCGGATGGCCGCAGTGGGATGAGCCGTCATCTCGGATATTGTCTCCTCTATGGCACGATGGTCACGATGCTGGAACGCTGCAATCTGGTGTTGGTAAAGTCTCGAGGCCCGATAGCCTATAGCATGAGGTGGTCTCCTAGCTCAAAAGGTCTGAGCCCGCTGAAGAGTCACCCTTCTTTGTGTGTCGGCTTTTAAAGGGGGGGGGGGGGAGGGCTTCTCCATGTCGCATAACGAAGAAGTCGGTGAGCTGTATTTGTCTCCCTCCTGGTTGGGCTTGAGTAGGGAATCTTTGTGACTCTTTGTCTCTAATAAAAATCGCCTAAGCTAGTAAGAATCGCCCAAGGTGTCGCTGATTTCTAGAGTCCATGATCTCTTTGAGGGTAGGCTGCTGTGTAAACAGAGCCTCACGCTTGCTTTTGATATCATCATATGCCCTACACTTGCATATAAAGTGCTCCTCATCCTCCATCTCTACTTTGCATATCTTGCATATCCGTTCCTCTTTGGGAATGTTTGCTGCTCTACGTGTCTCAATCTCTAGTCGATGTGATGAGACCCTCAACTGGCCAATTGCTACCCTTGAGCTATGAGACTCTAGCAACTTGAGATTGCAATGACAAAACACTAACTTCTCAAGTTGTGATGGGCTCAACCGGTTTCTTTTTTTGGTATGAAATAATGCCCATGTGGCATGTGCTCCAATTCCTCTCCGCAGGGCCTGTGCTACAATCTTGTGAAAGAATTCGCAATGCCAATTTTCTTTACATTGAGTAATTATTCATCATTCATCATTCAATGAATCGTGGTCATTCATAAATTGATACAAATATAAAATCAACTATAAATGCCTACATACCAACAATGGAGTACTCACTCCATACAACTCCCACCATGTCACGGGTGTAATCTGGTTCTCTCTTAAACATGCAGTGAGCTTCATGAAACGCTGATGGGTACAGAATTGAAGCCTTTCTCTCTCCAGCTGTGTGTGTGAAGTCACATCTTCACTTGTCCATCTTTTTATATAATCTATCCAGCTATCCTGAAGCTCAGTGTCAGTATATTGTTGCTCTTTTCTCCACAATGGATGGAGAATGTGAGCAACAGCATGGATTTGTGTATGAAACCAATCCCATCTCCTCTTCACATCTTCACATAAAGCTGTCCTCCTATCAACAAATTAAACAAAACTTTGTGAATTGGATGATGAATCATGTATGTAAAGTTTAAATTGTAGAATCTAATATAAAAAAACAGATTTACAAAAGCACTTACTCATCATCAGAAAGACCTTGTACTTTTTGAATGCATTCTTGTATACGGTCAATGTACTCGTATACAAGTCCAAGTGTGCTGCCCTCCATATCCGTTATGCGAAGTATTGTATACAATGGCCGAGGAGCAGATACTAACACCTCTGCCTTTGACCAAAATGCCTCATCCCCCATGACAATGGATGAGAACTGTGTGAATAAAGGATCAGCAGCTTTCACCTCAGAGATCTGGTACCATTCCTCTGCCACAACAATACGCAAAAGCCCTTTCTTGACCCTCAATACTCTATCAACAACTATGAACATGTAACAAAACCGAGCGACAGAGGGCTTTTGAAAATGGACACGAAAGATGTTGAGAACTTTAGGTGGACTCGTGACAAATTTGACAATGAATTTTGCTTTGTCCAAAATTTGGCTCACCCATGGCATGTGACCTATATCTTCCATCATGAGATTTAGACTATGTGATGCACATGGTGTCCAAGTGATCTTAGGATACAACTCTTCAACCATGCGTCCCATGGAAACACAATTCGACCCGTTATGGATCACCACCTGCACAACATTATCAGCACCCACATCTTCTATGGCCTTCTTTACATGTGAAAAGATAAATTCACCAGTCACAATTGTGCGTGGTGCATGTGCAGGTATGGCACGTAAGAACATAGTGCCCTTGCATGAAGAGACAAGAATGTTGTAGACATTCCTCTTCCTCATGTCCGACCAACCATCACATAGAATAGAGCATCCATATTTTTCCAAGGAGGTCTTCAATGACATCATCTCTAGCTCTACTAATTATGATTGCTTATGGAGCTCGGAAGTACACAATTTCTGTGAATTTGGACCCTCCCAAGGAACTCCTATCTTACTCACAGATCTCATGGCCCTCTTCCATGCAACTGTGTTTGCGTCGTTGAAAGGGATGCCACACAGAATAAAGAGCTTGGTGAGATCACGAGTAGCCTCTTCCATAGATTGCTTTTGCAAGGCCGCCTTGATACTCCCTCTCACAAATATGTTTGTCTCTGGAGCTTGAGCGTTGCCTCGAGAATGGGGAAATGTAGAGATACTTGCACTACTCATGCTCTCCATTCGTGGCACTTTAGGTGGAGGGCCTTGGGGGGAAACAATGTCATCACCAGCATGAGCACTTTGAATATCCTCATTGATGGTATGTGATGATGAAGGAGAAAGAATGCCACCCACTTCTTTCGTAACTGAAGTTGAGCTCTTAACTCATCAATTACATCTTGAGTGATGGATGCACATTTGTCAATACCTCCACCTTTCAATCCAAGTAAGTGGACTTTGATATGGCCCACGGAAGCAGTACCCGTATAAAAGCCCATGCAATACTTGCATTGCCATTGATTTTGTCCAACAGGTTTCACGTGCTTACGAATGATATCGAGAGTTCTATCCATCTAGACTCTATTTGGCAAGTGGCAAGGGGCAAATAGTGTCAAAGTGAAGCTTGAAGAAAGGGGCAAATAGAGAAGGTTGAAGCAAAGGGAAATTAGAGAAGGCTGAATTTCAAAGAAACCTACAAGTGGCTGATGTTCTCTATTGCCGAATGCTCTAATGCTCACCTTATGCTATATCCTCTTCCTAATGAAAGCTCTCACTATAAGTGTGCAAGCGAAGGCCATAAAGTCCAAGCGAAGCAATATGCGAATTCGCAATTAGAAGGCGTAGGGTTTTTTTTATGAGAACGAATTTTTTTCGAAAAAAAGTCTAAAAAAATCTCAAAAAATCGTAAAAAACGATTTTACGATTTTAAAACGATTTTTATTTTTAATTCGACAATTTTATTGTACTATGATCCCATGTGGGGTGTGAGCCATGTCTGACAGATCTGCCAGACATGGCTCACATGGTTGTGTCTCGAATCTCGATCCCATGTGGGGTGTGAGCCATGTCCGACAGGATTTGTCAGAGATCTTGCTGGAGCACAGAGTTCCTCATATTGCGGGAGAGGTGGATAAAAGGTGAGTATGGGTCATATTGAAATGGTTGCAATTTGTCCATATTGAGTTCATGTCTATCCAACTAGGCTTTAACTTGAGTGTACCAAGCTCTTTCATACCCTTACTTTGATATTTGTCTAGATGCCTCAAATGCTCTGTGTATGAGTCTCTCTGTATAGGGAGCTCCCTCATCCTCTGAGTAAAGAAGATAGTTTGGCATAGTGCATCTACTACCATGGGTGGTGTAGCTAGTTGTGCCTTGGCGATGTCATGTGGCACTGATTGTTTACCGTGAAATAATTGCGAGATCATACATAGATGTGGCCTCTTAACATCAATGGTGCTAGCAACGGCCTCAAACAACCCTCCTGGACACCGTATCCTCCCATTCACCTTCTCATAGAGTGCATAGATGGCCCAAATCATCTTTGATGGTACTTCCAAGCTTTGGAGGCGTCGCAAGAGCCTCTCTCGTGGCACTGTATCAAAAGCTTTGCAGAAGTCCAGAAAGCAACAATAATCTCTTCTTCTGCACCTTTTCCCCAACAATGAGGCAATGCAGAATGAAGATGCGATCAATAGTGGAGAAAGCCCATTGAAAACCTGCCTGGCCTCATGCCCGCATCCCCTCAGTCTTTGCATATGAGCTCAACTCTGCCTCAAGTATGGCCCCGTATAGTTTGACCATGGTGTGGCCAATCATGATGGTCCCGTCTTCCTTGGGTCTAGGGTGTCGTAGATTTGTGGCTAGATTTGTGGATAGGCACAATGGTGTGCTTAGTCCACTCCTCTGAGAAGCCCTTCCCTATAGCGCGGTTCAAGGCATGTGCAATCAACGGAGCTATAGTGGAGGCTGCATAGATGAATGCTCGCTCTGCAATCTTGTGCGGTCAGCCGAATGGCCATGTTGTAGTCGTCCTATGGCCCTCTCAATCATTTCTGTGATGAGCGAAGAGCTAGTGGGGCGAGGCTTAGGTGGTTGGGTAATGGGAGGTTGCCCAGGTACCTCATATATTCTCTGAGCATAATCATGCGATGTATGTGGGTCCCCAATAGGTGTGATCAGTGTGGCTCTCATAGGGTACGCCATGCTACAACACTATCCATATTCATAAATAGGTATAGCTCAAGCTCCTCTGCCTCCTCAAAGGCTCGTCTCTTCTTACGTGTGAGGGTCTTCATCTGTCTATTGGCCTCTCTCTCTCTCTCTCTCTTTGTGATCTCTCCCAATGCTCACCGAGCTTATAGTCGATGGTAGAGATCTCTGCATTCTTCATCATACAATGTTGTGGCATAGTCCGAGGAGGTGTGTGACTAGAGTGCAAGAGAACATCCTTCTCGACTTGAGCTGCACATATGTGGGCTAGGCTCTAGCTTGTGTGGGAAGTGGATGGTTGTGTGTGGGTGCGCGTTACGGGTGTGTGTGGGGGTGTCTCCCTTGAGGGAGTGCGAGATATTTGTGGTTGGCCTCAATGGGTATGGGTGGGATAGTGAATGAGGTGAGTAGGTGGATGGCCTTCGTGGATCCTATGACATAATTTACTCTACTTCCTTCGCCATTTGTGACTGAGTGTGGTATGCATGTCAATCCTCCTAAGGTAGGCATTGAGCCATCCATGATCCCACTATAAATAACGCGGATATGTGGAGAGCCTAGTTTGAGTATGTGAGCGCCATAGTGTGTGTGTGGGGTCGGTTGAAGCTCGAGTTGTAGACTACTCCTGTAAGGTAGGTAGTACCTGTGGGTCCTCTTGGTCAAATGTCTCATACTGATCAATGCTTGTCCTTGCATTGAAGTCTCCCATAAGGAAGACTTCCCTCTAATTTAGAGTACTTCGTAATCTCCTCTGACAAGTAAGGTGTATGGCTAGGTGTCCTCTCGGTCTATGATAGCGAACAATGAGCCAGAAGGAGCAAAGTAACATGCTGCATAACTCTATGTAGATGATCTGTTGCTATGAGAGCTATAGTCGGATCCAAAGATTCTGGCATGTGAAACACATGCGACTATTTGTATCATGCTCTGAAGTCCATCTCTGAAGAGTGTGGTTACTCCTAATCCTTTGCTAGTGTGCTTGCATGTACACTCTGTACGTGGACTCCCACTGGAAACCTTGAACTTGAGGTAGGCTTCGGTCAGGGCTCTCATGTGGCTTTGTCAGTACAATGATATCTTTGCCTTTGTGTGCCTCCTCCAACCTCTCTGGGTGTGTCCATAGATCTCCATTGCAGTTCCAAACTACACGGTGTATCTTCTTGAGTGTCTCGCAGGCCGCGATTCCATATGGGATGGCCTTGCCATCAACGATGACATGGTCATCTTTGTATGAAGCCTTCTTTCCCTCTTTGCGAGCTTGGTACACCCTTTGCATGCATGCTTGATGATGTGCTACTTGCATGAGTTTGAGATCATCGTCAAGGTAGATTTTTTTTTTTTTTTGGGGGGGGGGGTCAAGTCCTTTCAAGATCACCCTCTTGGGAAGGAAAGTGGATTTTACATCTTTGGAGAGGAAGTGTAGAATGAGAGCTCTCTTCTTCGTGGGGTCTTGTCCTCCTCTCCAAGACTTAATGAATGGGGGGGACTCCTCAGGAGCTGCTTGCATAGTGACGCCCCATCGCAGTCGGGGGTAGAGCCCTCTTTTTCTACAATGCTCGTGATGCGTACATTGAGATGGAAGGCCTGTCTCATCTTTTCTTCCTCAAGGGTGGTGTGTACGATGAGGGCTTCTTCCTTTTGTGCCTCCTCTTTTGCTTCCTTTTGTTCTTTTTCACTACATCGATATACCCCTCTTCGGTAGCTTCTAGTTTGTCTTCCATGCTTGCTATAAAGGCTTTGGTGAGTTCTTCTTCCAGAGCTTTCGTGTTGTCTATATTAATCTCTCCTTCTTCGGGTATGAGGATATTTCAAAAAGGTATGGCTATATATTATCAAGGAAAAATCAGATGTGTTTTCATGCTTTCAAAAGTTTAGGTCCCTTGACAACACATTAATCTCTCCTTCTTCGAGTGTGAGGATATTTCAAAAGAATCGAAATTTTTTTGTGAACTAAAAATCCATATAATCTCAAAACGATTTATTCACGATGTTTATTTTATTTAGTTTGAAAAACTTTTTAATTATCTTCCTCAATTGCAAGACCTCATCAAGCATTTTATCCATGTTAAGTATATAATATATATGTAAAATGTATTGTGTCTTACATACATCTATATATGTATTTTAAGAAATGTCACCAAAAAAATCATAAATATTACAAAAACATAAAAATTGTGATTTTTATTTTTAAACCTCACCATCAAAACGATTAAAATGATAAATACCCGATTTTAAATCGTGATTTAAATATCTCATTTTGAACTATGGGTGCGAGTGAGGCCATTGAAGCTTTGGTCCAATCCCTCTCTCATGTTTGCTCTCTCCTTAGCCCATTCCTCTTTCTTCTTCCACTCCCCCCACTCCTCTTTCTATTTCCTCCATGTTTCCTACAGAGGTTGATCTATATCTCTCTCTCTCTCTCTATATATATATATATATATATATATATATATATATATATATATATATATATATATATATATATATATATATATATATATATATATATATATATATATATATATATAGATAGATAGATAGATAGATATATAGATAGATAGATATATAGATATAGATAGATATAGATAGATATAGATAGATATAGATATAGATATAGATATAGATATAGATATAGATATAGATATCGATATCGATATCGATATCGATATCGATATATATATATATATATATATATATATATATATATATATATATATATATATATATATATATATATATATATATATATATATATATATAGTGTATATGTATACGTGTGTGTGTGTGTGTGTATGTATATATATATATATATATCGATATATATATATATATATATATATATATATACATATACACTATATATATATATATATATATATATATATATATATATATATATATATATATATATATATATATATATATATATATATATATATATATATATATATATAGTGTATATGTATACGTGTGTCTCTGTGTGTGTGTGTGTGTGTGTGTGTATATATATATATATATATATATATATATATATATATATATATATATATATATATATATATATATATATATATATATGAGATGCACTTTACCTTACCTCCTCGTTCCATTCGGCTCATGCACCTTATGTGTACCGAATTGAACGCACCTAATGCACCTGACTGCTATGCTCTACGGTCGCCTCGCGATGTCGGGCTCGAATCTCCGCTATCTGGCGATGGTATAGCCTCACCCCTCGGAGTGCTTTGACTCGTGGTCGTCGTCTAGCTCGACTCACCTCAGCCTGCTGTAGTGTCACTCCTCACTGGGAATGAGAGAGAGAGAGAGAGAGAGAGAGAGAGAGAGAGAGAGAGAGAGAGAGAGAGAGAGAGAGAGAGAGAGAGAGAGAGAGAGAGAGAGAGAGAGAGAGAGAGAGAGAGAGAGAGAGAGAGAGAGAGAGAGAGAGAGAGAGAGAGAGAGAGAGAGAGAGAGAGAGAGAGAGAGAGAGAGAGAGAGAGGTGCTGATCCAAACCTCTTTACTGACAATTGGTTTCCTCAAGGGAATTATCAGCGGGCCAGATTATGTCTTCATCATCTACAGCAGAATCTTTTAGAATTGTCTTCTAATACCCAGGGTAATACTGTCCGTGGTCTTCTTAAGATCTTTAGTCCTGCCCACCTGCTGGAAATCTACCAGAAGGAGAGTCAAGCAGATAAGGAGCCTAGCAAGAATAGAGGAAACTCTATGAGCTGGAGTATTGGGCATGACAGGGATCTTGATGACTATACTGCAAGCTTTAGTGGAATGAATTTATCAGGAAAAGAATTCAACAAAGATCTTAAATCCAGGGAGGCGAATAGTTCAGATATGTTCAGCCTAGAGCAGCTTGATCTTGTACTCACAACATATCAGGATGTCCTTGATTTAACAGAGGAGCACAAAATGCAGCTGTTAGCCATAGCAGACATGCTTATAAGAATCAACTCTGTGAATAAGTCATCAGAATATGCAAGCCTTGATCGTCCTGGTCAAAGGTGAGGTCAATGAGATTCTACATTGCGTGTATCAAGACAGTAAGTGATCTGTGTTTGACCTGGAGTATGCAATTACACAGGCATCTGAATATATTTGAGTCCTCTCTTTCTGAAGTAGATTCAGAAAATAGGTGGTTGATCTGTTGGTTTTACTGTAAATCTTCTAATCTGGAAATAACATTACAGAAGGCAGTTATTATCAACCTTACAGTATCATTATTTGAAATTCTGCAGGTTTTGGTCTGCTGTGCAATTGTTTTACAGCCAAGGCATTCAGCAAAGGGGGAAAGATGTACAGGTGGAGGATCTTTGTTTAGACTCAAAGGCAATGGCATGGGCTCTTCAATCAGAGTGCAAAGATGTACTTTTGGATTTGTGTTTGGGCTCCGAGATCTCATGGCCAGCTATGAGGGCATTGGGTGTTGGTTTCTGGTTTACAGATGTACCTCAACTACGGTTAAGGGTCAGCATTCCTTAAGCAAGCATGCTTGTTTTGGTGTAATTTTCCATTTGATTCTCATTATATTCTCATTAAAAACTTAGTGCAGATGGAAAAGCTTGCAAGGGCTCAGTATCTTAAGGAGAAGAACCCCAGGCATTGTGCTCTTCTTTACCTTGCATTGCAACGCAAGAATGTTTTGATGGGTCTTTTGAAGCTCAGCAAAGCTGAGAAGGACAAAGTTTTATACGAGTTTTTTGGCAGAGACTTTTCGGTGCTTTCCTTATCACATGCCTTTCAAAAATTGTGTCATTTTGAGCATCATATTTTCTTTGAACTTGTTGTATATAGCAATTGTATATCTAGTGTGATCACTGATATGTGTTCATCTATGTCTTTATCACTTTTGACTTCATATGCGGTCTTTTGACCTGATTCTTCAATCAGTGCATGAACTGAAAAGATAGATATTTTGATGGGTCCATACTCCATATCATCTTTATTATCATCATTATTATTATTTTTTGGTGTATTCTATTTAAGTTACAAGCGTAGATTTCAGCACATATCACATGATTGTCTGACTGAAGTCAAAATAGTCTCTTTTCGTTAAGCACTTTCACTTGATTATTTTTTGTTAATAAGTATATTATGTGAGGCTTTGCTTGCTCTGGCTGGTTTATGTGCACTTTAAGCATGGACTGCTCTATAAGCATTCCGTTAGGTCTATAAAGAGTGCAAGCTGTTCCCTTGAAGCTCTCATAGCTCTCTATGATTCTGTTGCTCTGCTGTCTTTTCTAAAGCTGCAATCCCTACCAGTAAACTCTTATACAGTGGATTATTTATGGAGTCTTCTCGAGGGAGCAGGTCAACTGTGTATGGTTTTGGTGTGCTTGCTATGTATAGACACTTGAAAACTTAATGCATGACATGGATAAGTTGTATGCAATTGAATACCCAGTCATGCCTGCAGCCTCACATGAACAAGTTCTATGTGATTGAGCATTTGGTCATGCACTTTATTTCCACCTGATCATTCATGGCTGTCCTCCTCTCTCATTCTTTGAGTTACAAATGTGACAACTTAAGTAAATTGTGAATACACTTTGTATATTTTACATTTTCATTCTTTGACTTCCATATGTGGCAGCTTGAATGTGTTGTATGCTTTAAGTTTTTGTTGTGTTTTCTTCTTTACTTCACTCACTGCTTTTCTGATGTACTCTCTGCATCCTGGCAATCAATTTCCAGGAAGAAAAAAATCAAGCTGCTGCATTGAAGAATGCTTACACACTTCTTGGAAAGCATCAACATGAACTTGCAGCAGCATTTTTCCTACTTGGTGGTGACTTGAGCTCAGCTGTATCTGCGTGTGCCAAGAATTTAGGAGATCTGCAACTTGCACTTGTGATTTGTCGACTTTCTGAAGGTATAAATGGACCAAATGAGCAAAGATTGGCTGAGTATGAACTGTTTAATGCACAGAGAGAGGGTGACTGTTGGCTGGCAAGCTTACTTCAGGTAAGAAACACCTTAGGAAAAAAAAGCTGACTTGCAGATTATTGTAATCTACTTTGAGTGTTGGATTGATCTTTTGGTTGTGTCAAATGCTTTCAACTATGGTGAAATTTCATCTGCAGAAAGCTCGTCTTTGTACCAGTTCTTCTTCTAATATGTTTACAGCAGTATTGGAGGCCTCTTCTATTCACTTGATAGATTATTTTTTGACTCATAGAGATCTTGGAAGTCTACTTCTTATTGCAATGAGCTTCTTTCTACTCGTATTTGTTTATAGAGATTTATAGAGATCATGCATTGAATAGTGATGCACATAGATGATAGAGTATGTAGTAGCTTAGAACTCACGGTGAGGAAGTGCTCTCTCTATGTGATTGAAGCTGACTGCCTTTAAACTGTCGCTTATTCATTTTAGTACTTTTGTGGAGTTCTATATTTTATGTCTTTTATAAGTTTTACTCTTTTATTACTGGTGTTCAAGGTTGTATTTTGACGGTCTACCATGCCTTTCACTTTTGAAGGTCATCTCATCACAATACCTGTATTTCACATTTTTAATGTAATTTATGAAGGTCTACTAAAAATTATGATCTTATTTTGAGGTCTAAAATGGCTGAAATGGGCAATACAGCCTTTAAAAAACAACTATGGTGTTGCATGATTAATTATCTGGGAATCTGTGTCTTCTCTTGAATGCAACACCTGATTTTATCCCCTCTAAAATTGTGTATTATGGCCTCTTATTCATATATGAAAAGACCCTTTGTCAATTACTTGTTTCTCTTTGAGTTTTTTAGAATTGTAACTTTATGTTTTGCTTCATGTACCATTCTCTCTTCCTCTCTTCTCTCTCCATCTCTTGCTTTCCCTATTCTAGTAAAAGTTATATGGATATTGATGGTCTATGTTTGTGTTGTTGTCATTATACATACCATACATTCACTGTAATTTTGCTGGGAATATGTTGTTGATGACCATACAAGCTCTTGTATGCACGGCCCCCTCCCTCTCCCCCCCGATTTCCTGTGTATCAACTTTTTTTAGGGGTCTTCAAAAGCTGAAATGACCCACGAGCCCAAAAAAACTTTTAAACTGGTGAATCTTATACAATGTCTGTGTACAGTTTTTTAAAAGGCAGAGAAAGGTGAGTTCACTAGGTGCTAGGTTAGGACCAATAATCTGGATGATACAGTGCAGGGATACAATCTTATGAGATACAAGATAATCAGGGATACATCCATGTCAACTAAGAAGAGATAGCCCTCCAACTCACAGGAAATCAAGCATCAGTTGCTGTCGGAAGTGTGATAGAAACTCACAGGAAATCAAGCATCAGTTGCTGTTGGAAGATGATACAGTGCAGGGATACAATCTTTATGAGATAGGAGATAATTACGGATACACCCATGTCAACTTAGAAGAGATAGCCCTCCAACTCACAGAAAATCAAGCATCAGCGCTGTCAGATTTCCTCAATATCCTCATGTTCAAGACCCTGACTGGATGTCTCACATGATCTGCCAAATAATCTGAATCTTTGTCTGTAATCTGTGTCTATGCTGGAATGCCCTTCTCTGTAGTTGTGGATGCCTAGGTCTCCTTATATCGATCACATGGTCAATCATTTGTGCCTCTAATGAATGTGGGTTCCTACCTCTGCTGCTAATACTTGACTGTCCAGCGGTGTAGTGGTAATAACCGGCCTGAAATGATCTGTAATGTGTCGCTGAATCTATTTTTCTAACTGCTGCAACAGGATATCCCTATGTCTCTTCAGTTCATGCATGGACAAATGCAAGCATCTTTGATCCTGGTACTCTATAACTCTAGAAAGTGATCCAAAACACTTTTTGAACAAGAAATGGAAGTACCCATACATGATTGATTTCATAGTATGCAGAGCATAGTACAACAAGAGATTTAAAAACAAGATTTAAATCGAGATTTAAATCCTTTGAATCGTAGAGGTTTATAAAATCCAAAATAAAATTCGGGGTTTTTATTCACTGTGAGAGATTTTTATTTTCTGAAACATAAAGCTATGTACCAATGCATATTTAACAGCTTTCTAATATACCTGACATGAATAACATTTAAAAAATCACCTAATGGTCTGCAGTGATCACACTACTTTCAATTTTCAAATCTCAACTTCAAATGGATTTTAAATAAAGGAGTCAAAAGTTGAGGCAAAAATTTAAACAATGAACATACATGGTACATGAAAGTGAAGAGTGGAACTATGGATATAATCAACTACCAATCAGTCAATGAGTCATGACTATACATAATACAACTGCAAAGTCAAGGATTAGTGATCATACAAAACAAACATGTAGATACTAAATAGTAAACAAGCATCAAAATATAATGTCCATCATCCATGGTAGTGCCATGTGTAATATCAATGATCATATATGCCACTATCCAAGATCCAAGAAAAGGTGAAGTCGAAAGACTAAGAAGACTCTCCAATGTCAAATGACACTCATCATCTATGGTATCATCATATGCATCAAATGTACTAGCCCATGACGATGTACTATCGGACTCTGAATGACCAAATTGTGCTCCAAGCATGGAAGCATCTCCTCCCAAATCACCATCTCCACTGGAAGAGGAGGCGGATGCCTCTTTCCAAGCCTTTGGATCAACTCGAGAAGTGGAGGCCTTACCATCCCTTCCATGACCACGTCCACCTCGCCTCGAAGCATGAAATTATGAATTGGAAATTATGAATTAGAAATTATGAATTAGAAATTATGAATTAAATGTGACTTACTACTTACCAACTCAGGTGTAGATAGATCATATTTCTCCCACCAGGACACAGGTGACAATTGACTAGACCACAGCATGGCTGTGTCCTTTCCAAAACTACCCCATAGTTTCGGAATAGTGGGAGCAGATCCTCAAGTGCCAGGCGCATATCAACATCATCAGCATATAATCTACGTATGTATGAAGTCCATGCATTGTCAAGCTCATGATCCAACATTTGCCTCTCAGATCTCCATAAGGGGTGTAGAATATGAGCATTGCCATGAATTGGTCGATGGAACCAATCCCATTGATCCCTCCATATAGATCTAATCTCATCAAGCCTATTTATTCAAGAATCAAGAATCAAGAATCAAGACTTAACTATGTGACATGTCATTGGTAATAAAAATAAGAATAAATAAATTTGAATGTAACATTATCAAAATGCATATTGCATACGTGTCTGAAGAAATAGAAGTGCATCGAGCAAGGGACTCCCCAACGCGGTCCATATACTCATAGACGAGGCCTAGAGTACTCCCCTCCATGTCAACGATGCATAGCATGGAATATAGAGGCTGCATCACTCCCACTAGAGCCTCTACCTCTCTCCAGAAGCTGTCACTCAAACAAGTAATGGGGACCATCTTTGCTTTCTTGGTTGTATGGCCACTCGATGCCAATCATTGAGGAGAAACAAATGTCTGCATAAGTGATTGCCTCACTCGAAGCAATCTCTCCATCACCATGCACATATAAGCAAATTTGGTATTTGGAGGCCTAAGAAGCTCCAAATCGTTGTATGATTTGAAAATAGCAAGCAACTTTGGCCTCTTCGTGAACAAGGTGACCACTCTCTGACATGTGGAAAAAATCTAATGTATCGAAGGGACCTTCCCGACATCCTCCATCAGAAAATCTATGCTATGAGCTGCACATCGAGTCCATGCAATGGATGGGAACTCCTCCTCTAACTTCCGTCCCATGGATACACAATTGCTTCCGTTGTCCGTTATGACTTCGACAACATTCTCCACTCCAATGTCCAAGACTTCCCATCTGATATGTCCAAAAATGCACTCCCTTGTGATGGATAGGCCTGGAGTAGATGCATCAATGGCACATAGGAACATAGTGCCTTTGCAACAATGAACGAGTATATTATATACATTCCCCTTTTTAATGTCTATCCATCCATCACACATCAAAGTGCAGCCATATTTCTTTCCAAGTCTCTTGCATAGGCTCCAATTGCTTTTGCACAATCTCTTTTGTTTTTCTTATCTCACTTCCTCTTAGCTCTTCATAAGAAGGCCCTTCCCAATCAACCCCAAGCTTACTCACCATTTTCATGGCCTCTTTCCATGCGGGAGTGCACACTACATTCAAACTTAGATCATACTTAATGAAGAGCTTCATAATATCTTGGGTGGCTTTTTGCTTCCATTGCTTTTGCAAACTAGCCCGTATGGATGATGCATGTAGACTTCCACAACCTGTAGGAATGCTTTGACTCTCTCGTGGCCTCTTTTGTTGATGTTGAGATGCATATGCTGCCTCCTCTGTCTCCAAGTCCTCAATGAGAGGGGATGTAGGAAACTCTTCTTGAGATGCTTGTGATGATTGCCCTTGAGGAACTGAGCTTTGTGCACTACTAGGTGTAGGTGCTCTAATACCTCTTCTTGTTTCTCGTGCTTCAACCCATTCCAAAAGCTCTTCTTTCATATTCTCCAGTATTGGCTTAGAGCAAGGACCAACATCTACACCTCCAAATCATGCTAGATGGGCTTTTATTCCATCTGCTCCCTGTCCCTTTATACTCGCACAACTTACACCTCCATCTCTCACTACCGACTCTGTCAAATTTTCCTTGGCTTGTGACATATTGTCAACACTCTTGTTGGGCTCTAGGCACAATGGCTAAGAGGCTCTCTCTCTCTTTCTAGCACCATCGGTATTAAGCAAGGCTGCCCACTCTCTCCCACTCTATTTGGTCTCTACATCGACGAGATTGAGGACTACATTCTCCGAGCTGGAGGAGAGGGTGCAGACCTCGCAGGTACACATGTCCACATTTTATTATATGCCGATGACATTGTCTTGATTTCAGAGTCACCCGAGGGATTACAGCGCCACCTGGATGCCCTAGATGAGTTTTGTACACAGAGGGGCTTGACAGTAAACCTTGGCAAGACCAAGATCATGATCTTCCACACCTTCCCCATGGTGAGGAATGGAGCAGGATTCACAGCTTGCGGTGGACAGATTGAGGTGGTCACTTCCCATGTCTACCTCGGAGTCACATTCACGAGCCTGTAGGAGACGACCCCGTGCCATAGGATATCGGGTCCCGAGACTTCACCGACACCAGATTGCGGAGATCCAGGCCCGTGACAACCGCGCCATGGAGGAGAGACGATCCCAGACGATGGCTGATCCCGCTGCAGCCATTAGGGTGGCCCTGACTCCACCTCCACCTATGTATCACATCTTACACCCGCCCACTAGCACAGGATGGAGCTAGTTAGTCATTTCAGATGCATTCTCATGCTTGTTGTACTACCCTTTTGCATATAGACTACCATAGATATCGCACTCCATACACCCCCCCCACTTCCATGGGTATCTCCACATGCATACTACGGAGATCTATATCAGCTTTACCAGTTTTCTTCAACACTTTTATCTTTTCTGATTGATAGAAGATACACCCATGTACATCGATTTGTCTCATAGGCCGAGTTCGACCTCCTAATAGACGTAAAAAAACTTTCTTTCTTTCTTCTTTCTCTGGCCCCCCCCCCCCCCCCCCCCCGCCCTCTCTCTCTTCCCCCCCTCTAGACTCTATCTCCTGAGTGCTTTGAGTGCTCTGGAATGAAATGAAAAAGGGCTCTCCAGCGGGCTGTTTTCGGCTCGTTGGGAGGGCCCTTATTTTTTTGAAATTTACGCAACGTGACATTGCATTGCGTACGTTGCGAAGGTTCACAAGGCGTTGCATATGCAACACTGGTTGGATGATTGATGCTTACAAGGGTTGACAAAATTGTTGATAGGTGATAGATTTATGAAATTGAAGTGTTCCAAATCATCTAATGTAGTGAAATTTATGATATTGCGTTTTCCAACACATTTTGGCAAGATGCCAAAATGATTGTTAAAACATGTGCACCTATTTGGAAGGTTTTATTTACAAACTTCACTATAAATTTTGCTTTATCTAGGATGGCTCCTACCCATGGAATTCCCCCTATGTCTCCATGAGTAGATCTAAGCTATGTGATGCACAACTTACTTACAAGGTGTCCATTTGATTTTGGGATACATATCCTTGATCCACAGAGATGCTCACTGAGTTAATGCTCTCAGTGTGTCACTTTTTGGATACACTAGGGCTACAATCAACGACATCAATGGGATTGGTTTGTTTCTCATTGCTATGTGACAATGAAGATGAACCAAGTGGCATATTACCCACCCTTTCGCTCAATTGAAGATGAGTAGTTAGCTTCTCAACAATCCTTGGAAGAATAGAAGAGCATTTTCCAATGCTTCCACCTTTTAAGCCAAGGAGATGAGCCTTGATACAAGATGCAGTGCCCGTGTAAACTCCCATGCAATATTTGCATTGCCATGTATCCTTGCCAAACTCTTTCACATGGTTTTGACTAACATTAAGAGTTCTTCCCATGATGATATAACTCAAAAGATAGAAAATGAAAAGTTTAGGCTGAAGTTTGAACTCTCCCTCTCTCTTGTGGCAAAAAAATGGACTTAGGTAGCAGGCTGAACTTCTAAGCCGAATAAAATCGGCTGAGTTATCGTATATGACCTGAAAAAAAAAAATCATTGGTTTTTTGGTATAAAAACTGTACCTTGAGATTTAAATTGTGGGGGTGATTTAAACGATTTTCATTTTAAAAAAATCGTGCGGCTTTTTTCACCATGCATACAAACAAATAAACATACATACATACATGCTTGCATACGCACATACATGATACATACATACATACATATGTACACACATTCATGCATAAGCGTGCGTGCATTCACACTCACAGAGAAACTCATCTTGTTGCCTTTGTTAGATGTCTTCATATAAAAAGTCCTATTAGAGCCCACAACCACTCTGGGGCATTGATGTGACGTAGGATGGCATAGTTCGTTGTTGAAGTTATACATGATAAAGTTTGGAATCTGATACTTCTTGTTTTGGAGAGACATAAATTTTGAAGGTTCTTAAAAAAAGGTTTATATTATTAGCTTTGAAATCTTTTGGATTTTTTATTTTGGTTTAAAATTATCATTCTTATTTTACCGTTTCATGTTTTTTTTTTCATATTATTATTACTTGATCCCCCCCCAATTTTTCTAGTTTCCTTTCTTATTTGTATGTAATTTTCATGATTTATCTTAATGTTATTCTTTTGTGCAAAACTTGGTTGCTGTCTTTTCTTATAATTTGTGTTTGTGATTATTATGTTTAGTTTATTAGCTTGGATAAATTTGAACTTATGTAAATACGCACCTGCACACCTTAATTCCTTATAATTTCTTGGTTGCTGTATTTTCTTATAATGTGTATTTGTCTTTTGGGTTATGTATTTATTATTATGTATGTACACACATATATAACAATAAGGGTTTGTCTCTTATTGGGATTATGCTGTGAGGAGTATGTCATGGTGTTAAACTTTATGGTTGAAAGTATGTTCTGAAAATTAGTTTTTCAACTGTTCGCAGTGGTTATTGGGGAAACGTAGCAAGGCTTTTGAGGAGATGATTGGCTACCTTCCAGAGGCCATCATAGAGCAAGGCTATGGAGGAAAAGAAATATCCACAGAACTATTTTTCAGTGGTGGAATCAAGAGCAAATTTTTTGATCCTGAAGTTGGGATCTTTAGTCTTCATCTAGCTTCGAAAATTTTTGTGCATTCAGAATCAAGTATCAGTAGTGTCACAACTCTTTGCAGATGGCTTTGCTTGAGGACTTCATCTAGTTTAGAGCGAATTGGACTCCCAGTAGGATTTTAATGATATTGATGATCTTCATTAGTTTAATTGCAATTTTCTGTAAATTTTCATTTATGCTTTTTTACATTGTTTGCTTCTACAGCTGGAGGCATTGGAATATCTGCACTCTGCTGTGAGTAATGTAGGGAAATTTGCAACTGAAAGTGGATTAAGTTACCTCAATACTTTGAAGAACAATCTGGCTTTGCAATTTCAAGCTGAAGTTGTGATGTCTCATCCATGTTGGTGGTATGGAACACGTCCTATGGGTTTTAGCCGCAAAGATAAAGGAGATATTCAGAAGTCAATAGTTGATGCTAGTACAAAGCTGCTGCAAGTTCTTGATGCTTTGGAGTGTGATTTTTGTATCGACATCAAATTCATCATTGCTGAGGTATGTATGTGAGGGTTGCATGGAAGATTGCATCCAGTTTTCTGTAGAGCCTGCACACTAGGCATTGTAATGTGCAAAATCTTTATGCATGTGAGCCGTAAGAGTGGCAGATTGTGGGAATGTACATGGACTCAGAATGCAATTGATGTTTCAGACTGGTGTCCAGTTCATGAGAAAAGATAAAACTCATAAGGAAAAAGAAAAATGAAATGAATGACAGAAAAAAAGTACATTGATTGTCTTTGTTTTTGTTTTTTTTTATATGTTCGATATAGGTCATGGCTAAAATTCATAAATATTGTCCTTTAGAGCAGAAGTCTTCATCAGGACATGGCCTCATTTAAGAACCAGGGATGACTAGACAAGTTTATTTGGCAATACTTCATTTTCTTTCTCATTGGAAACTTTCATTGCTTGCTGCTGATTTTGTGCTTCAGATTACTTTAGGTAATCACAAATGAGAAACTCTCATTGCTTGGTGCTGATTTTGTGTCTTAGATTATTTTAGGTAGTCACACGCGTTGCTCTATCCCAAGTGGAATTTACAAAAAGATTGTGGTGTGAAAAGTTAGACGAGAATTAGACTTGATCTTCTTCTTTGGTTTGTGAACTTTGCTTGGTGATTACATGCACATGAAAGGTCGATTGATAGTCTGCTCTTCATGTTGTACACCGAGCATTGTGATGGACCATCAGCTCGTCGTTCATTGTTGATGAGTGTCCATGTTGATGGATCACTGATGAAACTCTTTGAGTGTCGCGCCCTATCCCCTTTCTTCAAAGCAACATTTGCCAAATATTGAGAATTGAATTTCTTTATATTCCTTGGCAAACATCATTGGGTAACTACACCAAGCTTAGTTTCACACCTTCTCTTTAGCTCACCCTAAGCACGAGGCTCCTCACCTTCAAACTCTTCCCTCCTACCATGGTAAGGGGAAACAATAGTTGTGGATGCCATGTTCCTGCCAAGTGCTTGACATCTACCAGATAAGGCAACAATAATAGTAGCTACTAGCCGAGACACACTTCTATCCAAGCCATGGTTCCACCTTCAACTAAGCATGACTTATTCATGTTCCATAAACCAAACCTGGGAACAAGCTTTTTTTTTTTTTTTTTTTTTTTTTTTTTTTTTTTTAATACTACCATGTCACAAGCAAGAAGACAAATGTTAGTATCAGAAAACATAGTTGACATATGTCAATGTGCTCTTGTGCATGGGACTCTCAAATGTGTCTATGCACGGCCATGTAATGTGGCCCTATAATAATGCATACTTTGGAAATGCATGACCTGAAATGGTGCATAAGACAGGGTTGTGCAAGAAGCACATGGTTGTCGTTTGTCAAGGCTTTGGATGTTATTTGCAGATGCTATGGCAGCCTTTTTTAGAAGTATCCATTGGATCCCCGAATGACAATTGATACTTCCTCCTTATAGGGATCCATTTGAGATTGGTCTTCGCTTGTTTAGTGATCTCCTTTGGCGGCTCCATGTTTGGATTCTTTCTTGAGGTTTTGATCCTACGTGGTTGGCACTATGGTTCTGTGGGGCCTACCGATGCTTTTGGTTTCCATACCCATATCCTTGTAGAAGAGGTTCTTTGATCTTTTTTGGAGCTTTGTGCTTGATTTAGTCCCTTACCTCGCCTTGGTGTCTTTGTTGTGCAGGTTGTTGCCTTGAAGTCCCCCTCTGGATTCTCTCTGAGTTTAGGCTTGATTGCTTTGGGTCCTTCGATTGGAAGTGGTCTTTCTTGAAGATAAGTCATGATAGGCCTAGACCATAGATTTTGAAGTCTAGTGTGAGGGGGCTGATTTTGTACGAGGGCTTTCTTTGGTACCCATATCATAGTGCGATTCGGTTGGGCTCTAAGTAATTTCTTGGCCATCCAAATTTGCTTGACATTACCAAGAAATTGTGATTTCTGTTTCTTGATGTAAGGGTCTTTTGGGCCTTCTATGCGAGTTTTTTGAGAAAACTCATCTTTACATTGGGAATGCAACACAGGTTAATCTTTTATACATGCATCAGACTTATGCAAGGGGTCAATGGGTAGTGTTGTTGGAGATTGATCTAGAGATTCATCGATACATTTATCCGTATTACACATTGGATCTCTAGATGTACGAATGGGTGATGCATTGTCATGATTGACCATCGATTTGACATTATTCTCCACATCAATGATACCTGGTATTTCTTGATCATCTCCTTCTTGATCATCTCCTTCTTGATCATATGAGTGTAGATCATCCCTGCTTATGGTTTCATGAGGGGAATCCAAATTTACAGGAAGAGAGGGTCCTTCCACATCCCCCAAACACTTTGAGTCCTCCATTTCTCCATTCTCCAAGGTTTCCTGTGATTTACTCAAAGAAGGATTAGATTCAAGAACATGAGTAGAAAGAAATTTTTTTTCATGAAAAGCACACTCTTTGAAAAGATGATTTTGCCCCCAATTATCATAAGGTGGATAGTCATTAGGATTTCCATAGACATATATGTAGAAGCACGGGTAATAGGTGGAGAAGACACCTCAAATTCTTGATGATTTTGTGTAATGAACCTTTGGGTGCCAATGATCAAGTCTTCATCTATACAATCCATGACAAAGAATGTTTCCAAAAATTGCATATCATCTACCATAACAAGTAACACAACTTGACCCATGCAATCATAATGTTCACCATCCATGAGGATAGAAGAGTGAGTTGTTGGTTGAATGTTCTCTAAGATAATGACCACTAGGTCAATATGAATTAAATTCCACTCACAATTAGGATTGATATAAACACCCAACCTTCTATGGTCATATCCTATTCTGATATCCACAAAAGTATTATCATATTCTCTTGTTGCAAATAAGGATCCAACCCCCTTAGACATTTTGCCCGTTTCCTTGACTCCTTGCATTTTTTCTCTAGATGTTTCGTCCTCATGTGAGATTATTTCATGCACTTCATGTTCATCTCCCTTCTCTTTTCCCATCTTAGCCCCCTTTCTTCTCTCTTTTGCTTTTTTCTTTCCTATGATGCAATTTTTCTCCCTCTTGGTATTGCAAAAAAATCCTTTGGAGCCCTCGTGGTTTCCTTCTCCCACTTGAGGGTCAACTTCAAATTATCCTACCTGAAAATTAACACATTATTCTTATAAAAAAACAGTTGAGGCCATGTAGGATTCGAAACGAGCTTTCCAACGAGCTATAGAGCTCAAAAAATGGACTTTGGATGAAAAAGTTATGTCAAATCAGGCTCCTGGGGTTCAAAACAGGCAAACAGGACCTTTTGGAAAGAATCGCGATTTTGTGAACTTCAAGAGAATCGCGATTTTGTGAACTTCAAGAGAATCGCGATTTTGTGAACTTCAAGAGAATCGCGATTTTGTGAACTTCAAGAGAATCGCGATTTTGTGAACTTCAAGAGAATCGCGATTTTGTGAACTTCAAGAGAATCGCGATGCTATGAAATTAGAGAATCGCGATCCTGTGAAACCAAGAGATTGATCATGTGATACCAAGAGAATCGCGATTTTGTGAACTTCAAGAGAATCGCGATCCTATGAAACCAAGAGAATCGCGATCCTGTGAAACCAAGAGAATC
Source organism: Ceratopteris richardii (assembly GCA_020310875.1). Taxonomy (NCBI): domain Eukaryota; kingdom Viridiplantae; phylum Streptophyta; class Polypodiopsida; order Polypodiales; family Pteridaceae; genus Ceratopteris; species Ceratopteris richardii. The sequence goes on along the minus strand of CM035442.1, from coordinate 114,057,486 downwards.
GCCATCCTGTGAAACCAAGAGAATCGCGATTTTGAGAATCGCGATTGTCAGCAGAGAATCGTGTTTTCACAAAATTGTGGTTCACAGAATCGTGTTTTCACAGAATCGTGTTTTTTCACAAAATCGTGTTTTCAGAGAATCGTGTTTTTGACATGAAAATTGCGATTATCAACAGAGAATGGTGTTTTCACATAATCGTGTTTTCACATAATCGTGTTTTAGAGAATCGTGTTCTAGAGAATTGCAATTTTGTCTCAGAGAATCGTGGTTTTCAAAATTTAGAGAATCGCGATTTTGAGCACAAGCACAGAATCTTATTTTTGAGAATCGCGATTTTGAGCAGAGAATCGTGTTTTTGAGAATCGCGATTTTGAGCAGAGAATCGTGCTTTCACAGAATCATGTTTTCATACAATCATGTTTTCATACAATCGTGTTTTGACATGAAAATCGCGATTGCCAACAGAGAATCGTGTTTGATCACAATCGTGTTTTTGGCTGAAAATCGTGATTGATGTGAATCGCGATTTTGAGCACAACCATAGAATCGCAATTCTGAGAATGACCCTAGAATCGTGTTCTTTTCAAAAGGCTTTTAGGCAGAAAATAGAGAATCGCGATTTTCAAAAAATTTTGAATTTTTCACAGAATCCCGATTTTCATCACAGAATCGTGTTTTTTTGGCGGGAAATTCAAATTTCTGAGCGCCGAGCAATGGCGAGCTCCGTATGTGCATAAAATCATGAAAAAACACAAGCGCTTGCTCTCTCTTGCACTTCCTAACTCCTTCCCACACCTATAATGCTTGAAAGATGGTATGAAAATGGTGAAAATGCACTAAAAAACAAGAATTTCTATGAAAAAGAAGATGGAAGAAGATGGAGATGGTGATCATGATGAAGATGAAGAAGAAAAAACAGAAAATGAACAAAAATGGTAGTTTTTTTACCTTCCAACGTCTCAAATCTACGATCTTACCATCACAACGCTCGTCCTCGAAGCTCTCTCCCCGGCAACGGCGCCAAAATTTAGTGTAGCTCAAGCGTAAGCACCACCTCCTTTACTTGTCAATCCGCGGAGACGTGAGCACCGGTATGAAGACCACGAGCAAGTGAAGGCACAAGTGCGTGAGTGAAAGCACACAAACATGCACACACATACACACACGCGCACAAGGTAAGATCAAAGAGAGGAACAATGGAAAGCTTTGATTGCAAAAGAGTTCTCATACAAAAGCTCTATTCTCTAACAAAACTCACCCCAAAAATGAGCTCTCTAGCTCTTTTTATAGTTTTTTGACTAGTTTTCGCCCTGTCCAGACTTAGTGTCCGGCCTAGTTAAAAATTAGGCTCCAGGGCTTATTTGAGGGCTCAAACAAAGTCTAAAAATTATGAAAATTGGTAGGATGATACTTCTAATACTCCTCAAGCTCAAGGACTCCTTGGCTTGAACAAAATGGAGTTGCAAAAATAGAAAATGGTATTTACAATGGTTTTTAGTGATCAAAATCACTATTTTTGTAGGGGATTCTTCTGATAATTGGACATGTACTTCTTGGAGCTCCCTACTTGCTCCCTCTTCTTGTGTGTACACTTCTTTGATGTGCTTCTATGCTCTGTCATTGGTCTTGAGCTTCAACAGTGTGTGTGTGTGAGAGAGAGAGAGAGAGAGAGAGAGAGAGAGAGAGAGAGAGAGAGAGAGAGAGAGAGAGAGAGAGAGAGAGAGAGAGAGAGAGAGAGAGAGAGAGAGAGAGAGAGAGAGAGAGAGAAAGACTTTTTAACCTCTATTAGAGGCCAAAATCTGCCTATGAGACAAAACATATACATCAATATGATCGAACCCACTCTGATCCCAAAAGGAATATAAAGTGTGAGTACAAAACAGAGTATAAAAGGAGTGGATGATAATAGCTGGCATCGAGGGTGTGGGATGCTACGGGCATGCACTCTGTATGCTCAATAGGTGAGATACAAATATGAATATGCCTAGGGAGGGGAGGCTCGGTGGTATCATAACCCTCTAAATGTCTGGAGTGGGTGTAGGATATAATGCATCGGTGGGTAAGGCATCCTGGCGATCCGCAAAATGCTCTGCACATCGAGGTCGATGGGGGTGCGGTGCTGACATCTCCGTATCTCCATGTCATGGCGTGCGTGAATCGCCTGAATCTCTCTTTGGTGGGGACGGACTCTCCGGAGTGGGGGTCTTGGTCGTCGACGCTGTTGTCTAAGCTCCTCTGCTCTCTGTAATGTGACACCCCGCGTCGATCTAGGTCCTCGGGCGGTTGTGGGTCTGAAAAAATCTGTAATAAAATTCTCGGCGGTCACGCGTATCTCTATCTGTATCTCCATTTGCTGCTGGAGAAGTGATGCACGGCGGCGTTGGAGCTCTACTAGGAAACGACCAAGAGGGTGCTGGTCCTCCGTCTCCAATAAAGCCCTGATCTCTCTGGGCCCCTTGAAGAGCTGTGGGTAGCGGTCTCTGATGTCCTCATATGCCTGGCATCTGCATGGGTAGTGCTCCTCGTCCTCCACCTCCTCTCGGCATATCCTACATAATCTCTCATCCTTGGGGGTATGTCTCCCATGCCCAACCTCAATCTCGAACTAGTGTGATGATACTCTGAGCTTCCCGATGGCCACTCTCTCTCCTGGTGCCATGTATGTATCCATGTATCGTGGTCTCTGAATGAAACCATCCGCTGTCACAGTCAGGAAGTGCTCTCTGTAGTGTTGCCTCTTTGTGGAAAGAGGCTCTCTTGGTGCCACCCATGTCTCCCTGACGTGTATCTGTAGTAGGTCCTGACGGATGATCTTGTTCCTCTCGGAACGAGAGAGGGTAATGTAGGGGGAGGAGAGGTCATACTGAAAAGGGGGGAGATCTGTAATGCTCATGCCATGGTCTGTTAACCATCGGTAGGTCTATGCGTACCATACTCTCTCATGCCCCGTCTCTGCCAAATGTCTAGAGGTCTCAAATGCAAGCCTGGTGAGTCTGCTGGTGGGGAGCTCCCTGACTCTCAGAAAAAAGATCACCAGCTGAAAGAGGGCTTCCACTAGCATCGGTGGTGTGCCAAGCTCAGCTCGTATAATGTCATGTGGAACAGAGGGCTTGCTGCGGAGCAAGCGTGAGATCATGGTGACCTGGGGTCTCTCAATCCGAGTCCACATCGCCTCCGTGATCCCTGGTGCCCATATTGCTGCTGCATACATCAATGCGGGTGTCACTAGAGTATCAAAGAGCCAACCCTTAGTCCGGGGCTCCTGAAAATGTGCCTGAAAGCAGCGTCTCTCCAATCCTGCCAGTGCCGCATAGCCTCGCGTCAATCTATCACTCGCTGCGTGTGCCATGGAGAATACCCCTGTGCTGCCCGAGAAGGTGATACCTAGGTAGACGTAGGAGTCCACTACCTCTATCTGTCCTCCAGCAGCTGCGGTGAAGGAGGCGCAATGGCGTACTATCCTGGAGGTATGGATGACCTTGGTCTTGCCAAGGTTCACTGTGAGTCCTCTCTCCATGCAGAAGGTATCGAGAGTCTGTAAATGTGACTGCAACCCCTCCTGTGACTCTGAAAGTAGAACAATGTCATCAGCATATAATAGGATGTGTACTGGGGTACCTCCGAGGTCTCCTCCTAGTCCTCCTGCGCGCTGTATATACTCCGTTATCTCGTTGATGTAAAGGCCGAAGAGAGTGGGTGAGAGAGGGCAACCTTGTTTCATACCAATGGTACTAACAAGGCTGTCTGATAGGCCGTCGAGGCAGCGCACCCTTCATGTGCCTCGTGCATACAAAGCATGGATGGCCCATAGCATGTCTGATGGTAACTGTAACTCTTGGAGTCTTCGTAGTAGTCTCTCTCGAGGGACCATGTCGAAGGCTTTGCGGAAATCCACAAAGCAACATTATAGTCTCTGCTTCCTCGCCTTCACGCTCTCAATCAAGCAACGAAGTATGAAGATGTGGTTGATGGTGGAGAAAGTGCGGCGGAAGCCTGCCTGGCTGGGTGCTCTAATACCAGCTGCGTCAGCGTATGTAATGAGCTTTGCCTCTAGTAGTGCCCCATAGATCTTGGCCAGGATGGGGCCTATCATAATAGTCCTATAGTTCCCTAGGTCCATTATGTCGCCAGACTTATGGATAGGCGCAATGGTATGCATAGTCCACTAGTCAGGTAATCCCTTCACCAAAGCACGGTTGAAGAGATGGGCGATCAGGTAGGAGACTACATCTACTGCGTATATAAAGTGCTCGCCCTGTAGTCCCATGTGGTCTGCTGAAAGGCCATGCTGTAGCCTATGGATGGCCTGTCGTACCATTCCTGCTTTGAATAGGGTGGATATCACAGGACGCGGTGTGGGAGGGATCGGCAATGGTGGCTGTCGTGGAACGTCATATAACCTGTGGGCGTAAGTGTGCCAAGTGTGAGGATCTGCTATGGGTGTAGGTGGGCGTGGCTGACGGAGGGCCCTCCACGCGGTGGCGCAATCTCTACTCATGAGAAGGTCAAACAACTTTGCCTCCTGTCTCTCCTTGAAAGCTCGCCTCTTCGGGAGTGTAAGGGCTCGCATCTGTCGTCGTGCCTCCCTCTCTGTGATGGATCCCAAGATACTCTGTGCTCTGAGATGTGGGTAGAGTCGTCTACCCTCCTCATCGTACCACCTATTCTGAGCTGTATGCCCCACCTGTGTCAAATGTGTGGTGCTATGGGTGGTGTATGGAAAGCTGAGAGTAGCGGATGTGTGGAGGATCGAGGAGAAGTGGGCAGTGAGGGTGTCTAATGGTGCGGAGGGGTCAAGGGAGTAGATGCGCTCTCGAACATGGGAGTTATAGATATGTGCTAGCTCATGTCTAAAGTGAATGGTGGTTTGGGCATGTGGCTCTATGGTGGCAGGTATGCATGGTGAGCCGCGTATGGATAGGGCGAGATATGCGTGATCAGCTCCAATCGGTATGGGTGGGATGGTGAATGAAGTGATGAGATGAGTCGCCTCCGCGGGTCCGATAATATAGTCTACCACATTGCCTCCATGCAGAGTCGTGGGTGGGATGCAGGTGAGACCACCCGAGAGAGAGAGAGAGAGAGAGAGAGAGAGAGAGAGAGAGAGAGAGAGAGAGAGAGAGAGAGAGAGAGAGAGAGAGAGAGAGAGAGAGAGAGAGAGAGAGAGAGAGAGAGAGAGAGAGAGAGAGAGAGAGAGAGAGAGAGAGAGAGAGAGAGAGAGAGAGAGAGAGAGAGAGAGACTTTTTAACGTCTATTAGAGGCCAAAATCGGCCTATGAGACAAAACATATACATCAGTATGATCCAATCCACTGTGATCCAAGAAGGAAAATAAAGTGTGAGTACAAAAAATGGGTATAAAAGGAGTGGATAATAACTAGCATCAAGGGTGTGGGGTGCTATGGGTATGCACTCTATATGCTCAATGGGTGAGATACAAATATGATATGCATAGGGAGGGGAGGCTCGATGGTATCACAACCCTCTAGATGCCTGGAGTGGGTGTAGGATATAATGCATCGGTGGGTAAGGCATCATGGCGATCCTCAAAATGCTCTGAACGTCCGAATCGAGAGGGGTGCGTTGCTGACGTCTCTGTATCTCCATGTCATGGCGTGCGTAAATCCCCTGAATCTCTCTCTCGTGTGGATGGGCTCTCTGGAGTGGGAGTCTCGGTCGTCGACGCTGTCGTCTAAGCTCCTCTGCTCTGTGTAATGTGACAACCCGCATCCAGCTTGGTCCTCGAGTGGCTGTGGGTCTCTAAAAATTTGTAATATAAGTCTGAGGGGTGGGGGGGCAGGTGTATCTCCATATGCTGCTGGAGAAGTGATGCACGACGGTGGTGGAGCTCTACTAGGAAACGACCTAGAGGACGCTGGTCCTCTGTCCCCAATAAAGCCCTGATCTCTCTGGGCCCCTTGAAGAGCTGTGGGTAGCGGTCTCTGATGTCCTCATATGCCTGGCATCTACATGTGTAGTGCTCCTTGTCCTCCACCTCCTCTCGGCATATCCTACATAATCTCTCGTCCCTCGGGGTATGTGTCGCTCGCCCAACCTCAATCTTGAGCTGGTGTGATGATACTCTGAGCTGCCCAACGGCCACTCTCTCAGCTTGTGCCATGTATGTATCCATGTATCGTGGTCTCTGAATGAAACCATCCGTTGTCAGAGTCAGGAAGTGCTCTCTGTAGTGTTTCCTCTTTGTGGGAAGAGGCTCCCGTGGTGCTATCCATGTCTCCTTGACGTGTATCTCTAGTAGGTCCTGACGGATGATCCTATTCCTCTCCGAACGAGAGAGGGTAATGTGGGGGGAAGACAGGTCATACTGAAAAGGGGGGAGATCGGTAATGCTCATGCCATCGTCTGCTAACCATCGGTAGGTCTGTGCATACCATACTCTCTCATACCCTGTCTCTGCAAAATGTCTAGAGCTCTCAAATGCAAGCCAGGTGAGTGGGCTGGTGGGCAGCTCTCGGACTCTCAGAACAAAGGTGACCAAGCTGAAGAGGGCCTCTACTAGCATCGGTGGTGTGCCAAGCTCAGCTCATATAATGTCATGTGGAACGGAAGGCTTGCTTCGCAGCAAGCGTGAGATCATGGTGACCTGGGGCCTCTGAATCCGCGTCATCGCCTCCGTGATGCCTGGTGCCCATACTGCTGCTGCGTACGTCAATGCGGGTGTCACTAGAGTGTCAAAGAGCCACCCCTTAGTCTTGGGCTCCTGAAAATGTGTCTGAAAGCAGCATCTCTCCAATCCTGCAAGTGCTGCATAGCCTCGCGTCAATCTATCTCTCGCTTCCTGTGCCATGGAGAATACCCCTGTGCTTCCCGAGAAGGTGACACCTAGTAAGACGTAGGAGTCCACTACCTCTATCTGTCCTCGAGCTGCAGTGAAAGAGGCGCGATGGCGTACTGTCGTGGAGGTATGGAAGATCATGATCTTGGTCTTGCCAAGGTTCACTGTGAGTCCTCTCTCCATGCAGAAGGTATCGAGCGCGTGTAAAATGTGACTGCAACCTCTCCTGTGACTCTGAAAGCAAGACAATGTCATCAGCATATAATAGGATGTGTACTTGCGTACCTTCGAGGTCTCCTCCTAGCCCTCCTTCTCGCTGTATATACTCCGTGATCTCGTCGATGTAGAGACCGAAGAGAGTGGGTCAGAGAGGGAAACCTTATTTTACACCAATGGTACTAACAAGGCTGTCTGATAGGCCGCTGGGGTAGCGTACCCTGCCTGTGACTCGTGCATACAAAGCATGGATGGCTCATAGCATGTCTGATGGTAGTTGTAACTCTTGGAGCCTCCGTAGTAGTCTCTCTCGAGGGACCATGTCGAAGGCTTTGCGGAAATCCACAAAGCAACAGTATAGTCTCTGCTTCCTCGCCTTCGCGCTCTCAATCAAGCAATGAAGTACGAAGATGTGGTCGATGGTGGAGAAAGTGAGGTGGAAGCTTGCCTGGTCAGGTGCTCTGATCCCATCTGCCTCAGCGCGTGTACTGAGCTCTTGCTCTAGTTCTTCCCCATAGATCTTGGCCAGGATATGGCCTATCATAATAGTCCTTTAGTTCCCTGGGTCCATCATATCGCCGGACTTATGGATAGGCGTAATGGTATGCATAGTCCACGAGTCAGGTAATCCCTCAACCAAAGCACGGTTGAAGAGATGGGCGATCAGGTGGGAAACTACATCTTCTGCGTATATAAAGTGCTCGCCCTGTAGCCCCTTGTGGTCTGCTGAACGGCGATGCTGTAGCCTATGGATGGCCTGTCGTACCATGCTTGCCGTGAATAGGGTGGATATCATAGGACGCGGTGTGGAAGGGATCGGCAATGGTGGCTGTCGTGGGACGTCATACAACCTCTGGCGTAGGTGTGCCAAGTCTGAGGATCTGCTATGGGTGTAGGTGGGCATGGCTCACGTAGGGCCCTCCATGCGGTGGCACAATCCTTACTCATGAGAAGGTCGAACGACTCTACCTCTTGTCGCTCCTCGAAAGCTCGCCGCTTTCGGCGTGTGAGGGCTCGCATCTATCATCGTGCCTCCCTCTCTGTGATGGATCCCAAGATGCTCTGTGCTTTGAGATGTCGGTATAGTTGCCTGCACTTCTCATCGTACCATCTATTCTGGGGCGTATGCCCAAGCCCTGTCGAATGTGCGGTGCTGTGGGTGGTGTATGGGAAGCTGAGAGTAGCGGATGTGTGGAGGATCGAGGAGAAGTGGGCGGTGAGGGTGTCCAATGAGGCAGAGGGATCAAGGGAGTAGATGCGCTCTCGAACATGTGAGTTATAGATATGTGGTAGCTCATGTCTAAAGTGAATGGTGGTATGGGCATGTGGCTGTATGGTGACGGGGTGGGATATGCATGGTGAGCCGCGTATGGATAGGGCAAGATATGCGTGATCAGCGCCAATCGGTATGGGTGGGATAGTGAATGAGGTGCCTCTGGGTCTCTGGCTACCACCTGTACCCTGTGCTGTAGTGATTGCCTGTAGAGCACGGCTACTCCTGATCCTCGTGTGGTGTGCTGTCTCATCTGTCGGCGGTGAGCTGACTCCCACATATAGCCCTCAATCCTCGGTAGGCTCCTCCTCTGGTCAAAGACAAAGAACCAGATGCATATGAAGAAACATGTACACAAAAAGAATGGAAGCAAGCTATGCAAGAAGAGATAAAATCTCTAAGGACAATCACACATGGGGCTAGTTCCGAAGGTTGAAGGTATGAAGATTGTTCCAAATAAATGGGTGTTTAAAATAAAGAGAAATGTTGATGGTTCTCTAGCTAGGCATAAAGCTAGACTATTAGCAAAAGGATTCAAGCAAACTCATGGCATCGACTATGAAGAGACTTTCAGCTTGGTTGCAAAGATGGAAACAATTAGAACCATTGCAGTGAGTGTAGCAAGGAGATGGCCATTGTACCAACTTGACATAAAAAATGCTTTTCTCAATGGTGAACTTCAAGAAGAGGTATAGATGAGTTAGCCTATTAAACTTGAAGATAAAAAGCATTCAAATTTTTTCAGTAGATTGAAGAAAGCTTTGTATGGGCTGAAGCAAGCACCACATGCTTGGAACCAAAGATTGGTTGAGTACCTCACAAGGTGTGGGTATAGTCCAAGTAGTGCATATCCTTCTCTCTACATGAAGAAAGAAGATTGCAAGCAGGTGTACATCTCCATATATGATGATGATCTCATCATAACAGGAAGTAATGTTGTATTCGTAATGTTGCAGGAATACAAGAGATAAAAAGAAAACTCGGTAAGGAGTTTAAAATTTCATATCTTGGTGAGCTGAAATATTTTTTAGGCATTGAGATAGTCTATGGGAAAGACGACGTCTACTTGATGCAAAGAAAGTATCTCTTGGATGTTCTTTTTAGATTTGGAATGAATGAATGCAAACCACTCACTCAACCTATGGACACAAATGTGAAGCTATGCTCAAATGATGGAGAGAAGTTACATGATGTAACTACATATAGGAGTATTATAGGTTCATTGATCTATGCTACGATCACAAGACCAGATTTGTGTTATATCGCTGGAGTACTTTCTCAATTTATGCAAACTCCAACAAGTGAACATTTAAATTCAACCAAACGAGTGCTAAGATATGTGAAGCACACAGTCAATCATGCTTTGTCTTATAGATATGATGAAGAATTGAAGGTGAAGGGTTTTAGTGATGCTGATTGGGATGGTTCGAAGGAAGTCAGAAGATCCACTTCAGATTATATATTCATTACATGGAGCTCGAAGAAGCAGCCTACTGTTGTAGTATTATCTACAGAAGCTGAATATAGAGTATTAGCCTTTGCAACTTGTGAAGCTATGTGGATTAAGAAGAACGGAGTAAGCACATAGAAGTGCATTATCATTATGTTGCAGAAAAAGTTTTGAGCAAGCATGTGGATATAAAGTTCATTAGAACTAATGGCCAAGTTGCAGACATGTTTACAAAGTTCTTAGATGCTTCTAAGCTAAAGAGGGTCAAGGATGAAATCAACTTGTAGGATATGGCTGAAGGTGCAAGCTCACGTGTGAACTTGAGGGGGAGTGTTAAAAAATAAAGAAGCAAGGTCGTATATATTTTGCAAAAAGGATTTTCTTCAAATAGAAGGAAATACAAAAAGGAAAAATGGAAGCATTTACTTCAGCAAGTAGTGGAGGCCAAAAGAGAAATTCTTCAAATAGAAGGAAATACAAAAAGGAAAAATGGAAGCATTTACTTCAGCAAGTAGTGGAGGCCAAAAGAGAATCAAATCCAAAAATTGAACGGGAAGAGAAGAGTGGCTGCTCAAAGTAGTGGAGGAGTTATGGAGAAGAGCTCTCAAACTCATCATGAGAGCTCGTTGTCATTTGGCTACGAAAGAGGCAAGGGAGGACACTCAAGAATAGAGGAAGAAGGCGTTGATGTCCCATTGTAGGTAGTTCATTTGGTTTCAATCATTTCGTTTTCTTCAGTCTCATAGACTATGTCCACCCGCATACCATTTTCTGGGTAGCTTGATTGCGAGAGTCATATCTCTCAATATATGTATCCATTTTAGAGTTTAAATATTCATTGCAAAGCTTATCTCGTGTACTTTCTGTTGTAAAATAGTTTTGTGAGATTCACCATGCTCTGTGAGTTATTCAATTTTTAGTGAAGTCCAGTTTTCAACCTAATTGAGTGGACAGGCAGTTTGTTTTGAGGCAAAGAGTTGCGAAACCAAAACTACTCCAAATTGAGTGTTTGATAGTTCATTTGAAAGCTATTAGTGTCTAGTGTGAGTGGCCAAAGTCTCAAGTTCATTGGATTTTTCAGTTGATACCAGTTTTCATTTTAAGGTTCAGCTTTAGGAGGAGGTCTTCTACACTTTCTGCTGCGCATAGGAGAGGAAGTCTCCAACATATGCAGCTATCTAGTGGCCCCAAATCCCCCCTTGTATTATTGTGATAAATGTGAGAAAGAGTGATATGTTACCTTCCCACAAGATACTTCACTTATCTTGAGCCTTTGATGATGATAGAAGCTTCCCTTTGCCTCAAAGCCTTCTCCAAGTCTTCCTAGTCTTTGTTTTAACTTCTATCTTTGAACCAACTTCAAGGAAACCTCTTGATGTCTGCAATGCTCAATGTTTAGCTCTAATACCATTGATGGAGTATATCACCTCCTAATTGTAGCAAAACAATGATGGCCCTTTCCTACGACACTCTGTTGGCTACCATAGTTAACCCAAACTTGAATTGCTCTTTGAAACATAGGACTAAACCTCTAAAACTTTGCATAAAAAAATAGACTCTCTAAGATTTCTATAAATTCATAGATAGCTGAATTTGGAGAACATGAGGTATGACAACCTCCTCACAAAAGACAGACTAATAACTATTCAAACAGACAACTTGTACCTATGTGTACTCTTCACACATATACACTTAAAATATACAGGTACCAAAATAGTGAGATTTCAAGATCAATGTACTTAATGCACAAAGATATATAGATGATCAAAGATATCTCTACCTATGAGAAATTACAGCCTTTGGGTGGAGTCTTTGGGGGTTACTTGGTTTGTAAGGGCAAGGAGGTTACATATTTCAGCCACCCATTTCTCAAGGGCTAGTGGATGAGAGGGTCGCCCCATTTCGAGATCGCCCAGTAAGTGAGGGTGAATGAAAATGAAGACGAGGAGCCTCAACAGTTGGGTTGCCCAACTTCCAAAGGAGATGGTGGGAGTGGCTTAACAGAATAGGCAAGTGGTGGGAGTGGCTTAACAAAGTTAAGCGAGTGGGCAAAGAAGGAGGCAAGAAAAGGGGTGAACCTTCTACTGTAAGCCTCATCATCCACTCCATATTCCTCATGCTACACTACCCTTCATCGTCACATACATGCATATGCACTAAAATATGTATCATGAAGCCAAAATGAATAAAGGAAAGTGAAAAGCGAAGAAAGCTTATTTGAGATGATTCGTTGATCATGTTGCTCTTTTATGTCTTGAAAGAAGCTTTGCCTCAGTCCTTCGATCATTCCATATTCTTTGAAGCTTTGGAATCAACTTTCCATCTCCATCATTTTTACTCATATTCCCTTAAATACAAATGGAATACTTTTCCCTTAACATTGGGGAACTATATAAGTGTTATGAGCACTAATAAGTGCCAAATCTACATTTACAAGCGTTTCTTAAGTACTAACAAGTGTCAAACATACATAATGTTAAGTAGGATTTTCCTAATCTTACAAGCTAATAGAAGTACATCAAATGACCTTAAGTACTTGAAACCTTGCAACCCACTTTTGGTCACCGCATACACTTGTGGCCCACAAGGGTTTAGTCGGCATGGTTTGATCCATATTGGTAAAGCCCCTTCTACCAAGGGAATTCGATGTAGCCCCAACTCTTTAGTATTCCTATCAGATTTTTATAGGACCACACTAAAAGCACATTTGTATGTGTGAAGGTTGCAATAAGAAGGGATAGTCCCATAGCAATGTAGAAGAAACTACTCATGCCATTTCCTTATTTTTGGGAAGTAGCTCGAACTTATCCCACCAAAGGAGTCTGTGTAATTTGATGGGTCGGCCCAATTTATCGTGCTTGAGTTGTCTGCACAAAAGGGGGTATTTGACCATCTTGCCCACCATGAGATGATCTGTCTAAGGGTAGTTTCCCAACTTGGTGCCCTTGTCCAATGTGGTTTACCTGTGCAAGTAGGCAACCACCAGTTTTTGGGTGATCTTTGCTTTGTTCCCTGCAATGATATTGTATACTGGCTTCCTCATTTAACTTCTGTAAATCACACTTATCACTATTGGTCCAACAATGGACAACTTGACACCGTGTGCTTGAAAGTTGTTTGTAGGTGTAGATGATGGGAAGAGTCCAATGTGGACAGAGTCCAACGTGGTCCAATTCTTCATCTAATTCATGTATTTCCATTGTGAAGCATTTGGGGCAGCCATCGTTGTCGTATGGATGCTAAGCAAGTTATCCTCTTGAAGTGGTGAAAAAGGCATTACCTTGATGTCCATGTTGTATCTGGTTGCTTTTGTATGATCGCACCCTTCTTCCAAATGAATGTGTGATTGGTCATTTGTTTTGGTGGAGATCCACACCATGTTCTTGCCCTAAGCTTGAAGTGCCTAGCTTTTCCTCATTCAAGGTCTTCCCAATAGTAGAGGAAAGTAGGTTTATTGCAGTACTGCAATGACAACAAAATCTAGTATGAATTGGAAGGCTTGTACCATCATGAGTACCTTTTCTATGATGCGTGGTTTGCCAATGTCATTGTAAAAGGTGCTTCCCTAGTCAAGTCCAACTTTAACTTCCTCATAGTGAAATTGGGCATCAGATTGATGCTGGACCCACTGTCCATTATAAGAGCTGCCAAACCTTCTTCCTTTATTGAAGCTATTAGCCTCAAACTATGTAGTTTGCTAAACGTGTTGGAGGGAAATCTACCATGTATCCGTCTACACTTGGTGGTGGATTCAGATAAGCAAAGTGAACGACTTTGAGTGAGTCACTTCTCACCTTAGCATCCATTTTGATCAATTGGTATAAGTTGACCTTGTGGTGAGTTTCCTTCAAGATCCCTTCTATATCAACGTCATCTGCACATGGTTGAGGGAGAGTCAGTTGATTCCTCAAGTTGTCCCTTGTCTTTTCATAAGCTTCCTCTATTGCCTCTTTCCTTCTAGATTTGGACTTCTTTCCTTCTCCTTTTCCTGTTGTTTGCTTCGCTCTTCTTGCCTCATACACATCACTTGCCTTTCCCTAGTTCCACAAAGGTTGAAACAATCAAAGAGTGTGGGGCCATATCTTATTCTTGGGAAGATACCATTATCATATGGATGGGAGCATAACGATAGCATGTACAATCTCATGTATAATGGCCCTTGGCATGGGGGCAATGTTGGCAAGGTGCTGCACCTTAAGGTAGGGGGCATTTATTTTGCATGTGTCCATATTCTTCACATTGATAACACACGAGAGGCCTAGTGTACCTTGGGCATTTCAGGCGCTTTTGCTCTTTATATTGTGAACTTGACATGCTACTATGGAAGATATCAGGGACTTGAGAGTTACCTCATCGTTGCACTCCCTTGAGGAAATAGAAGCCATTGGCCTCATGCACATTCTTGCCATAGAATCGGCATGTTATCTATTGGACAATCTTCACTCTAATGGCCACTATCATTCACCTCATGCATCATATTTGTCACCGAATCTCTTGAGCATTTCGAAACTCTTCCTCCTCATGCCGTAGTTGCCCAAGTATCCCGTCCTTGGGGTGGGTGGGAGGTGAAAGAACCTTTCTCTCGATGACTTTGCAACATTCTTAGTGCTTTCAACTTCTTCTTAAGTTGCTCGATTGGATCCACAAGGCTAGAGAAGGTAGTTAGGCTACTACCCTCAAAGTGAATTCTTGCCTCTTCGATATGTGATGCTGTAGCCATGAACTCTTCCAAGGTAGCATCAAGTCCTTGGGACTCTCACAACTTTTATTGAAGAGGTCTGTAGCAAGGCCTTTTCAATCCACTTTTTCACTAAAAGGTCACTTGGTGCATCAGCCAAGTGAGTAACAAGAGTTTGTGAAATGATTCACTTGGTTGAAGCCTTAAGTTGGTTCAATGCTCTTCCCAAAGAATTACTTGGTTGAAATGTTTGGCAAAAGGGAGCCTTCATGGCATTCCATGTGGCAAAGTGGTTGTATGCATGTTGGCTTTACTACTTGTCTACAAGCCTATAGAGGGTGGTTGGAAATAAGGCCAACATTGTGTCTCTCGATTCTGGAATCCATGTTCCCTACATAAGGAGATGAAACTCCTTATATGGTCATCGGCATCCTCTTGCACAGAATCTGTGAAAGTGGAAAATTTAATGCTATTCTTGACAATAGATTTGTGAGATTCTCCATTGCTACTTGGTTATCCTCTAAAGTATCTGAAGTTGATTCCGATGTTCTTCTAGTCTTTTCTTTGAAAGGAGGCATCTCAGCTAGTTCTTGGGAGAAATCAATAGGAAGTGTTAAGGGTATGGGAGTGATGGGTCTTCAAGAAGTGTGATAAGATGGTCTTTTCCTATCGTAGGTCTTTCTGGGACGCTTGAGATGATGAAGAGTTTCCCTAGCTGCCCGGGTGTGGGTCATGTATCCATATGCACCCTACTACGTAGGGCCTAGCCATGCGTGAACTTGATGGACAATAGACTAGAGTGAAAAAGCTTACTTCACGTAAGGATCCCATCGGGCATGCAAAACTGTAGCCACCCTCACTGGTGGCTACTTTAGGGACATGCTCTCCTTGGAGGAGTAACATGTCTTTGTAAGGAACACTAAATACCAAGATTTGAAACATACAAAACTGAGAAAAAGAATGTAACTCTCTAAAATACACAAAGGTGGTTCATAAGGAGGACAACTCAAAGAGGAAACAAGGTGGTTAGCCAATACAACATCAATACAATAAAATGCTTCTGAGTTGGAGTCCTAATTTGAGCTCATGGAATTCTCCCAATACTGCATTGAAAAGTAGTTATCCCACGGGGTGTCGATTTGCAAGCACAAGAATAAGGCCTGATAAGAGATGCTCTGCTTCTCCATTTCCACTAAGGCTACCCGCTGAGTCACTCGTACTAGCATGCCTACTCACCACCCTTTAGCTGCACAAATGATACACAATCAGGTTATCAGACTGTAGGCATTTGACCATCAATAGGAAATCAGAGAAGCACAATAGGGATTGACAATACAATAGACAACATCAATAGTACAATAGGTAAATTAAGGCAAAAAAGAACACATTCCAGCACTACATATTGTAGAGAGTACGCGTGGAAGCAAAATGAAAAGAAGAGTGTACTCACAAAATGAAAGAGTGTGAGACTCAAAAGTGAGTAGACCATGAAATGGGAAAACTCATATGGATTAGAGTGAGCTTGCCAAGAGCATGGAGTAGGCTCCTCAAGCTTCTAACCAAGTACGAATGGGGGCGAGACCCTCCTTATATAGAGTTGGAGAGGGCTCTCCAAAGTACATCAAATGTGGGATAATTCTCCTTGAAAGAGAATGAATACATAGGTAGAAGCAAATGGCAAGATACCCAAATACAAAAGAGAGAGAATATAAAATGGAAATAAACTGGGAATGGAGTGCCCCCTAGATACAAAATGGAGATGCACTCATGCGGATACAAATGGAAATGTAGGAGAAATCATGTCGTCAGCACTCCCTCTGCAACTTTATTTTGGAGGGACTGAATGTTGCAGAGTTCTACCAAGTACCAAGCTTCGGAGCGGAACCTCCGTGAACATGTCTGTCAGGTTCTCCTAAGAGATACACTCCTCTAGAGTAATCTCCTAAGATACGAGCTTCTCATAGATGAAATGGTATTGGGTCTCAATGTGCTTCGTCCAAGCATGGAATATTGCGATGGCCAAGGTTGACTGGCTGTCTGTGTGGATGCATGTCAGAGTAACTTGCAAAACATCAATGTCAGCTAATAATGTAGGCTTCTTCGTACTTACCAAAGAGATAGGTACTCGGCAAAGCAAAAACATGTAACCGGAAGTAGAACATCGAGAATCAGGATCACAAGCCCAATCTGAGGTTGAATATCCGGCGAGTTCGATCTCTCCTCCGTAACAAAGACCATGATGTCGAGTGAGGGCAAGGTATCGAAGTAGTCTCTGAGGAGCATCCCGATGTGTTTGACGAGGCTAATGTGTAAACTGATTGAGTATACCAACTTCATAGGCAATATTTGGTCTAGTGTTGGCTAGTTAAAGTAGGGAGCCAACACGCTATTGATAAGTATGCAGATCTACAAGTAATGATGAATCCTTTAGGGTATGCTTGATGTTTGGGTCAAGTGGTGTAGATATTTTGTACTTGTCCAAAGTACCATATGATTTGTACTTGACTTTTATAGCCACTTAACTCCTATGACTTGATGATTTGAAGGCTTAGGAACAAGTGTCCAAGTGTGTTTCTTCTTAATTGCATCCATCTTTGCTTGCATAGCTTCTTTCCACTTTGGTTGTCCTTGAGCTTCTTTCTAGTTGGAGGGCTTTGAAATCTGCTTAATCTGATGCATCAGTGCATAATATACATAATGGCTTTGTTCACGTTGCTCCTTTTCAATGAGCCTTTGAGATCTTCTTGGTTGATGAGAAGTACTTGCCTCTGAGTTTTGATTGGAAAAGATTGTGTCCCCCTCTAAAGTGTAGATGGGTGGACTCTAACTTGCACTTAGATCTTTCGTTGAGTATGTTGAAGCTTCATTAAATATGACATCTTTTGAGATAGTGATGGACTGGTTCTCAAGATCGTACAATCTATAAGTTTTAGATTGCTCATTATAGTCAATGAAGATATGTTTCTTGGACTTGGATTATAGCTTGCTTTGATCTTCCTTTGCCACATGTACAAAAGCTTCACTTCCAAATACTCTGAAGTAATTGACATAGGGCTTGCGTCCATAGTAGGTTTCAAACGGCTGTTTAATGCACTTATGAAGCCTTTATTGATTATGTGTATGACTTTTGCCCAAAACTTGAATGGTAATGCTTTGTTGTGAAGCACCGTACGTGCTATTTCCATTACACTCCACTCTGGGATGGAATGTGAGGTTGAATGACTTGTCTCTTGATCCCTTTTATCTTTAAGAGATTATCGAAGTCGTGATTGATGAGCTCACCACCACCTTATAATCTAACAGTCTTGATTGACTTGGATGCTTCTTGTCAACTTGAGATATCCGTTCTCGAAACTTGGAAAAGGTATGTGCCTTGGACTTCAAAAAGTATACCCAAAGGTAGCTTGAGTGATCATCTACAAGAAGAAAGAAGTAGATTGATCCACTAAGTGAAGGGGTATTTTGGGTCCATAGATGTCCATGTGGATTAGGGCTAAAGGGTTCGGAAGCCTCCTTGAGAATGAGAGCCTTTGTTGCTTGCCTTCGGTGCAAGCTTGACAGATATCATTTACTTGCCCGATCTTGGGTAATCCCTTAACCATCTAAGATGCACAAATTTTGGTTAAGTAGGTGTGCCCGTACCTTTGATACCAGAGGTTAGAAAAGAACTCCTTGGATAGAAAGAAGGATAGCTTGTATAACCCTTTTTCTTCTACTCCTTGTGCGATGATGTCTTTACTTGTAGGGTCAACCACCTTAATAGAAGTGTTATCAAGTAACACTTGTTTGTCGTGGTTGGTTGATGGCCTTAATTGATAGTATGTTTATGCACAAGTTTGGGACAAATAATACATTGGATAGAGCTTTATACTCCGGGCGATGATTGGTGATTTGAAATTTTTCTTTGCCTTCGATGGGGAGACTTTTGTTGTTGCCTAAATAGACTTCCCCAGTGTGATCTTCTATCTCTTGGAAGGAGTCTCGATCTTTGCACATATGCGATGTGGCTCCACTGTCAAAGATCCACTCTTGAGATAACTTGAAGTAACTAGGGCATTGGCTTCTGTGGAAATAAATAGGTTTTTACTGGTATAGTGAGACCTATTTTGAGAGGGTTTTGATTGGCAACTAGAGCTAGAGGGTTTGGAGCTATTCTTGTTTTTGTAGCAAAATTTTTCAAGGTGTGCTGTTTTGCCATAGTAATTGAAGCTAAACTTCTTTAATGAATTGTTGGAACCTTGTTTAGATATATTTCTAGAGTTGTGACTAGCATGTTTTGTCTTGTTGAAAAGTCCCTTGGCCTTCATCCGGTTTCTTTTGAGGATGCAGACTTTACGCGAGAGTTTTGGAGGAGAAAGAGTCGCCGAACTTCTTTCCAAGTTAATATTTTGTCGAGGTTGTAAAGAGTTGTTACAAATGTTTCATAGGTTCTAAGGAGCTTCTTGAGAAGGCGAATGGCCATGTTCTCGCTAGAAACTTGTCGGCCACACAATGCTAGCTTGCGTTGATAATCTTCAAACGTTGCTATAACTTTAGTAATTGGATCACGGGGCCTAATTGATAAGTTGTGAAACTTGGCCTCTAAAGTGTAGATTTTTCAAGGAGTTTTGTCCTCATAAAGGTCTTACAGGATCTTCCAAGCTTCATGGGAGGTTTTGCATGAGGTAATATGACCCTTGGTCAATTCGTCACAAACTAGAAGTAACTGTCCTAAACTAGAAGTAACTGTCCTAAAGCTCGCTTGTCTTTGATACTCCATACGTTCCATGCTCCTAGATCACTTTCTTTGTCCGTCTCTCGCTCGGTTCCTTCAACTACTTCATATATGAGGTTTGTATAATAGTATGCCCTAATTGTATTCTTCCAAAGATTGTAGTTGGTGTCGTTTAGTTGCTCATCCTTTGGCATAACGATCGGCGTAAATAAAGGTAAATACCATTGACTTGAAGATGTTGCATTCGAAATCGTTGACATTGTTGCCGTTGAAAATAAGTTACCACACTTACAAAAATGAAGTTGAAATTGGCACAAAAATTGAGTTGTGGTTGGGAGGAGGGGGAAGAGCTTAGAAGTAGCTCTACACTTGGTGATGAGATAGACAACTTGGAGAGAGGGGGCTTAGAATAGTCCTACATTGCAGACAAAAAACGAGACAAGATGACACAAAGAGAGGGCTCAGATTAGCCCGATGCACACCAACATAACCTTAGAGAAGGCTTAGGTAAGTGAGAGAGCTTATGGGTGGGCTTAGATTTGTCAAAAGTACCGTTTAGAGACTCCAACACTATAATGGTATTTGATTTTAGATTTTTAGTGTGTGCACAAGGTAAGAGTTAAAACCTTTGGGATCACTGAGTGCTTTGTGAGCTCAAAATTAAAAGCATTTGTGGTAGAAAATGAACCTAACGAAGGATATGTTCAGACCATCCACATGATGACTGACATCAACTGATGTGAAAATCAAAAGGGACACATCGATAGAGAATTAGTCTACCCACGTGGTATGCCAGAGAGGTTATGGATTGATGTTAGATCGCCTTTGTTGTTGACAAAGTGCACCGCTCTTAATGCATTCCTCAATTGTGACTACCTGTAGAAAGGCAACGAATCTGCTACCATGAAGAGAGAGAATACTATTACTCGAAATGTGCCACTGAACTTTTCTTATGGCATCACAGGTGATGTAATTTAAATGTCACATGGGAGAGTTGATAACCACGTATCTGTAGTTCAAAAAATAATTGTGAAGGCTTGCTATTACTTCTTTGCATCCGATTTGAAGACTCATCAGAGAAACCACGTGAAGCCTCTCAATCTGGCTCCACCAACTCTATATTGTGCGTGGTCCAGATTCGATTTCTCTCTCTGTATCTTTCTCGTCGTTCACAAGAGCTTCACTATAGATGAATTATCCAGATGCCAAAGAGAGTGATAGTAGACCATGGCAAGTTGTGCTCTTTGCCGTTGAGGTCGATGGGCACAGAGGAAGCGACGAGCTTGTGAGAGACTGTGTTATTCTTTCTTGCTCTCTGTCTCTCCTTAGAGGAGAGATGGTTTTGCATGTCTTTTAACAGATTCCCAACCGAAGTTCACCATTTTCTGGTCCCCAACGGAGCGCACATGGATTGAAGAACCAATCAAGGTGTAACAATGTTCAGAAGGCTTCTCTCTCTCTCTCTGTTTATCACAGAGAGTGCCAGAGCTTTCTCTCTCTGAGATCGACAAGCAACATGAGTCTGTCCGAAGATGGTGCAAGTTTTAGCAGAGAGAAACTTGCTCTCGCTCTCTCTAAGAAGAGATTGGTGCAGAGTAGATTCACAGCCACGTTACTCGAGGGATCTATGGGCAGCGATGTGTCGTTCAAAGGGGCTTTAGATCATCGTGATTGAAGGACGCCATTTGGGAAAGGAAGGTATATGCGCATAAATTAAATTCCGAACGACACAATTAGCACTATCATGGTTGTTAGAAGAAGCGAACGCAGCAACACCGTGATGGAGAAATCCTTTGCGGAAGAGGCACGACTTCTTGATGCAACAGGGAGCTTTGGAGGTTTGTGTGTAGAGATGAGAGCGTTGAAGTTCAAGTCTTTGAGAGATAATTCTATGTGCTTTCCCCCATAGAGAACGTGAGATAGAGAGAAATAGAGCCAGCACTCTTCTCACTCTCTACAACCAGCAAGCATGGAGATAGAGAACGCCATCATAGAGGATAACCTCGCAATGAAATACAAGAGTGCTTAAGGAAGGCAAACTAATTCCGGGTTCGATTCTGAGGGTTGGATCTTGAGGGTTCGAGTCTGAGGCCGCTAGACTCACACGATGCCGAACAGAGAACGTTCTACCCCTTAGTAGGGAGGTGAGCACATGCTGGTGTTAAGGTGCTTGAGAAGCACATGCAAGGAGGAACAAAATCAAAGAGGTTATAGGACATAGGTTACAACAAGAAATTCTTCAACATCGATCAAAGTATACACCAATCATGCCATTAAAATGAAACAGAAAGAGTGTTTATAAACACTTTAAAAGGATGAGAGGCACAACAAATGTTATCAAACACATACGAAGACCGTAAAGTAACTCCAAATCTGAGAAGAACAAGGTTAGGAGGGTGGGAAAGTATGTTAGAGAAAGGGTGGGAAAATGGAGGAATTAGAAGGGTGGGAGGGTGGGCAAAATAAAGCCCAAAGAGCATAAACTGATGGCAAAAGCTTCTTTCAATGAGGAGAAAGCAAAACCACGAACACTCAAGCACCACCACCACCAAAATGACCACCAAACGCACCACCAAGACCACCAAACGCACCACCAAGACCTCCACCTAGTGCTCTGATACCATGTAGAGTACACGTGCGGAAGCAAAATAAAAAGAAGAGTGTACTCACAAAATGAAAGAATGTGAGACTCAAAAGTGAGTAGACCATGAAATGGGAAAACTCCCATGGATTAGAGTGAGCTTGCCAAGAGCATGGAGTAGGCTCCTCAAGCTTCTAACGAAGTACAAGTGGGGGGAGAGGCCCTCCTTATACATAGTTGGAGAGGGCTCTCCAAAGTACATCATGTGGGATAATTCTCCTTGAAGGAGAATGAATACATAGGTAGAAGCAAATGGCAAGATACCCAAGTACAAAAGAGAACAATATAAAATGGAAATAAACTGGGAATGGAGCGCCCCTAGATTCAAAACGAAGATGCACTCATGCGGATACAAATGGTAATGATGTAGGAGAAATCATCTCATCAACACATAGAACAAACTAATAGTAGAGTCAATAGTAGAATCCTATCACCTTAATTTGATCTACGCTCTTACGAGAGATGTCTAGTGTTCAACAGAACTAGGACTAGCCCCACACTCAATAAGGACTATCTGAGAACCAAGGATTACAATAGGGGTACCACAGAGAATGAACAACACTTGTTTACACATGTACTGCAACATTATCAAGAGGATTTCATCATCACATGCACACACACTCGCAGTTGCCTCTTCATATTCACAGATGGCTCTTGACTCCAATGGGAGTGAGTCGTGGCTATTACATAGGTACGACCCAACACACACATGGGCTGGTCTAGTCTAACGAATACAGAGACTTCCTTCAAGATGAAGAGGGCAAGATACCAGCCCAACAACAACATGTGTACTCCAAGTATACTCTTAGTTGCCCTTGAAGCAGTACCAAGCCCCTTTTGATATAGAAGCCTAAGAGCCAGGTGAGTGTCTCTGCATGCACAGAGTAGTCCATGGAGATAGAAAATATACAACATGATGACAAGCTGTCCAATAACTTCAATATCTTCAAAGCTGAAGATGATCTCCTTCAAGAATCGATAAACTTCAAGTTCCAACACATCTTGTTGAAGATGAACGAAGCACAACTACATCTCTCCACGTTGAAGGGAACACAACGAGGAAGCTTGCTCCAATATGATGACAAGCTGTCCAATGACTCAAATATATGCAAAGCTGAAGATGATCTCCTCCAAGAATAGATAAGCGTCAAGCTGCTGAACACCTTGTTGAAGTTGAAGGAAGCATAACTACACCCCTCCAAGTTGAACGAACAGCTCCAACAAGCTTGCTGAAGAAGAGCACTCCATGTATGATGATACAAGGGCTAGTAACATGGTCTTTTTTATAGGGAATACTGAATAACGCAAAAAGCTAATGCGAAAGCCTTAATTATAGTTTCCATTTTTTTCGGGAACCCTTAAATCAAGCACGCTTTTGTTTTTTATGTGCCACATGTCATGAATACATGCCACTGGATCGTCTTTTCAAGTTTTAATAGGATGGTGATATGTCAGACTTGCTTTTCACATTACATAGTGATTTTCACACCTTTAATGAAAACATGTTCATGAACGATGTAATTTTTTCGCATGGCTTTTCTAAAAGTTATCACCTACCTTTTTGGTGTTACACACGACTTTAGAATAACCATTGGATGAACTCTATAAGATTATTACATGTGTAATGTGCGTTTTCATATTTAAAATTTGCTTTTCACATAAATCTGAAAATTAGGGTCTAACTTTGACCTAACCTTTGTTGCCAAACACAGATGGTTGAATAGCTGTCATTGAGCTCTACCAGATTATGTAATTTAAATTTTTTGACCATCTTGTTGACAATGTCTTGAAATGGGACCATTTCTGACCATTTTTTTTGAGCTATTACATTTTTCTTCTAAACCTGCAGGTAGGGATCTCTAGTGGAAGGTTGCCCATTGAGATATCTGCTAACAATTACCTCCTAATCTAACACTAGGGGAATATGCCAGTAGGTATCTTTGTTGTAGTATTGTTGTTAATGATTTTGGTGCCTGTAGAATCACAAATCATGCAAAGTATCCACAAGCACACACAAGGACCTTTGACATGAAGAGCACTCTTCCAACACACATCACAAAGAGAACTCACACATCCCCCACTTTTCTTAACCAAGTAGTACTTGAAAGGATAGAGACAACTATAGGATGCTATTTAATTAAATATAATATAGACTCAAACATACTCCCAAGATTATCAAGGTTGGACAAGCCTTTTCAAACTAAGGTTTTATGCTTTCATCTACACTTATTATACACACACACATACATACAAGAAGGTGTTGATTCACCACATGTTGATCCTTCATAAGTTTCTCCATGTAGAAGATAAAACCTACCTTGCTCACATGAGTCTTCCTTCATGATCATCAAGGTGTAGATGCCAGCTCATCCTTTGACCTCAATTAAGAAGTACTCACGGTTGACTAATGGTTGACTCACAAGTACACATTCAAGAAGCAATGTTCTGTACGCTGTTTTTGACTGTTAATTTCAGCAAATCCAGCAAATAACATAAGATTCCAACAAACGGATATAAAATTCCAACAATAAGCTAGAAATTTCTGCACTTTTGTCGATATGTGGGGTATCCACCCTTTTGTTGCTGCTGTTATGGCTCAAATCTGTCTTGTTTCTCTTCAATATCACCTCCTCTGGAGTGTAATCCTTAAAATAGTATTCAGCTTCTTCATGTAGGCTGATGACTTGATGACCACTGCTGAATATGTGACTCAGTTTGATTTGAACCTGCCATGAAGATTTAATCTTCCTACATGTGGGCGAATGTTCTACGTACTCTATGATTTTCTATTCCGATACCAATCGTTGGTTTTTAGGCCCACAATAGATATAGAGACAAAGAGAAAAGAGGGACATCATGAAGAGAAGACAGCACATGAGAGATGTAAGGAGCCAAGCTCCAAATATAATCGTTATATTCCATGATAGGAATTACAAAATAAAATATGCACTTGATGAACAAGCTAATAGCTATGAATATAAGCTGTCCAATAACTCCTAAAACCTCCAAAGCTGAAGGATGATCTCCTCCACAAAAGATCAGCTGCTACACACCTTGAAGTTGATGAAGAAACACGGGTCCACCTCCTCCAAGTTGGAGAGACCTTTTTCTCTCAAGCTTTGGATAAAGAGAGCTCCACAAATGATGATTCCATTGACCATGGTTTTCATACATACAGACGAAGTGTTCTTTATGAAAAGCTACAGAAAAATTAAAGTAAAAGCTGTTTTTCTGTAACTTTTTATGGAAATGCACTCATGGATGATGTAATTTTTCGCATGGCTTTTTTAAAAGCTGTTGTGTAGCTTTGTAGTGTTACACATGGATTTACAATAGCCATTGGATGAAATCTCTAAGATTGTTACGTGTGTCATGTGCTTCTCATCTTGAAAATTTGCTTTTTATATAAATCTGAAAATTAGGGTTTGACTCTTGACCTAACTTTCGGTTCCAAACACACATGTTATATGTGGTTGGATAGTTCTCATTGAGCACTAGAAGATTATGTAATGAAAATTTTTGACCATCTTGTTGAGCATTCTCCAAATATGGGACCATTTTTGTGAGCTATTATATTCTTCTTGTAAACCTGCAGGTAGGGCCTCCCTTGTGGAAGGTCGCCCATTGATATGTTTGCTAATAAAATATTTGTGCAACTGACCAATGGCACATCACACCTCATATGTTAATTGTCTAGCCTTATAGCTGGGCCTGACCACAAAACCATCCATCTCTCGTGTGTGTGTGTGTGTGAGAGAGAGAGAGAGAGAGAGAGAGAGAGAGAGAGAGAGAGAGAGAGAGAGAGAGAGAGAGAGAGAGAGAGAGAGAGAGAGAGAGAGAGAGAGAGAGAGAGAGAGAGAGAGAGAGAGAGAGAGAGAGAGAGAGAGAGAGAGAGAGAGAGAGAGAGAGAGAGAGAGAGAGAGAGAGAGAGAGAGAGAGAGAGGGGGGGGGGAAGGGGAGGGGAGAGAGGGGAGAGGGGGGAGAGAGGGAGGGGGGGGGGGAGGGGGGGGAGGGAGAGAGAGAGAGAGAGAGAGAGAGAGAGAGAGAGAGAGAGAGAGAGAGAGAGAGAGAGAGAGAGAGAGAGAGAGAGAGAGAGAGAGAGAGAGAGAGAGAGAGAGAGAGAGAGAGAGAGAGAGAGAGAGAGAGAGAGAGAGAGAGAGAGAGAGAGAGAGAGAGAGAGAGAGAGAGAGAGAGAGAGAGAGAGAGAGAGAGAGAGAGAGAGAGAGAGAGAGAGAGAGAGAGAGAGAGAGAGAGAGAGAGAGTTTCACAGGTGTCAAGGTTGTTACACTACCAGAATTCATGGTATTTGCGAAGTGTATTCATGAGAAGAATCTCACAAGGGGTACATGGAAGTCCGGAATTATTCTCTCTTCCTTGCTTGTATCATTTTATCAAGCCATTTGAAGCCGAATTGTTAAAAGCTGTTGACCCCATCAGCCTCTCAATTTCACAACTTCATAAAAATGAAACATATCATGGAAACAGCGTAAGCACCCCTCAAATTTTGTATGCCATGGAAGTTTGGCTTTTGCATTCGCTTTCTGGGCAAAATTCTGAAACAAGTATTGAGGCAGCGCTTCTAGTTTTACTTCTGAGCTCAGTTGCTGCGTGGAAAGTATGTGATTGGGTCTGTATTCATGAAATAGCAAAGTTGATCAAATCGAAGTCAATTGGTTCAGTTTCTTGTTTGCACATATACGATGTGGAAGGTGTTTTGCTATCATTCCTAGAAAGCATTCATCTCATGCCTATTCTAGGATGCAATGTGAGAGGAAAGATTTGTGTAAACTCAAATCAGATGTCAGAAGTTGAGGTCTGGCACGTTCTAAGCTTGGTATTTTGGAATGCTTTCTATGTTTGGGCTAGGCAGCTTGTGAAAAGCTTATCTGTTGAAAAGTTGAATGAAGATGCTTCACAGTTGGCATCACATAGAAGCTCATTGCACAAGACTTATGTGACAGTGTTGGAATCTATTACTGCCATTTTTGAGAGGAAATTGGTGTATTACCTAAATACATCGAAGCAAGTGGCATTTTTGAGCAGCTGGCTTTCAGGGAGTCAGAGTCTCTCAGAGATTTGTTCAAGCACATCTTTGGTGACTTCAGTCAATCCAACTGCTTCTGAACGGGCTACAGACACCTTTGAACAGAGTAAATGTTTTCCTGGAAATTTCCTCATGCATGACATTTGGAAAGACATGTTAGCTCCACACAATGTTCGTGCAATTCTAGAGTTGGCAGGTGCTAGATTGGTCAGTAGTGGTGGTAAGGCTTGTACCCCTGAATGTCTGGAAAGTTCTAAAATAAACATATCAGAGCCCATAGTAAAAAATGAGATAATCAAAGGTGGTTTACATGACAGTGAACGAGAGTTCGGAACTAGCAATAAAGAGAAGTCAGTAGGCTATGTTAATGCAAATGGAAGTTGTGGTCTGAGTGACAAAGCTAGCTTGTGGGACACTGCATATGGCAAGGCTCAATACAAAATGGAAGAAGTCTTCCATTCGGGTGGAGACTTGTTAGAGGTGTTTATTGAAATTTTTCAGTTGGCTAACCTTTTCATATCCACTTTCAATCCTTGCCAGTGTTGTGCGGGCTGTGTATGTATGTGCATGAGTGAACATGCACATGCTGCACACAAATCATACGGTTGCATATCTGTATGCATGTAATTGTATTCGCTAATAAGGTAATTATATGCCAAACATACACATGAATGAATGACACATGATGTGTGCATATACAACCAGGCACTAATCTGTATGCATGCCCGGGCAAATGGGTTTGATATAGATAGGCAAACATATAAACCAATGACCATGCGCGCACGCGCGCGCACATACACACACACCACCACCACTACCACCACCCCACCCCACCCCACACACACACACACACACACACACACACACACACACACACACACACACAGAGAAAAAGAAATGAGAGGCTTGTAAATCATATACAGATGGTTCAAAAGCATGGATATAGTGAATGCTTATATTTACGTAAATTCATAACATGCATGCATTAGGGAATGTTTTTCAAGTATTAGCTCTTCCATTCCTGCTTATGTTATTTCAGGCCATTTCTGTGAATTCTTGTTGTCGAGATCAAGTGGTTATTGCCAGCAGCCGGAAGGTACTGGAATAATGGTTTTCTTGGTGACAAATATGTTTAGACGCATAAATAATTTCTATATATAGTACATAATTATTTGTATATGTTTTTTCAGGGTCTTCTGTATTTCGACATAAATACAGGAAAAGGAATTTCACATGCAGAGGTGAATCTCTGGAGTCAAGCTGAATGGCCTCAAGATGGTTGGGCTAGTTCCGAATCCACTCCCATGCCAACTTATGTTTCTCCAGGAGTTGGAATAAGAGGCAAAGAGGGACCAAACCTGGGTTTAGGAGGTGCTACTGTTGGTGCAGGGATGCAGAACAATATGCCTAAGGAGTCTTCATTCAAGGGTGCAGGTGTGGGTATTCCTGGTTATGGAGGCATGGGTGCTTTGGGCCTAGGATGGGAAGAATGGGAGGATTTTGATGGAGTTATTGATCCTTTAGCTACAATGGAGAACGTGAACACCCAGGCAATTACTTCGCACCCCTTACGTCCCCTCTTCTTGGTGGGATCAAGAAATACTCATGTATACTTATGGGAGGTATGATTATTGTTGATTTTTTTTCAAACACCCCTCAAAAAGAGAAGGAAAGAAAAAGCGCACATGCGCACAGATTCACTCATGCTTATGCCTTATATCTTTGACAATTCTGTTTTTTGTCTTAGGAAGAAGTGCAGTGAATTTTTTTCTCTTGAAGCCTTAGTGCATCAGCAGCTCATGATTACATGATCTTAACTTCATACATAGATATCAATACTTAAGCAGTTATAGTTTTTAGATCATTAAAATATGGCGTACATGTAACCATTTATTAGTTTTCAGTTCGGCAAAGACTCTGCTTTGGCGACATATGGAGTTCTACCTGCTGCAAATGTGCCTCCTCCATATGCCTTGGCATCTATTACATCTGTTAGGTTTGACTACTCTGGCCATCGTTTTGCATCATCAGCAATTGATGGAACTGTCTGTAAATGGCAATTAGAAGTAGGTGGAAGAAGCAATGTGCATCCAACGGACTCATGTGTTTGCTTCAATCGACATGCCTCGTATGTATTTGAATGGCTTTCTCAAACCAAGTGTGCACTAATCTGTACAATGTTAATTTTAAACCAATGTCACAAATGATTTTCAACAGAGATGTTGCTTTTGTTGGTGGAAGTGGAAGCATTATTGTAGCAACTGGAGCATCGCACAACAATGAGAACTTGGTCTTTTGGGACACACTTGCACCAACACCCACATCACAAGCTTTTGTTTTTTGCCATGAAGGTAATGCTCGTAACTTTTATCTTTACTGCACTCTTATTGATGTTATTTTCATTGTGTGTCTAAATTAGGACAATTTAAATACATCTTCGATTTTTATGTGCTATTTATGTAGACTATTCTCCATCTGACAACCTTCCCAGCTCTATATAATAACAAATGTGCTATTATGTTTGGGAACCAACTGTTCATAATCAAGCAAGCTTCATGCCACCTGCCCTTTATGTGCCTAGTAACTCAGAACAGATGCATGCATGTATGTATGTGTGGATGTATGTATATATGTATGCACTATGTATGTATGTATGTACGTATCTATGCATGCATCTATATGTGCACATATGAAATTTTTTGTACCTGTAAATTTTTCCCTCTTCTTGATTCAAATTAGGGACAAATCTGCACTAATTTCATGTTGTTTTCACATAAATTCACTCTCAAGTATTCTCTTGCATTATACGTGTATATAAATACTGCACCCTAAGCTATAGCAGCTAACAAAATTCTGATTTCTAGTATTACATTTCATAAGTTGCATGTAAAATACATATATACATAGCTAAACTAGTGAAGATTGATGTGAAATATCTCCATATAGACATGTAAGCCATGTGCAATTGCCAATGTGCGTTCAAGATTCATTGTTTCAAGTTTCAAGTTTCAACTTTTACATAATATGCATTGTGCATTCATATTATGTGCAATGTGCAATCATAATCTGTAACATTGTGCAATGTAATTTTACTAATTTGCATTTTGTGCAATGTACATTTACCATTCATATTGTGCATCATTTATTTCATGACTTCGGACTCACATGTGCATTGTACATTATCACTTGTGCAGCATGCTATGCTACATGTGCAACAATGATCAATCATCAAACTTCAAAGTTTCAAACAAAACATACGATATAACCCATGAGTCATCACTGATCACTAGCTTCAACACTCATAAAAACAAATGCAAAATATCATAATCTCATAACTGCCAAATGATAGCATAAATCACAATACATTTGAATCGTGAATCGTGATCATCAATGATCACTCATCATTGTTGGAGTCATTTGGCTCATCTAAAGAATTCTTTAATGTCATCTCATAAGTAGATGACACTTGGCTCTCTATAGGACTAACAACATTCCCCTCATCATCAAACTGAGAGGAATGATGTCTAGTAGGTAAGATCCTCCTCGTACATAGGGGTGCTCTCCTCGTACCGGCCTCCTCTCCATGTGGAGTGGTCGAACTCGATCCAGTCCAATGATCAGGCCTTTCCCACGACCATAGACCACTCTGATGCTTCTACTGGTACCGGTACGGCTCCGTGTTTGCCTCACATCCATAGAGAATAGCTCTCTATAAAGTTTGGCAAATAGGAACGCATCATCACCCTCATGCACCTCGTCCTTTGGACGAGGCGTGGTGCTCAACACTGGCCAAAACATATCTACATCAACCTAAAATAGAAAGAAATAATCATTTAGAAATTCATTCATTATAATTTATAATTTATACTTTATATATGATTACACTTGCTTCAATGTCTCCATGTTTGGTATATTCTCCAACTTTTCCGACTTTTCCATTAGTACGATAGTAAATCAACTTTTCCATCTACACAGGACTAAGCCTATTCCTCACTTTCATATGGATGAAAGAAAAGGCACTCCAATTTCTCTCACATGCTCCGGATGAGAAATCCTGTGAGAGAACCCTAATAGCATATGTAGATAAAGTGGAGAAGTTGAATCCAAAATTTTGCCACTAAAAAAGAGGCTTCACCGTCAAAGCCCTATCCAAACATGAGGGGAATGTGAATGC
This sequence comes from Ceratopteris richardii, assembly GCA_020310875.1. Lineage (NCBI taxonomy): Eukaryota > Viridiplantae > Streptophyta > Polypodiopsida > Polypodiales > Pteridaceae > Ceratopteris > Ceratopteris richardii. The sequence continues at coordinate 114,026,501 of CM035442.1, read as the reverse complement.
TGGGTTCCCTCTCTCATCCAAGTAACAACTGATATGCTCTAACATCTCATTATGCAAATGAGAGTGAACACTTCATGATATGTATGAAAGTCTATTTGAAAGTTACTCAATATCTATGTGTAGTGCTTGGTTTTTAAATGCAGGATGCAATAGACCCGTAAATCCATGACTAGGTCTTTGCATCCATGTCCATATCCTCAATGTCACCTAATAAAAAAAGTAGCTTATAATTACTTGAAAATTATTACTTTAAGAATGCTTTTTAATTTAGTAATTTACAAAATTTCTTACCTCAAGCACTTCATTAGCTTGCTCCACAATGACAAGAGTGGATTCCCTAATATCATCTTTGGCTCTCCTCATCATATGTATGCAAAGCCCCAATGTGGCACCCTCACAATCTATCATGCACAAGACTTTATAAATTGGTGGCAAAACGTTTAAGACGGACTTCATGTTCTCTCAAAATCCTTCATCCAAGCATAGCCTCTGCATGCTCCTGGATTCCTTCAATGAGCTCTCATCTCAATCATTCCATAGAGTAGAGACCTCTGTCTGTCTAAGAGGGATTTTGATCTCAAGTAGGCATGAAAGCACAATCCATATATATGCAAAGCGAGTGGTAGCTGGTTTTTTTATTTCAAGTCTACTATGCTCTCTAAACATGGATAACACTTTCCCTTTTTGTGTGAAAAATATCACCAAGCTAGAGGCTTTTTGTGTGCAGGCCTTTACCCATGAAAGCTTACTTGCAAATATAAATATCCATACACACATCATGATCACGATTAATGAAAGAAACTTATTATTTTAAAAATTCAAATTTTATGCACATACACATACATTTGCATTGTGCACATGTGTGGATATTAGACACTACATGATTCATGAAGCGTGATAGAAACTTTATACAAAAAATAGAATTACCTATATCCTCCATCAATAGATCAAGTTAATGTGTAGTACAAGGAGTCCACACGATATGCTTATATTATTTCTCTAAGAGCTTTCGTGTATGCCGATAATTGGTTGCATTATCGGTTAAAATTTCTACTACATTTTCAGCTCCCACCTATGCATATAAATTTCAAATTTTCAATACATTATCGTCAATGAAAGATGCCCAAAATTAATTGCAAAATTTACAAATAAAATAGACTATAAAATTGAAGTCAATAAATACATTCAAGATTTTATCTCCTCTATTGCTTTCTTGATATGCCAAAATGTGAAAGCTCGGGTGGTCTTCTTTCCCTTTTTGCCCACCTCTACTGCGGCATGATGGTAAAATGTTTATCATGCTCCTATTTTTTTCTCTCTCTCCATCCATCACAGAGGATGGTGCATCCATATCTAGACCATTTTTCTCTCGTTGGAAGAAGAGAGATCAATTTTCTTCTTCTCTTCATCAATTTTTCTTCTTCTTAAATCCGCATAAGAAGCTCGCGTGCATCCTTGATATGGGCCACCTCCGAGATTGCCTTCACGGTAGCCTTCCATTGCTTTGAGTTCAAAAGTTTAAAAGACAACCAATTTAGTGATTTGCGAGTCGGCAATCTTTTGCTTCTCCTTCAGCCATGTAGAGGATATTCTCATATGCCCCGGAGGATCTCCTAACTTACTTTGCCTTTGATATGTAGACATTTTCCCCGTTGGTGATTGTGAAATGTTTGGCACATTGGATGCTTGATAATGTGATTGGGCATCTTGAGATGTTTTAGGGACGTTTGAGTGGGATGATGGTTGAGGAGGGTCACTATACCCTCTTACATACGTAAGAGGTGATTGTGAAATGTTCGGCGCATTGGATGCTCTTGAGATGTGTTAGAGACGTTTGAGTGGGATGATGGTTGAGGAGGGGCACTATACCCTCTTAAATACGTAGGGCACCAGATGAAAGGCCCAAATGCTTATGCCTAATTTCATTGGCAATGTAGTCCGGTATTTCTTTACATGCTGCCACTTGCCCTTCTACCTTTGTGAGGTGTTGTAGGAGCCTTGTACATTGAGCGAGAGAGAGAGAGAGTAAGAAAGAAAGAAAGTCATATTAACGTCTTCTGGAGGCCAAACTTGGCCTATGAGACAAAAACCATGTACAAGTGTAGTAACTCTGTGTAGAAGATGAAATGAAATAAAAAGTATATCGCTACACAAAGCTATATAGGGCTCGAAAAGGTTGGGGAGACGTGGCTCTGACTCTGCAGATAGTGGTCACCTAATACATGGGGGATCCATAATGTGAGTGAGTAAAACACCCTAGCTACTGGTGATGTGTGGAGGTGGGTATAGTATGTGGTACATCGGTGGTGGTCTGAGTGCCTCCTGAAGGAAGACAACCCAGGGGGTGGTGGTATGCCTATGCTCCATCATGCGGTCGTAGGCTGTCCTGATGCGTGAGATATCCTCCTGATATAGTCGTGGTCGACGATATCCGACCATACGTGGTCGGCATCGTGCTCTCTATGCTGCGGCCAGGTGGAGCGTGAAGCCCTATAGATGGACCTCTCTGATGTAGCTCAGCTCGTTGAAAGAACTGGGTAATGGTCTTCTGGGTACTCACCCGTGGCTGATGCGTGGGCTTTATTGATCCCTCTTGCCTCTCGTATGCTTCTATGAGGAAGCGTCCCAAGCGCCGTTGGTCTCCCATAGTCATGCACAATTGGAGTGACTCCTCTATCTCGAACTGTGCTCATAGGTCTAAGTATGCTGGGCATCTGATAACAAAATGCTCCTCACTCTCTACCTCTGTCTCGCATACTGGGCACCACCTCTCCTAACGAGGGACTCCCCTGGACCGACCCCTCTCAATCTCGAGCTGATGTGATGAAACCCAGAGCTGCCCAATGACGACTCGAAGGTGGTGGGGTAGGTGTGTCTGCATGTATCTTGGAATCTCGATGAAGCCCTCGTCCGATATATGTAGAAAATGCTCCCGGTAATAGAGCATTTTCGGTGGCAATGTATCCCTAGGGCTCACCCATGTCCTCTGTATGTATGTATGCCATATCTCTTGGCGAATGACCCTATTCCTCTCTTGATGAGAGAGCGAGTAGGTGGGTGCATGTGAGCCGTACTGTAGTGGTGGTAGCCTGTCTATGTCAAAGCCATGGTGGGCCAGCCAGTCTCGTGTCTGTGCACATAGTAAAAAAAATCGCACGATTTTTTTAAAATAAAAATCGTAAAAATCGCATTCACGATTTAAATTGTTTTTAACGATTTTTATCCCCTTTTTTTTTTTTTTAATTTTAGGTTTCATACTTTAAAATTAAAATATGATCACTAAATTAAGTCAAAATCAATACTCAAAGCCAAGTTCCTTCAATTGTGTATGTACATTTTTTGGCATCAAATTAAGTGCGTGTCCAATATGAATCTGTACCAACCTATAGCTGAATGACATTATAGAGTTTATATGACTGCAATGTTATCATAAACTCACTCTTTGTTGGCATCTCACATATGACTGAAGTACAACAACTAACAAGCATCCAGGTCATATAAACTTTTCACTACTTTCACTACTCTCCAATATTGGAATATATATGAGTTGAATAGGTATTGTGCATACCTTAGATAGAAGGAAAAATAAAAATCTCTTGATGAATAAAAACCTCGATTTTTATTTTTATTTTTAAAAATCTCTATGATTTAAACGATTTAAATCCCGATTTCAATCTCTACTTTGTACTATGTCTGTGCATACCATGAGGAGGTGTCGCCTGCTAATGCCATATCACGTGATGCCTGGAAAGCACGATGAGCAATGCGCTCTGTATCCATGCTCCGAAGTCTGTGTAATAGGCATACTGTCTGGAATAGTGCGTCAACTAGCATCGGTGGTGCAGCGAGCTCTGCTCTAATGATATCATGTGATACTGAAGGCTTGCCGCTGATAAGTCTGGCAATCATGAGGATCTGTGGCCTCTCTAATGCTGTCCATACTGACGTAGCTAATCCCGGTCCCTATATGGCTGCCCCATACATGAGCGCCGGCGTAACCAAAGTGTCGAAGAGCCACCCCTTTGTGCGGGGCTCCTGAAAATATGCCTGGTGGCACTGTCTCTCCATCAAAGCTAGTGTTGCGTACCCACGTGTGATGCGGTCACGGGCTGCCTGAGACATAAAGAAGACCCCTGATGCTGCTGTAAATGTCACTCCCAAGTAAACATATGATTCGACCACCTCGGTCCACCTGCTGCTGTGAACAAACTATGTCTGCGTACCTGTGCTGATGTATGAAAGATCATGACCTTGGTTTTACCAAGATTCACAGATAACCCTCTGTGTCTGCAAAAGTCATCTAGGCCATGTAGATGACGCTGTAGACCTTCTGCAGACTCTGAGACCAGTACAATATCATCAGCGTAGAAAAGAATATGGACAGTGGACCCGCGTACCTCAATGCCATCACCCCCCTGCTGTTGTATGAAGTCCACTATCTCATCAATGTAGAGACCAAAGAGGGTGGGTGAAAGAGGGCATCCTTGCTTCACCCCGATAGTGCTAGCAAGTGGATGAGATAAGCCCCCTGGATATCTTACTCTACCAGATACTCTTTCATATAAGGCATAGATCCCCCATATCATCTCCTCCGGAGCTCCGATATCAAGTAGTCGTCTGAAGAGTGGTTCCCTCGGAATAGTGTCAAATGCTTTGTGGAAGTCCACAAAGCAACAATATGATCTCCTCTTCCTCACCCTTGCTTGGTCGATCAGGCATCCCCTTGCCTGGTCGATCAGTGAAGATGTGGTCAATGGTAGAGTAATCGCGTCTGAAACCTGCCTGTCCTGGAGCCCTGATACCCTTCCTCTCAGCGAGAGCACTCAACTCTGTCTCTAGTAGCGCCCCATATAACTTGGCCAATATAGGGCCAATCATGATGGTCAGGTATGTAGCTGGATCCATAGTATCTCCGGACTTATGAATGGGCACTATGGTGTGCTCAGTCCATGAGTCAGGGAACCCTTTAACCAATGCACGGTTGAAGAGGTGGGCAATGAGCGGTGTGAGGGTCGTGTCTTCGTAGATGAGGTGCTCTGCCTGTAAACCGAAATGTTCATGGGCCCTGCCATGCTGTAGATGGGCAATAGTGCGTCCCACCATAGTGGTTGTGAAGAGGTCAAAGGTAGTAGGACGTGAGCTCTGTGGTTTGGGAATGGGGGGCTGGTCTCGGATCTCGTATAGGCTCCGTGCATAGCTATGCCAAGTGCTCGGGTTTCGGATGGGTGTCTGCTGTCTCCTCTCTCTCAAATGCCGCCATGCCACTACATTGTCTCAACGCATGAGCAAATGGTAAATATCCGAGTACTGTCTCTCCTCCCAATTGCGCCATTTGAGGAGAGCAAGGCTCTACATGCGACGCTGTGCCTGTGTGTGTGTAATATCCCCTCTATGCTCTAAAATCCGTAGGTGCTTCCATAGCTCACGACAATCTGCATCATACCAGCGGTTCTGGGGCATGGATCTTGTGCGTGGAGGGTGTATATCTGTGCGGTGTGGGAAGTTGCGGAGAGCTGAGTCTTGTAGGATGGTGGTGAACTGTGATGTAAGTGTGTCCAAGGGTGAGAGTGGATCGAGAGAGAGTAGGCGGGTGTGTAAATGGTGTGCATAAACGTGTGAGAGCTCATGTATGAAGTGTATCCTGGTGTGTGTCTCAATGGGTGAGGGTGGGTCTAATGGAATAGGAGATGAGAGTGTGAATGTGATAAATGTATCTTCAGCACCAAGTGGGCGTCATCCAATACTAAGTGAGGGGATGAGTGAAGCTCCAGAGGTGGTACCAAAAATGTAGTCGATTGTGCTCTCACCTCCCCCGTGAGGGAAGCAAGCAAGTCCGCCCGAACCTGGCCAATGAGTCACCCCGTTATATATAACGAGTTGATGTAGGCTGCCTAGCTCAAGTAGATGTCTTCCATACCCGGTGGTGTCTCGACCCATATCTGTCGATACTCTACTGGTGCTCATCTAATCCGGGTCTCTGGCCCTCATGAGATGAGGGTGATCCATGTCGTATGCCTCGCACTGATGTGACTGAGTGTGGTCATTGAAGTCCCCCATAAGGAAGACTTCACTTATTGTGCTCTAATGTAGTATCTCATCTTAAAGTGCTGAGTATGATGAGTCTGTGTTTCGGATCGGTCCCCCAAGATCCTGTCCTACGTATCGAGATCCGCCTGGAGGGAAGTAGCATATAGCAATGTAAATCCAGCTCCCCTACGCTATCTCCATGTGAACGCACATGTATCGTGCCTCCTCATCTCTTCCTATAATATGGATCCGGCTCTGTATCTCGTGTCTAAATACGATGGCCACACCTCCCGACCCTCGCGCTGAACTCTGTCTCATCGTGGTCCTGAATGCAGATTCCCAATGAAAACTTGCAATGCGTGGTAGACCTCTCTCTGGGCTCTCGTGTGTATCTGTGATGCACGCAAAGTCATGTGATGCCAGGATCTCCTCGAGTCTGTCTGGTCGCGTCCAGAGTGCCCAATTGAAGTTCCACACTGCTCCTCTGAGTGGTGTCTCCAGAGAGAGAGAGAGAGAGAGAGAGAGAGAGAGAGAGAGAGAGAGAGAGAGAGAGAGAGAGAGAGAGAGAGAGAGAGAGAGAGAGAGAGAGAGAGAGAGAGAGAGAGAGAGAGAGAGAGAGAGAGAGAGAGAGAGAGAGAGAGAGAGAGAGAGAGAGAGAGAGAGAGAGAGAGAGAGAGAGAGAGAGAGAGAGAGAGAGAGAGAGAGGGAGAGAGGGAGGGAGGGAGGGAGGGAGGGAGGGAGGGAGGGAGGGAGAAGGGGGGGGGCGGGGGGGGGGGGGGGGGGGAGGGAGGGAGGGAGGGAGGGAGGGAGGGAAAGGGGGGGGGGGAGGGAGGGAAAGGGGGGGGGAGGGGGAGAGAGAGAGAGAGAGAGAGAGAGAGAGAGAGAGAGAGAGAGAGAGAGAGAGAGAGAGAGAGAGAGAGAGAGAGAGAGAGAGAGAGAGAGAGAGAGAGAGAGAGAGGAGAGAGAGAGAGAGAGAGAGAGAGAGAGAGAGAGAGAGAGAGAGAGAGAGAGAGAGAGAGAGAGAGAGAGAGAGAGAGAGAGAGAGAGAGAGAGAGAGAGAGAGAGACTTTTTAACGTCTATTAGAGGCCAAAATCGGCCTATGAGACAAAACGTATACATCAGTATGATCCCATCCAGTGTGATCCCAAAAGGAAAATAAAGTGCGAGTACAAAAAAACGGGTATAAAAGGAGTGGATAATAACTGGCATCAAGGGTGTGGGGTGCTATGGGTATGCACACTATATGCTCAATGGGTGAGATACAAATATGATGTGTACAACCCTCTAGATGACTGGAGTGGGTGTAGGATATAATGCATTGGTGGGTAAGGCATCGTGGCGATCCTCAAAATAAATATGTATATCTAGGTATGTATATCTAGGTATGTGTGTGTGTATATGTATGTATGTATGTATGTGTGTATATCATAGTTAGAATAAATGTGTTTTTTTTTTTTTTTTTCAAAATAAAAAACATTGAGGACGTCCGAACATTCTGGACGTCCTAATAGGTTTTTTTGGATTTTTTTTTTCGATTTTTTTTTTTTTCTTGGGGGGGTGTTTTGGGCAGCTTATAGAGCTGCAAGCTGCGCCTCATCAGGGTCTTCAATTTCTCTATCTCTCTTGCCTTCTATCTCTCTCTTGCCTTCTCCTCTTTGCACACACTCTCGCCATTTACACTCTCTTTCCCTCTTTGCTTTCAAGTTTCTCTTCCTTTGTGGAACATAGAGACACTCAAGAGCGGAGAGACATAGTTTAAACTTCAGCCCTCTTTGATTTCTTTCTCTTTGGAACACATAGAGAGAGAGTTTCATCCTTTCATTAGTTTTCAAGTTTCACTATGGGTAGAGTTACTGATGTCATCCGTAACCATGTGAAAATTCATAGCTCTACCTCTTGGGAATGCAATTATTGCAAGGGCATGTATGGTGGCTTGACATCCCGCATGAAAGGACATTTCCTTGGGTTGAGAGGAAGAGGCATTGAAAAATGTGGAAGATGCTATTCAACCATTACTTTCATGTACTAAAGAGACATCAGTTAGCTCCAAAGATATGTATGACACTTTGCTTCCTCTTTTTATAGGTAGACAGTCTAGTGCTAGTCCGAATGAGGCGATTTCTCAGCCTTTACAGGTTTCATGTGATGATGCAGATCATTCCATTTTTGATGCAGATTTACATGATGCATTTGTTGATGAGAGAGATGATATTGAGGAGGCAAAACCTATGCCAAAATGGCTGGTGCAGACTTTGCGTGATAGCAAATTAGATGCACCTCTGTCATATCGTACTCGTTCAGGCTCAAAATGAACGTCGCAGGTGCTTCCAATGAGGGAATGAGCGATCGAGAGTGGGCCGACAAGTGGGTAAGAACCATAAACACATTGACGGGCGAATCATCGTGCCTTACGTAGGATCATAAAAGATTGGGGTTGACTTCCACGCCGATCCCATGACCCATGCCACGCGGGCCTGAAGCTCTGATCCGCTGCCATTTGCCGAGGGCCGAGGGGGGGGGGGGGCGCGACGACGGACATTGTGATGTCTATAAAAGAAATTCTCCATTTTGTGCCAAAACGAGCAGATGTCCAAGCAGGGACCGATGGCGAATGTATCTCATGGAAATTTTTTTTTTGCCCTTTTTGCCGACGGGCCGACGACCGCCGTCGATGGTGGGATGCACCCACTGACCGAGAGCCGAAGCTCTGATACCACATGTGACAGTCCAACTCCAAGGGGGGTTTTCTCTTTAGCCCACAAGGAGACAAACGGTCACGAGTTAAAGGGGCAATCCCCTTAAGTAACTCGGAAGCCGAAGCATGATGAAGTGTTGGGTGGCCTAGAGGCCAATTGCGTCACGGAAGCGGGACTTAACCCGAAAGATAAGAGAGACGGCCGCCGAAGGCGGGCTGGTGGGGCGGGACTTTGCTGTCAAGTCCGAGTTTGATGTTGCCAAGAGGCATAGTGGCTCTCCTTTGCCACACACGTCCAAAGCCCCTTTGAGTGGGCGGGCAAGATGAGGGGCCGGCCCCTCAAGGTACAAGACTTGCCGAGGATTGACAGGGGCATTCCCGTTGACGGGCATCTACCCACGAAGCAAGGGGCAACTGATGTGCCCATGAAACATGAGGAAGAGAAGGCTCAACACTTACACCCTTGGTGCTTCCTCGCCCGAACATTGGGGGCATTCTTAGCCGGTCTGCTATCGAGAGGCATGCACGGTTACCACTCCGCTTATAGTTACACACAATTCTGCAGATTAGGGCAAACCACCCAAGCACCATGAGGGCGGGATAGAAAACCAGAGAGGAGGCAAAGGGGCATGACAGGGAGGGGGGGAGGGAGAGAGAGCTCACATATGTAAATAAAGGAGCATACAACTAGCTTCACGTATACACTAACGAAAAGTACTTACAATTTTACAAGGATGATGAAGTTCTCCAAGTACATGTGCTAAGTAATATTACAAGTGCCTCAAGTGAGGTCTTTATATAGATATGTGTGCCTAGGAAAAAAACATGCAAAAGAGCTACTAAAAAAGCTTCTTTTATGATATCCGCTACAAAATCAAGGAAATTTTTTTTTTTTTTTGGGGTTAAATAATTATTCCTAGGTTTCTTGGTACCAAATTTCATTAATATGGAGCATTGAATCATATGTCCATCTTTTAATAAGACTACATCTGTCACTTAGCTTTTCAAATTTTAAACTATGCTTTTTACTTTTGAGCAGGAATCCAAGTTTGATTTTGACCTACCAAGTTTGATTTTGACCTACCAGATGATGTTGATTGATTTTGTGTTATATATGCTTGGATAGCTCTCATTGAGCTCTACAAGAATATGTAATAAAAATGTTGACCAAAATTTGTTTATCTTTGACCAATTTGGCTAGTCTTTGACCTAAATTTGACAATCACATTTGACTTGTAGGTTGGGCTTCCCTTAGTGAACGGTTGCCCAATTTTGTATATTTTGCTAATTTTGCTAACAATAAGTGGTATCTTGGACTAGGCAATTACATTTGTAATGCTAGTGTGGATCCTAGATAGTTTCCTCTATTGAGGGCATAGTACAAAAAAATCGCAATTTTTTCATAAAATATAAACCTTTTAAATCTCAAAATGATTTAAACGATTTATTTGCGATTTTTATTTTTTTTCGATTTTTTTAATTTTTAAGTTTTGCTCTATTTTGAGAGATTATCATGCATTATATCCATATTACATGCATTATTTATGAAGATATATATATATATATATATATATATATATATATATATATATATATATATATATATATATATACATACATATACATACATACTAGAATGTTTTATATGTGTATATACAAAAATCCCCCCCCCCCCCCCAAACAAAAAATAAAAATCCTCCCCCCCCCCCAAACAAAAAATAAAAATCGCGATTTTTATTTTTAATCTTAAAATGTTTAAATCGTTTAAATCCCAATTTTTAATCGAGATTTAAATCTCTCTTTTTGTACTACGATTTAGGGGAGGTGCCCATGCTAGTTTATTTACTCGTGGGTGGTGGACCGTGGTCTAATCCTACACTTGTGGATGGTGGTCCAAGTTTGCAACAAGTTGATGGTTCAACTGGTAGTTTCCCAAAGGAAGTGGTGGTTCAAGTCTATATGTTTGTGGTCCAAGTGGTCGCCTAAAAGTCTAGGTAGTCAATGCTTTTGGCGAATTCTTGTGAGTTATGACATGCCTTAACTTGGGTATTTTATTTTTTGCATGAGCATTCATGTTCAAGTCTTGACTCTTCAAAGTTCAACATTCTTAAATCTTATTGTTTTCTAACTTGATTTGTTTTTTATCCATAGGATAGAGGAAATAAAAGGAATATGGAGGAAGAGGTGGGATTGGTTCCATCGCCTTATACATGGGATGGCCAATCTACTACATCCTTTATGGAGATCAGCATCACATTCATTGGATATGGAGCTTGTGAATGCTTGGAATGACTATGTAGATCGATTGTATAGACCTTCTGATGTGGAGCTACGTGGGACGTTGGAGCTTTAGCTCACCCAGTTTCAGAATAATGAAGGACTTTTTGGTAGAGACACGGCATGCTTGAGAAGCATGCATTTGATGCTTGTGACATGGTGAGAGAGATATGGTGTTGGCACACCTGAGCTAGTAAGTCATTCCAATTTCCTCTTGAGTCTTTAACTAATAAGTTATAACTTAATCTCATGAGTCATTCCTCTTGAGTCTTTAATTTTTAATGAACTCTTTCTTTTTTATCTTGCAGAGAAAGTTAGCCATTCGCATACTTTCACAAGACTCTAGTGCCAGTCCATGTGAGAGGAATTGGAGTACATGGCCCTCTTCCATACAAAGAAGAGGAATAGACTATCTACATTGCAGTTAGAGCGGCTTGTCTATTGCCACTGCAACTTGCGTTTATTGGAGCGTGGTGGCCACTCAGCAGAGGTGCGACAGGTGAACGTGGATGAGCTTGATATAGAGAGGGTCCATGATATACCTAGCATTCCGTCAGAGGACCTTGATCTATATGACATGCTCTATGAGGAGTTGACAGTGCCACAACATGATACGAGGGCATCTCGGACTCGTTCTAGTCATAGAGCACACAGTGTACCAGGTCCATCTACTAGTAGGATGGAGGCATCTATTAGTCGAGCACCACATGATGATGATGATGATGATAGTGATGATGATGATACTGATGATGATGATACTGATGATGATGCTGATGGTGATAGTTATTAGTGACTCAGAGGATTTTGAGGATTGATGACTGCTCATGTGACATATCATATGTATTATGATATTATGACTTATGATTTACTTGATATTGATTGATCATTGTATTATTGACAGTGTATTGTTTGACTACTTAGTGGTATCATGTGACATGGATGATGGTTACTGGTATGATCATTGATGTATATGTATTATGGACATTGGATTCTGATATCACATATGAGTTATGACAGTCACCAGTGTCATAATTTTGAGATGAGGTTGACTTTTTCACATGTTTTTGTCATAAATTATAATTCTTTGAAGTTTGTTTTTCAATGGTACTTGTAAGTTGTATATAATAGTATTTGTCTTGACTCTGATGTAATATGAGATGCTTTGAAGTTTGATTCTTGAAAATAATGCAATTGCATAGTCACTGGTACCAAGTTCCAACATGAACATTGCTAAGTACTAAGTAGTAAGTAGTAAGTACTAAGTAGTAAGTATTAAGTAGTAAGTACTAAGTAGTTACTAGTAAGTTGCTTGAATGTGCATTGTGAATTTGAATTTTAGAATGAGTCATTGAGTCATGATAATGATTATTTGTAAATTCTGACATCATACATGTGCAATGTGCATTGTGCATCTTCCATCACTTCATTGAACAGGGATTCGGGAATTTGGAATGAATCATAAATATTAAATATTCAATACATATTACATAAATTAACCATAATACATACTATATAATACATATTATATATGTATATACTATAATATACATCTAGGTTACTATATTTGCAAAAAAAAAAGGAAAAAAAAAAAGAAATGGTACGCAACGTTTTTGCAACGTCCAGGCCCAAACGTTGCGATGTTGCTAACGCGTTAGCAACACGTTGCCTTGGACGTTGCGAAAACGTTGCTAACAACCTTGATCAGATAACTGAGAGACCTTCTTTTCCTCTCATTTTCACATCTATTGGACCATAATCATTAACTCAAGTGGTCAAGAATCTCTCTCGTTCTTCACTACAGAAACAAAGATGAAGCTGCTTCATGTTGGCTGGTAGGAGTTGTCAGTTGAGTTCTCTTTAACAAATTTTTGAAGATGAAAGGAAAGGTATCCAATGGATGACTTTGCTTGCTAGCATTTATAGTGTCTCACTATTTCAAGTGAGCACATCCTTGATTTGGATGGATGATTTAATCAATAGATTATGGGGTACAATGCTAGTCTTCTCCATTGTGTGTGTATAAGAACTTATAGACTTTGTATCTCTGCTTGTTAGTGTATCCATATCAGCACCTGTTTTCTTGTGTCTCCTTCCTGAACTTTACATTCTCTCTTCCTTTTTGTGCTCTCCTTCTCCTCCATGTGTTGATTTCTGTTCTCCTTTCTCCATGTGGGCTGCAAGCCTTCGTCACGCATGCACATTGGTTGAGGGGAAGAAGCTGCTCATGAGGATGCATGCTGCAAATGTTTAATCCCACATGCAAGGTTCTGAGGTCTTGAAGCAGCCTATATAAGGTGCATTTGGCAAAGGTCCCATTGCGAATACGAGGGAGAGAGAGGGTGCAACCTCTCTTCTCATATTGCCTGTATGAGTGTGTGGGCTGAAGGGCAGGCATATAGGGCTTCTTTTGGCCTTCCATGCCTCCCTCTCGAGTGCTGTATGCATGCGGAGGACTAGGGGGGTCTTTGCTCTCTTCTTAACTCCATAGCTACCATTTCCAGTTCCAAGGGTCCTGCGTTGATACTGATTATAAGAAACCATAACTTTTGTCACATCAAGCCTGCATGAAGATCAGTTCGAAGACTTCCGCATGAGATGAGTGCAAGATTCACCGCCCCACCATGCAGCCTTTAATATGAGGTTCACTCAACCTCTTTTATACATAGAAGACTCCATCTTCTCTAGTTAGCGCCTCACCACTACTTCAGTGGTATTTTATAACATC
>CM035442.1:113902776-114007776 GCA_020310875.1 Ceratopteris richardii | reverse complement strand
ATTTTGAGCTTTGCTCCTTTTGTCTCTCAAGCGGAAATATTAAAGTACTTAGAAAATTTGGCATTTGGCCACGTAAAAAAAGAATCTTCATGGAAGGTGCAAATCAAGCTCAACCACATATGCAGCAGTTTATGTAGGTGATAATCTTTTATGAAGATGCTGAATATTGTGTTGAAGAGCTAAACACTCCAGGAGGGGTCATATTAATGAAGAACATAGCAGATTGCAGCTATTATATGAGCAACATGCATTTTATGTTTGTTAGATTTAGCAATCAGCCAAAGACAATTTTGGAGAGCATTGCTTCCTTGGTACGTGTGAAGTAATGTTCAAACCACTAGTCAACCTTCTAGTGCTCATTGGAATCATGCATTCAGCCATATTTTGGAGTAGACAAAAAATTTTGGCGGTGATGGAAGAAGACGTATGATAGCAAGGAGGGGTTTTATATCTACAGTCAGCACCTTATGGTGGAATTATAACATTGTCTTGTATTTTTGTGTGTTTGTACAGTAGGTATAGATCAGAGCATATAAAGGATTGACCAACCTTGATAATCTTGGGAGTATGTTTGAGTCTATATTCTATATTAACATAGCATCTTCTTTCTCTATCCTTCCAAGTAGTACGTGGTTTAGAAGAGTGGAGGAATGAGTTCTCTTTGTGATGTGTGTTTGAACTTTGGGGAGAGCTCTTCATGACAAAGGTCCTTGTGTGTGCTTGTAGGATACTTCACATAATATGTGAAAAGTAGAGGTACTTAAACTAAATAGCTACAACAAATAAACAAGTATACCTATTGGGCATGTTTCCCTAGTGTCAAGTTAAGAGGGGATTGTTAGAAAATATGTTTAATGGGGCAACCTTCCACTAGGGACCCCACCGACAAGTTTAAATCACTTAAAGTTTGGTGGTCAAAGCTTAGTCAAAAGGTTGATCAAACTGATCAAAATAGTCAAAATTTGATTAAAATTTTTATTATATATATTCTTGAAGGGCTTATGAGAGCTATCCAACCATATAACACTTGGGTGTTTGGCAACAATATGTAGATCAAAAGTCGAACCCTGATTTCAGATTTGAGTGCGAAAAAAACTTTTGAGGTGAAAAGCATAATGTACAATATGTCATAATGATCACAATTCATCTGATTGTTAATATGATGCCACATGGGACACAAAAAATCAAGAAGAATCCAAAATTAGGGTTTTCGAAAAATGCGGCGGGAAATCCATGGGGATTTTTGGGACTAGCTTTTCCGGGCTTTTTACTGATTTGTTGTGCAATAGTCAATATTCTATACAAAGACAGGCACCTGGGGTCATGATTCATCACTTGGGAGTGTGATCTTCATGTGCTAGCTTGAAGGAGGTGGTCGTTTCAACTTGGAGAGGCAGATTTGTGCTCTCTTCATCTTCAAGAGGTTGGAGCTTATCTATTTGGAAGAAATCATCTTTAGCTTTGGAGATCATGGAGCGATGGACAACTTGTAATCCTTGCATAATTTCTATGCTATCTTGTAACTTCCTGTACTTCAGTATGGAAAGTAATGAATATATCTAGAGCTTTATCCTCTCATCTCTCTCATGTGTTGTCTATTTCCATCTTGTCTCGATTTTCTCTATGCCTCTATTGTGGACCTAAAACCAATATCCATTTCTTAAGACTCTGCAAAGCAATATATAATATAGATCATGGAATAGTGCCTCAAAATAAGATTACATCAATACATCCATTGGGGATGTTGAAGGGAATAGACCCTTCAATCACATGGAACACACCTTCAAGTACAAGATTTTTTCCATGTAAAACAGAGTCCATATCTATTTTATGGTAAAAGCATGACTGCCAAACATTACATTCACATCCTTAAGGTTCATCATATGGAAGTCCAAGACTTCATGATACTGTCAGATTCAGAGAGTTGAAACAAGTTACAAATTACAATCTCAGCCCATCTCTCACTCACTTGGGATAGTATTATCTGCTAACAGCCCTTATAGGCTTGCTGGACAGGAATTTTCAGATGAATGTATGGAATATTTAGCAGTGTCTATGTGAGGAGATGTACAGATTTCTGTGGGTCTGCAGCCTGCTACTGTTGGTTGCTTTGTTTTTTTTTTTTTTTTGTTGGGGGGGGGGGGACTAATGCCTGCTTGCTGCCTTATAGGGCACCTGTACCCTTTTAAGGGGGGGCCTCGAAGGTTGCTCGCAGCTGCCTTTGGGCAGCCATCTTTGGGCTGATGTCTGAGGAGTAGCAGCCCTTTGGTTGTTGCCTTGGGTTAATTCCCTAATTCTCCTCTGGCAGGACATCGCCATCAGCTCTGCCTCCATCGAGCATCCACATAGTGTAGTCATGGACAGCTCGCAGCTCCTATTCATGCGCATGAGCCATTTCTTCTTTTCTTTCATTTCAAACGGATATTTTAGCAGATCCACAATGATGTAACTCTCTCGTCTTGTATGATCCTCCCCTCACCCCCCCCCCCCCCCCCCCCCCCCCCCCCCCCCCCCTCCCTCTCTCTCTCTCTCTCTCTCTCTCTCTCTCTCTCTCTCTCTCACACACACACACACACACACACACACACACACACACACACACACAGAAAGGTTTTGTCACCGATATGATATAGGATGGAGTTACGGTCACTGATTTAGTCGAATGTCTTTTGTACGATTAAGTAATGAATAATCTTATTGTGCATCCGATGATTGTTAGTTAATAGTTTGGGATTTTTTTCTTTTAATTACGTTTTTTGATCAAAAGATAAAGGAGAAGTTAAATCACTTCCAGGCAGCAGTTACTGATATACAGCCAGTATCTGGTGGATTCTTAAGCTGTGGTGGTGATGGTTCCCTGAGATTGTTCAGCAGGCAGTAGAGCCAGGACAGAATCAAGTATGCCGATTCATAGACCAAGTTGACCAAATTTCACGGATGTATATTGGGAGCAGGATTAGTTTCATGTGTATATGTTTCAAAGCAAATGTTCAGATGGTCACAATTTGCTTTGCAATTGATGCGTGAAATCTTGCTTCGTTGGCTCGGTGCATGTCATTTTTAAAACAAGCAGACGGCAGTTCATCTCACGAAGCAAAACTAGCAGAAAGCTCCACAATGGTCATTTGAACCTACTCTGCAACTATATTCCTGCATGGAACAAAGGAGTTTCGAGAAAGACAAATTGTCACCAAATCACACATGTACATACTACCTGTAATCTTGCTGTAAAGATTTTGACAAGGGAAGGAAATTGTATAGTTTTGCTGATTGCAAACTTTCTTTCATTGTGAATTTGCGTACTCGATGTAGAATATAGGAATGTGCTTCACTGCAAAAGATCATTCACTCAGTATACACAAGTCACCAAATAATGTAATATGGTAGCTACATTGGTATACGTGTGTTCATAATACTTCTGATTCTCCAGGATCGGTAGACCAATGGCCTTGTGCTGGAAGGTCACGTATAATTCTTCTTCGGAAGATGAAGCGAGCGGATAGATTCTGCCTTCTGAGCCGGGTAAACCTCTTGGTAGCTACATTGGTATAGGCGTGTTCATAATACTTCTGAGAACTATTCTTTAGTGATGAACTTACCTTCTCAACTTCATGCACATCTTATTTGCAAACATACTTTAGACCTTCAAATCCTTTCATAGTACCTTACATCATAGCATGGGAACTTTGCATCTTATGCTTGCTTAACAGATTCATTCGTTCAATTATTTTTCTTCATCTTTACCTCAACATCTATCAGCTTAACCTCTTTTGTTTTAAGGTTATTTTTATCGTTTCAAAAGGAAAGAAAAGAAAAAGAAAAGCTACATTGGAAATGCTTATCACTAAGATAGTTGTTGTATTAGAATCCTCAGGATTTCCTATGCTTGCAAAGTTTCTATTTATGATACCTCGATAGCATAACAACTTTGGTTCAATCTAACCATAAAAGAAAAGTTAGTTTATTATTATTATCTTTTTCCATGACTTATCCATGGCATGCTTTGGTATCTTTATTGGGCTTAACGTTTTTCGCCTGGAATAGTGCATGATATATTTAAGGTTCATTCTTTGTATGCTGACATATATGCACATTTTTCTTTAGGTTGGAGAGGCTAACCCCATACGTACATGTAAATACATGTGTATATACATTGGATGAACAATGCAAATGCTGAGATGTAAATTGTAATGTTCTGTCATACACACACAAATCTTACATCAAGCTTCCAAAAGATAAAAAAACATGTGCTATCGTGTGTAGCTTGACCATGTCAAATATGCCTATGTCAAGTGCATTGCATATATCACACATAAAACACACCCCCCCCCCCAAAAAAAAAAAAAAAAAACAAAAAAAAGAAAAATAAAATAAATAAAGGACACAGAATAAAGTAAAAAAAAAAAAGAAAAAAGAGTATCATCAAGGTTAATTCACCCTCACAAAAACTAGCATTATAATTAGCTTGCATGAATCAAAGAAAATATGAATCAATTATACTAGACATATGGATATCCAAATTAGTGATTGATGAGGTAATCACATTTGAAAAACTGAATATGAAAAAATAATTGTGGAAATTGGTGACATGGAAGATAATTGAGATCAAGTTAAGGAGAAGGTGATGTCAATGTGGTTGCTATAATCTACAATACATCCTCCTCTAATGAAACACATCATCTCATCTACATGAGAGTTTGTCACTTACGCTACTGTTCAATGCACTTGAAACATCATTGTTGACAATAACCCTTGTGATTATGGTTTCAATATATGGGTTGTAGATGTGATCAACATCTTATATGAGTTACGAAGGATTTTGAACAAGCCATGCTATCTTTGTCATAAAGATCTCCACATCTACCCATCCATGATCAAGTTGCTGATGCGGGTGGATCCATTCAAGAAATGCACATTCAACCATTACTAACAAACATATCTCAAGATAGAGAGCACTAACCTTAATACAATTTTGCAATTATTCATGGTTGAAACTTGAGTGCACAAAAATTGGTTCTTTGAAGTCGGATATTCAACATGCTTAAGTTGGAAGGGGTTTTCTTAGACATAAGATGAAAAGTGCCATGCCAATAGAATAAGAGTATGTGAGATCTCATCAAGACGAATAAATTATCCAATTAAGTCAATAGAAAATTCAATACTAAAAGAAAAAGGTGGCAAACATGACATCTCTGTGTGTCGATAGGATCAAATATATTAAGAGAGAACCAAATGAGCTAAAAAACTTATGAGAATGAATGAAAAGATAAGGACATCTTAGTTTAAATTCAAAGGATTGTCCTTTCATTATGTGGAAACTGAAACAACGGAATAAATATTCAAATGATACAAAGAGTTCAATGAATTTGGAATGACTAATTGTTTTTATCTATAGCACATTAATAAATAGCTATAGCAAAATGGAAGAGATGGATGGAGTTCTAGAAAATTATTCTAAGTTAATAGTTGACAAAATTTTAGATGTGATGGTATTCAAAAATGGAGTTTGAAATTGTAATGATAATGGAACTATTAAACAAAAGGTGATAGAAATGAAGATTTTCAATTGTAAAGGGAATTATTTGCCTAGTATATTCAAAATTACATAACGAAGGCCTTGAAAAGTACTAGACACATTTCTAAGAAGTAGTGCACAAGCTAAAAACAAAGGGTAGAACCAAACCCAAATGGCATAGTCAAAGATCACATGCATAATGCCATTGTATATGTAAATAGTTGACATGGAGAAGCATCCACAATCTCTACACACGTCAATAAATGTCCATACAAAACTATTCAAAATAGATTCATTTCATGATAAGGCAACATAAGTTCAGAATCCTCTTGTCGTAATTGAAGTTTCATTGAAGATTGTGGTCATGGTGTGGTACTATATACTGTGCACAAATATAGACTCCTCTTTACAAATGTACAAGAAGGTAATATGCATGTAGGTTACATTTATCAGCCATAAAACATATAAAATCATGTTAGATATTATTGAAATTTGTGACAAAACAATAGAATTTTGATGAAAAATATTTGTCCTTGGACAAAGAGTTGAATGCATATTCTTATGATGATTTGATTAGGCATTATCTTAAGGACTTAAGATCTAATTGTATTTGCATATGGAGATAGGTTTGTAGCATTGCAGATATGTTAAAAGTCAAGCTTCAAGCTACAAATTCGTGGGGAATCTTTTATGGACATGTGGAGCAATCAAAGGAAGCTAAAAGCCACGAGATTCCATCAAGAAAAGTCACTCAACCACTCCCCAAGTCATCTCAACTAATTCCTCCAAGTTAGGAGGCTGATTTGGAAAGGTAGTTCCTAGATTTTAGGGGCATACTTCTCACTATAAAAGGAGCATGTATCCCGACTTCTTTTGGGCCATCTTCTTGGAGTTTTAGCTCATGTAAAGTGAGCACTAAGTGCCAGAGTTGTGATAAGCAAGCACCTTGCTTAAGCTAGCCCCTTGCTTGCTTGTTTGTTTTCTTTTAGTAGGCATATCTATGTGTGTGCGCAGGCAGTGTTGCAACTCTCTACCCCTGAGTTGTTAGCATTGGTTCTCCCTCATATTGTATCCATTTGATGTAATTCTTGTCTCATTGGATAGCTATTAGAGTCTATTTTATGCTGACAAATTCTCTGGATCATTCTCTGAGTAATCTGGGAGCAACATTCATTTTTAGTGAAGTTGTGTGATTGATATCTCTCTTAGTGTGTAGGCTCTGTTTGAAATATTTTGCTCTCTGTTGTAAGGGCTGGTTCTCCTTCTCTATGTATCCATTTGCTATGATTTTGGTGTCATTGGGTAGCTATTAGAGTCCTCTAAAGTTGACCAAAGTTTGATATTCATTCTCTGTATAATCTCTGAGAAAAGCTTGCTGGAGTGAAGTGAGGTATCTGCTTGATTGGCAGTTGTGAGCATTCAACTAGCTCATGTTGTAGACATTGTTTCTCCTTGTGTAGGCATCCATTTGAAGTGAAATTTGGTTTGTTGGAAAGCTCTTGGTGTCTACTACAGGTCTACAAAATCTCACTGGAGTTCTCTGCATATGCTCTGAGTAAGAGCATTTTTGGTGTGCAGAGGTCAAAGAAGGATACCTGTGGAGGTCATTCACGCTTCGTCGTTGCTTAGGGGTTGAGATACTTCCCCCATCAGTGGTATCAAAGCATTTGGGCATCTTGGAGGCATCACATACAAGCACGAAGACCTCTTGGAGTTGGTGGTTGAAGATTTGCATCAACAAAAGCTTCTTGGAGGTAGCTCACATCAAGGGGGAGCTATTCTACTCAAAGTTTCAAAGAGCACAAGGTGTCCATCTAAGGAAAGCTTTGGATTGAGGTAACCTCAGAGCCTCATTTTCATTTTACACACATTGGAGCATTATCCAAGGGCTAGGTCAAGTATCAAAGACTAGATATGGGAGACTTCAACACTCAAATTGAAAAGCTAGACAAAGGGAACTATCAACCATGGAGATTTAGGGTCTCCAACTATCTTATGGGCAAGGGCCTTTGGGGGTTGATTAGTGGAAGTGAACCAAGACCTAGGTTGGATGAGAATCCAACCAATGATCAGAGAAGGGCCTTTAGGGAATGGAATGAAAGAGACAAGAGGGTTATCTTTATCCTTTCCCAACACATTAGCAATAGCATGATCGGCCATATCCAAGACTTGGATTCAAGCATGAAGGTATGGGAGACACTTGAAAGGCTTTATTCAACAAGCACCAAAGCAAGGAAGATCCAACTCAAGAATGAGCTCAACAACCTTAGGAAGAGCTCAGGGAGTAGCATAAATGACTACATACTTAAGGTCAAGGAGTTATCAGATGCATTGGGATCCATTGGAAGCCACGTAGACGATGACGATCTTGTGGCTTATACTCTCAATGGTTTGAGAGATGATGAAAAGTGGAAACCCTTTACCACCAGTATATGTAAGGGATAATCTTCCCGATTTTGAGCAATTGGTTGCTCTCATGGTCACCGAAGAAATGAACATAGGTGGAAGTTCAACTAAAAGCAAGGATGCACAAGTTTTCTATGCAGGTAATCAAAGGGGCAAAGGAAGACGAGGACAAGGAAGGGGCAAAGGAAGGTTTGGAGGAAGGCAAGGCCACTCAAGCAATCAAGGACATGACCAAGGCACCTCATCACAAAGAGGGAGAGGAAGAACAAGAGGAAGAGGAAGACGACATCAACAAAACAGGAATCAAGATGGTGAAGGATGTTACATATGTGGCAAGTTTGGCCACTATGCTAGAGATTGCTACCAAGAAGGAAACCAAAGGAGCTATAATCAAGGTTCTTCATACAAAGGCCAAGGTAATTATGCTTCTACAAGTTCAGAAAATGACAATCTCTTGATGATGCACATGAATGGGAATTCAAGCAAAGTAGATAACACTTGGTATATTGATAGTGGATGTAGCAACCATATGAGTTGCAATGCTTCTTGGTTTACAAATCTACATGTTCCCAAAGGTAAAGGACATGTAGAAACAGGTGATGATACGGCCCATGAGATCTCCCATGTTGGAGATGTAGCTTTGGATGACAAGGAGGAAGGAAGATGTCTCAAGGATGTCTTGCATGTACCTACTATCACAAAGAACTTGGTGTCCGTTGGGCAAATGGTTGAAAGAGGCTATCAAGTAAAGTTCAACAAAGGTGGATGCTTTGTGGAGAACCCTAAGCAAGGTTACAAGGTCATAGCAAGAGGAAAGAAGCAAGGGAGACTCTTCACTTTGGAGATAAATTCTCATTCCACTCAACATGTCTACTTCACATATGGAGACAAGAGGATTTCGGAGTTGGACTTGTGGCACAAGAGGATAGGTCACATCAACATACAAAGAATGAAGGAAATGCAATTCAAGAGGCTGGTTGAAGGTCTTCCCAACTTCCAAGGACAAGGTATGAAGCATTTATGTGAATCTTGTCAACTAGGGAAGCAAGCGAGACTTCCATTCAAGAAGAGTGGCTACATAAGCCAACATCCATTGGAGTTGATACATACAGATGTGTGGGGGCCAACCAAAGAGCAATCCATTGGAGGTAACAAGTACTTTGTCACTTTTATAGATGATTGCACAAGGATGGTTTGGGTTTATTTCATCAAAAAGAAATCAGATGTGTTTACATGTTTCAAAGCATTCAAGGCAATGGTAGAGAAGGAAACAGGTACATATATCAAGAAGCTAAGGTCCGATGGAGGGGGAGAATATTTCTCCAATGAGTTTTTTGATTTTTTAATGGATCAAGGCATCAAGAGGCAAGTAACATGCAGGTACACCCCCCAACAAAATGGAGTAGCAGAGAGAAAAAATAGATACATTGCCGAGATCGCTAGAGCAATGCTTAATGAGATGAATGTACCTAACATGTTTTGGAGTGATGCAGCAAATACCGCCGTGTATCTTATGAATAGGGATCCTACCTCAGGGATCCATGGCTTGACACCATATCAAGCCTATTATGGTAAGAAACCTGATCTTTCCCACTTGAAGATATTTGGATGTACTTGTTATGTACATGTGCCAAGTGAATTGAGGCACAAGCTACAACCAAAGGCAGAAAAGTGTGTGTTTCTAGGATATTCAAATGATTATAAAGGTTACAGGTGCTTCAACCCAAACACAAAGGACTTGAGGATATCAAGGGATGTAGCATTTGATGAGCTACTCCCTTGGTATAAGAAGTATGATTGTATGCAGGACTATGAAGAAGAAAAGCATGGACATGATGAAGAACAAATCGACCTAGAGCTAAGTGGCCCAAGGTGTTCCATCAATGAAGATAGTTCAAGCATGAACTCACCATGGAGGGGGAGATCTTCATCAAGCTATGAAGCACAATCAATCAACAAAGGCAAAGCAACATTGGTGGAGTTGGATGAAGAAGGTAATGAAGTTGAAGATGATGAAGGACACATGATGGAGAAAGAAGCCATGTCAAAGAAAGAGATCAAGTTCCCAAGGCAAAGGAGGTTTATTCCTCCAAAAGGTGAAGAAAGGAAGTCTTCTAGAGTTAAGTATCCAACTCAAAGGTTTACTTATGATTCATACATGGCAACTCATTATGCATATATGAACAAAGTAGTAGAAGATCATGAGCCCGATTGCTATGAAGATGCAAGCAGGTACACCGAATGGAAAGAGGCAATGCAAGAAGAGATCGACGCACTTGAGGAGAATCAAACATGGACTCTAGTGCCCAAGAAGGATAACATGAAGGTAATAGGTAATAAGTGGGTGTATAAAGTAAAGAGGAATTCAGATGGATCTATTTCTAGGTTCAAAGCAAGATTGGTGGCCAAGGGTTTTGCACAAACATATGGAGTGGACTTTGAAGAGACATTCAGCCCCGTGGCAAAGATGAGCACCATTAGGACACTCATTGCAATGGCTGCTAGCAAAGGATGGAAGCTTTTCCAATTGGATATCAAGAATGCCTTTCTCAATGGAGACTTGGAAGAAGAGGTATACATGGAGCAACCACTAGGTTTTGTTCATAAAGAGTTTCCACATCATGTTTGTAGGTTGAAGAAGGCACTTTATGGCCTAAAGCAAGCTCCAAGGGCTTGGAACCAAAGATTGGTGGACTATTTGATCAAATGTGGTTACAATCAATGCAAGGCGGATCCATCTCTCTTCATCAAACAAAGAGGAGAACTTGTAGTCTACATGTGTGTGTATGTAGATGATCTTATCATTACAGGTAATGATACAAAGGGCATTGAGGAGATCAAGGCAAAGCTTGGAAACGAGTTTAGGATCTCTGATCTTAGAGATCTTAGGTATTTTCTTGGCATTGAAGTTGTATACAAAGAAGAAGGTATTATGCTCATACAAAGGAAGTATATTCTAGACCTACTTGAGAGGTTTGGGATGCTACATTGCAAGCCTATTTCAAATCCCATGGAAGTTAATGTAAAGCTAAGCTCCATTGATGGAGAGCCATTAGAGGATGTAACCTTGTATCGATCTATTGTAGGATCTTTCAATTATGCCACAATAACTAGGCCCGACATAGCATATGGAGTTGGAGTGTTATCACAATTTATGCATAGTCCAAGGACTACACACTTGCAAGCTGCAAGAAGAATGTTACGATATCTCAAGGCCACTATAAATGAAGGATTGTTCTAATCATTTGATGATGATATGCAGGTCAAAGCTTATTCTGATGCCGATTGGGCCGGTTCGAAGGAGGATAGAAGAAGTACAAGTGGTTACCTAGTCATGCTAGGTAGCAAGATCATCTCATGGATTTCAAAGAAGCAACCCACGGTGGCATTATCTTCCACCGAGGCTGAGTATAAAGCTTTGGCTCAAGTCACATGTGAGCTAATGTGGATTAAGAAGTTATTTATGGAGCTTAATTTGCAGGTTGACACATATCCAATTTTTTGTGACAATATGAGTAGCATTCATCTAGCATTGAATCCTGTCTATCAAGCTAGAACCAAGCATATTGAAGTGCACTATCACTTCATAAGGGAAAAGGTGATATCGAAGGAAGTTTCAGTACATCATACTGGTACCAAGGACCAAGTTTCCGACATGTTTACAAAGGCTTTGGATGGGATGAAGATTTCAAAATTCAAGCAATGCATCAACATGAAGGAGCTTGGATGAGGACGAAGAATTGAAGCTTGAGGGGGAGTGTTAAAAGTCAAGCTTCAAGCTACAAATTCGTGGGGAATCTTTTATGGACATGTGGAGCAATCAAAGGAAGCCAAAAGCCACGAGATTCCATCAAGAAAAGTCACTCAACCACTCCCCAAGTCATCTCAACTAATTCCTCCAAGTTAGGAGGCTGATTTGGAAAGGTAGTTCCTAGATTTTAGGGGCATACTTCTCACTATAAAAGGAGCATGTATCCCGGCTTCTTTTGGGCCATCTTCTTGGAGTTTTAGCTCATGTAAAGTGAGCACTAAGTGCTGGAGTTGTGATAAGCAAGCCCCTTGCTTAAGCTAGCCCCTTGCTTGCTTGTTTGTTTTCTTTTAGTAGGCATATCTATGTGTGTGCGCAGGCAGTGTTGCAACTCTCTACCCCTGAGTTGTTAGCATTGGTTCTCCCTCATATTGTATCCATTTGATGTAATTCTTGTCTCATTGGATAGCTATTAGAGTCTATTTTATGCTGACAAATTCTCTGGATCATTCTCTGAGTAATCTGGGAACAACATTCATTTTTAGTGAAGTTGTGTGATTGATATCTCTCTTAGTGTGTAGGCTCTGTTTGAAATATTTTGCTCTCTGTTGTAAGGGCTGGTTCTCCTTCTCTATGTATCCATTTGCTATGATTTTGGTGTCATTGGGTAGCTATTAGAGTCCTCTAAAGTTGACCAAAGTTTGATATTCATTCTCTGTATAATCTCTGAGAAAAGCTTGCTGGAGTGAAGTGAGGTATCTGCTTGATTGGCAGTTGTGAGCATTCAACTAGCTCATGTTGTAGACATTGTTTCTCCTTGTGTAGGCATCCATTTGAAGTGAAATTTGGTTTGTTGGAAAGCTCTTGGTGTCTACTACAGGTCTACAAAATCTCACTGGAGTTCTCTGCATATGCTCTGAGTAAGAGCATTTTTGGTGTGTAGAGGTCAAAGAAGGATACCTGTGGAGGTCATTCACGCTTCGTCGTTGCTTAGGGGTTGAGATACTTCCCCCATCAAGATAGCCATTTCCAAATAGGCTTGTGATGGATATGGGGGAGTGCATTTGATGTGATGTTATAGTAGTAGTGAGGTATGAAACGGAAGCTATGGTGGCATGATTATGGCATAAATAAATATGAAAAGAGAGGGAAATTAGCAGAGGTAGAGAGATTGAGGTAAATTATGTTAGAAAATCAAGGATCCTTGATACATTGTGCTTAGCTGCTACATTTATATTAAACAACATTCATACAATAGCCTAACTTCGTTGTAAAATAATATGCAAAGATTAAATCAAGGGAATACATTTATTCTTTATCTATATTTATATAAATACTAACAATCTACCTTTTCACCCACACAAACAATAACATAGTGGTAAATTTTCTTTTAGTAATAAGAAACATTATGGTAATTAATGTAAAATTTTTCAATCGCTAATCATGCTATATTATTTTCATAAAACAAAAGGAGTATTAAATGTATTATTATGGAAGTTGTGCTCATATCTCTCAAATCCCCTTATCATCATTGCAAAAGTTAAGCATACCTTCTATATTCTAGTTAGATTATATTACAATGTCCATATCAAAAAACTTGGAAGATAATAATGCATTGAATATATATATATGTATATATATATGTGTGTGTGTTTGTGTGTTGCAAATGATAATAATGTACAATACTTGTGAATGTGAACATAATATCGATTGAATATAATGACAGAAGTATTGCAAATGATGATGAAAACTTGAAAAATAATAAAGCATTGAATGTAATGACAAATATAATAAACGCATGTATGAAAAATGAGAATCACAGTGGACAATGAATCTAAAATATAATGCTAGAGAGAATGATAATATATATATTTATACTAAATAATTAATAATATCCATTTGAGAAGCCAAATTAGGCACTTATAAAACATGAATGAGATAATTCATAAAAAACAATATCCCATTCAAAGGAGAATCTTGAGAGGTTTTGATTACTAAGCCATTAAAAACTTTAGTATATTTTGTCAAGAATTAAGGGTTCATGAAAAATTTAATATAAAATTACGATAAAAATACTTAAGAAGTACTCTTTTACATACATAAGTATGCACAGACGTATGTATGCTACATCCCTCTTGTCAACTTTAGAACACATGATGTAGGCAAGATCACCATGTTGTTACTCCTACTAAATTGATAGACTTATTAATTTCTAAAAATGCTAACATAATCAATCGACGTAATGTTTTTAATTGTAGAGTTGAAAAACTTTTTAATTTCTCTGTATGTGATTGTTCTTTAGAAAAGCTTTAGTCTGATAGATTATTTATAATTCATCACATAATATCATGAACTTGGAGGTATTTTTAAAATAATCATTATCATTAATTTTTAAATATAGTCAACTTGTGATTACCTTGAATTAAAGGAATTTCATGTCATGAGTTATGAATAATTGGTTTTTCTCCCAACGGGAAACATTGCAGTTGCTCTTAGAAGGTTTGAAAAAATTGAAATGTACATATTTTGAGTTGTCGTGACTACAAGCTTCAATTAATATCATGGAAATCTGTACCAATAAAACTAGTTAAAGAACAAATACACTAATTTCTAGTGACAATTGATATAGGTGAACCATTAACTGGTATTAACATAAAAAAAGCTTTTTTATTACACTGAATATTTCTTAAAATCTAGAAGAAAGGTAAATTTCTAAAATTTCTTCATAGTTGTTATACCACATTCCACAAAAGAAATTGTGTCAATAAATTTCTTTAATAGAGCTTTCAAAGTAATGCAAATTCTTTAATTTGATAAAAAAAAGTTATGTTTTTGCAAGAAAGATTCAAAATTGAAAGGCATTCTTTATCGAGAATCCAGTTTAATTTATTTTCCCTTGTTTGAAACCAAAGAAAATCAATAAAAAATTTGTTTTACATGGTTGAGAAGTATTATAAATAGTATGTGTTGTGGTTTCATGATATTTTTGAATATCATATACATGCATTGGAAACGTGCTTTCATAAATATTAGTTTAGAAATTGTACTTACTTTGAATACCTCATAACAATTTTATTTTAAGATACCTAAGTGAAAGCTTAAATTTACCTAGTTAAGTTTAAAAAATAATACTATTTTTTAATGCGATGGATAAAAAAGCTCCAGAAAGGAAATGAATAAGTTCAAATTGTAAAGCACCATGAACATTTTCTATCCATATGATCTTATACTTACGTAACACATAAAGATATGGCAAACCAAGAAATTCAATAGGAGCATTCCTTGAAGAACTTAAAATTTCTTTACAAACATCTACAAGACATTCGACATTAACTTTATTAGAATCAATTTGTTTTATTATCTTATATTTGTCTTTATATATATATATATATATATATATATATATATATATATACATACATACATACATACATACATACATACATACATACATACATACATACATACATACATACATACATACATACATACATACATACATACATACATACATACATACATACATACATACATACATACATACATACATACATACATACATACATACATACATACATACATACATATATATATATATATATATATATATATATATATATATATATATATATATATATATATATATATATATATATATATATATATATATATATATTTGATTGAAAGATCAACTTCATGCATCATATTACATTGCAAAATGAATGTTTTGTTACTAGGAATTGGATTAGCATATAGTTTAGAGAAGAATTTCATAGATTCTTGGAAAATAAAGACGAAGAGAATCAAATAAGTTTTTATTTTAAAGTAGTTACATAAATCCATCCATGCACTTTTTATAGATTTAGAAAAAACAGAAAGTGGCATTAGAACTTTGGGAATATAATTGAAAGCTTGAATAGGAGTTCTAAAATCCATACTATGGCTAATTTGAAAGTTTCCATAATTATCAACATTTTGCTAAAAACGTTATATAGCTATTAATGTTTTGACAAACATGTATATAAATGAGATGGAAATAAGATCCCCTAGGTGTCAATGTTTGTTCTTCCAAATTTTGGGCCTATAGGTAGACCATATGATCAAACTCCCAAGAAAAAAATCAAAGATCTCTAAATGAACTTCTATGATTGAATAAAAATGCATGCGATGAATTATGTAGAATATTTCCAAACATTATTTCATTAGAGGAGTCAATAACCAAACCAATTCTATTTATATGGGAAAAATTTTAGGTCTGTTTGGATTTCAATGGGATTCTAGATCTCCATGGCCCAAAGGTGGGATTAGGTATTTAACAAGTTTGAAACTAGGTTATAGTACTAAAAGGGCATACAACTCAATATCTCAAGAAAGACTATGGTGTCAACATGTTTCTTATCTGTTTCACCATTTATTTCCTCTCAATGGGGGTCAGCAAGATCAAGTGGGATATCTATTGAATCCTTCAAGATAAGGTAGATTTAAGGATCCTGTAGCTTTGCTAGATAAGATGAGTTGGGTGATAAAATCTCATTTCAACCAAAGTAACTTTTTTTTGTAAGTAATGTTTAGATAAAATCAACACCTTGCATTGATGGAATCCCCTCATTGAAAAGACCATGAAATTAATACTTCTCTCTTTTCTCCATCAAAATTGCACCTAACCGTTCTGACATCATCATCTTTTTATGGTAAACATGAAAAAATGTGAAAAAGAATTGTTCCACCAAGCATGAATGGAAGTGCATGGTTGACGCAAGACATGATGAATCCATCTCATTCTTGATTAGTAAGGCACATCCCATATAAGAATAACACAATATAGAGCGAAGAGATTATGTTCCAAAGGGTTCCGATATTAGAAACATCTTTGGAACTATGATTTAAACCAATGGATAAGGCAAAAGGATTTAGAAAATATGCTTCAATTGGAATATGAAAATTAGTCCTTTCCAAGAAAAGAAAAGATAGAGCAAGGGAGGATATGATGTTTCTCCATTATAGAAGTGATTCCCACACAAGATGCCTAATTTGAGGGAATGGTAACAACATTGCATAAATCCATAGCTTCATTAAGAAAAACAAATTCTACCAAGCTCTGAATCACAAATGGCGCATGCAATGGTCCTAACTTAGGTGGGAGCTCAAGTCCCAATGCCTTTTTCATGATCTAACTAAGGTCAAGAAGGCGATACTCCTATGGAAGATGCAAAAGATATCACAAGGAAGAAGGGGACATTAGACTTCTCTAATTTATGTGTCCAAAGAGCAAGAAGGCTTGATACTATCTTCAACATACATAATACATCTTACTTACTTTCTTACGTATTTACTTACTTTCTTACTTTCTTACTTTCTTACTTTCTTACTTACATGATACATGCATGCGTACGTACATACATACATACATACATACATACATACATACATACATACATACATACATACATACATACATACATACATACATACATACATACATACATACATACATACATACATACATACATACATACATACATACTTACTTACTTACTTACATACGTACTTACTTATTTACTTACTTACGTACATACACATACATGTCGATGCATTTAGTACAACATATATATCATTGTCTTTTTTCCCCTTGTGCTTCTCCAGCTGAGAAAAAAAATCCATGAATCGTAATAACACAATCAAATACCAAATGCTAAAGAAACTATTGAAATGATTAAATGAAAATTTATCAAGTACAATAGCTAAGATATTACACAATTGTATGATTTGTACCTACACGTACATACATACTTACATATATCCATACATACATACATACATACATACATACATACATACATCATACATACATAATTACTTATTACTTAATTACCTACTTACTTACATAAATACAAACATAATTATATACGTACATACATACATATTTACATGCTTACATACATGCATACAAACACATACATACATACATACATACATACATACATACATACATACATACATACATATATATGTATGTATGCATGCGTGCATGCATACATACATATTTACATACATACATACTTTCATACATACATACTTACATGCTTACTTACTTACATACATACTTACTTACTTACTTATATACATACTTACATACTATGGAAATGATTTGTGAACATGCAGATTTTTGTAGAGTGCTTTAGTGTGTGAATGTATATGTGTTTTTGTGTTTAAACCCGGATTCATTGCATGCAAGGACATAGATCTCCATTGACTAATGTATACACATACACATATATACATACACACACACATACATACACACACAGTTTGTAGGGGGATTTTTATTTTGCAACTAGTATGTCTTTTGTAGATGAATTGTTATTTTTGCAAGTAGAAGTGTTTTTCAAGTGAATTGTGGGAGAGAAACATTTTTGAAGTGGTTTTTTTGTTAATCCCACATGTCTTTTTGTTATGGGCATCATGCCTTATTTGCTTATAGGCATATGTGCCTTATGTTAATTTTCTTTTTCGTCTCATATTTAGGGAAAATGCAGTAAAAAATTTGTTTCTCCTATGGCTCTATACATGGAGAAAATAAATTTATCATACATACATACATACATACATACATACATACATACATACATCCATACATGCATGCATACATACATACATACATACATACATACATGCATACATGCATACATACATACATACATACATACATACATACATACATACATACATACATACATACATACATACATACTTACTTACTTACTTACTTACTTACTTACTTACTTACTTACTTACTTACTTACTTACTTACTTACTTACTTACTTACTTACTTACTTACTTACTTACTTACTTACTTACTTACTTACTTACTTACTTACTTACTTACTTACTTACTTACTTACTTACTTACTTACTTACTTACTTACTTACTTACTTACTTACTTACTTACTTACTTATTTACATACTTACTTATGTACATAACATACTTACTTTCTTACTTACTTAGTTACTTACTTACCTACATACATACATACATACATACATACATACATACATACATACATACATACATACATACATACATACATACATACATACATACATACATACATACATACTTACTTACTTACTTACTTACTTACTTACTTACTTACTTGCTTACTTACTTATTTATATATGTGTGTGTGTATATATATATATACATACATACATACATACATACATACATACATACATACATGCATGCATGCATGCATGCATGCATGCATACATACATACATACATACATACATACATACATACACACATACATGCTTACTTACTTACTTACTTACTTACTTACTTACTTACTTACTTACTTACTTACTTACTTATACTTTCTTACTTACTTACTCACTTACTTACTTACTTACTTACTTACTGTATTAGTTACTTACTTACTTAATGACTTGCTTATTTACTTAATTAATTATGTATGTATGTATGTACATACATACATGCATACGTACATACATACATACATACATACATACATACATACATACATACATACATACATACATGCATGCATGCATACATACATACATACGTTCTTACACACATACATACATGCATAATTACTTATTCATTTACCTATTTACTTACTTACTTACTTAGTTTGTGACTTACTTATTGACTTACTTACTCACTCAATTACTTACTTGCTTGCTTACTTACTTACTTACTTACTTACTTACTTACTTACTTACTTACTTACTTACTTACTTACTTACTTACTTACTTACTTACTTACTTACTTACTTACTTACTTACTTACTTAATTACTTACTTACTTACTTACTTACTTAATTACTTACTTACTTACTTACTTACTTACTTACTTACTTACTTACTTACTTACTTACTTACTTACTTAATTACTTACTTACTTACTTACACACAAATGCATGCATGTATGCTTACTTATTTAATTTACATACATATTCATGTAGATACATACATGCATACATACATACATACATACATACATACATACATACATACATACATACATACATACATACATACATACATACGTACATACATACGTACATACATACATACGTACATACGTACATACATACGTACGTACATACATACGTACGTACATAAATACATACATACATACATACATACATACATACATACATACATACATACATACATGCATGCATGCATGCATGCATACATACATACATACATACATACATACATACATACATATGTACATACATACATGCATGCTTAGTTACTTACTTACTTACCTACTTACATACTTTCTTACTGACCTACTTATTTACTTACTTACTTACTTAGTTACTTAGTTACTTAGTTACTTACTTACTTACTTACTTACTTACTTACTTACTTACTTACTTACTTACTTACTTACTTACTTACATACATACATACATACATACATAATTACTTACTTATGTACATACATACACACATACCTACCTACCTACCTACCTACCTAGATACATACATACATACATACATACATACATACATACATACATACATACATACATACATACATACATACATACATACATACATACGTACATACATACATACATATATACATGCATGCATGCATGCATGTATACATACATTCATACGTACATACTTACTTCATTACTTACTTACTTACATACATAGATACATACATCGAGACATAGATTCTTTAAAGCAAAAAATCTATTAGCCTGGGTTTTCACATTATCTCGTAGTCCTTAGTCATTATTTATCATTCCTATACATCTTGTTCTAGTGATCAATGGCAGGTGGTAATGTGGGCAAGAAGCTAGTTGAGACTGTGAAGTAAAGTGAGAATGAAAAATTTTGAAACGAAAGGAATGGGGATGAGATCTGATGTGTCGAGGACTATGAAGCTGCAATGTTGAAACCCAAAAATAATTTCTTGAGTGAATTACCCAGGGTATTGTTGAGTTTTTTTTTTTTTGTCTTTATTTATTTTGTATGAAACATTACTAGTGTGGGTTTCTTTTCTTTGTAGCATGGTTGATTATAGTACACCACACTATAGTGATATAGAGCTCTAGGAGATTGTACCTCATATAACAAATGTAGTTGGCATCACAAATATTCATGAAATCTACCCTTTTGACTCCTTCCCCAACCCCTTCTCCATCATTTCCCCCTACTAGTTGACCTACAAGGTAGACCACACCTATAGATATTACATCTTTAGATTATCACAAGGGACTTGGTTCTCAAGTGTCTAGTATATGGCACGATCATAGATTTGGTGGATCATCTAGAGCCTCAACAATAGAAGCTAGCTCATCATGTCAACCAAGATATCAACATTCAGGTGGAGGTGGATGTTGTGGTGGAGATGATACATCTAAACCACCATGATCACACCATGAGTCATAGCCACCTACTCCAAGCACACCTATCACACCTTGGGATGCACATGATCATATTGCATCAAAGATAAATAAATGTGAATATGATGATCAACATGGATAGAGTTGGCATTGCTATGTGCCTCATATCTAGTCACTCACAAAGGTGCAACATAACAATTGCATACTCCTTCGTTGTAAAGAATAGGATAAAGATAAATTGAACTACATAATTAAGTGTATTTATAGAGAGTATCAACTAGAATTTGATGTATGCCAATTTCTTGTAAATGGATATAATTTTCTTGCAGTTGAGGTGTCCAGAAGCACATGAACAACACAAGGAAGAAGAAGAAGCTTGGAGCACAACACACAATACTGAATGTATTACCAGGTGAATGTACAAAGATAAGCGACCCATTGGGGTTATAGGCATAGATACAAGCCAGGGGAAAAACCTCCTAAAGAGGGAAGAAGTGCCTCGGTGGTCGTGTGTTCACACACATCATTACCAAAATATATCAACAAATCCCCCTGGGAGTGATGCGATAAACAAGGAGATGGAACCATATATAAGGAAGTGCCAAGATATGTGGAAAGAGATCAATCCACAAGAGAAAATAAGCCCAACGCTTTGTAGAAAGCTTCAAAGTTCTGAGGCAGAGCCTTTGTGAAAAGGTATGCAATGTTCTCCTGTGTGGGCACATATGCCAAACTGATGTCTCCAGTAGGGAACCTCTCCTTGACATAATGATAATGCACCTCAATGTGCTTTGTGCAAGCATGGGACACAAGGTTCCTCGCAACTTCCAATGCACTTTGAATGTGAATGAAGATGGTGGTGGCAGAAGAGTGACCAACAACCAAATCAGCCAAAAGGCATTTGAGCCACACACACTTAACCGTCATTGTGAAAGTTGCCCTATACTCAGAATCACAACTTAACATGCAAAGCCTCATATAGAGTGATAGACTCTAGTGCTTTGGTGGGACACCTACTAAGCACATATGTTGCACACATAATAGCCTCAAGAAAAAAGTTGTGGTAAAGCTTGATTTTTCACCATACACCTCACCATCTCTATGAGAAACTTGTTCTTTCTTTTAGAAACTCCATTCTTTTGAGGTGTATACAGCACTATACATTGATGTTTTATCGCATGTTTAGTCAGAAATGCATTAAAATCAGGACATGTATTCCCCCCCTCAATTAGAATGGAGGGTACCCATTTTACATGTTGATAGATTTTTAGCCAAAACTAGAAATCTTTTGAAGCACATAAACACTTCAGACTTTGCCTTCAATGGATAGACCCATGCATGTCTAGAAAAAGCATCAATAAAAGTCACAAAATAAACGTAGTTCCCAAAAGAAGGTGTCTGCATAGGACCACTGACATTATTGTGAACAAGTTGCAATTTTTTAGTAGCTCATACTGAACCATCTTTTGGGAAGGAGGAATGCTCCATTTTTCCCAAAATATAGCCTTCATAAACATGTTTAATAGATGCCTCAAATTTGGGTAGAGAGGACACCATTTCAGATTTCTGCAAGTGTAGCAAACTAGACATAACCAAATGACCAAAGCATGCATGCCAAAGCTTTGCATATGAGATAGCATGAGAATATCAAACTATACATGTTGAATCATTGATAGATTTTGCATAGTCTAGGAGCTTATTCAACCCACGAGAAGCAATAATAACATCGCCATTTGACATATCATGAAATTTACATTTGTCATCAAAGAATTTGACAACCAAGTTAATCTTGGCTAATGCTAAAACTGACAATAAATTTTTCTTCATCCCTTGCACAAACAAAGCATCTAATAATGTGAAAGAACTACCATCAATAGTAGCCAAAATGATCTTAACGAATCCCATTACAAGAGAAGAGGAATTGTTAGCACATGTGATCGTATTCCTTGTAGCAGCAGACACAAGTGAACTGAAGAAACTATGCTACGAGGTAATATGTTTGGTTGCCTCATTGTCAAAGTACCAAACATCTGAGTCTATTGGAGACACACTACTCATGAGAAGATGGGTCATAGTTGCAAACAGTAGTAAATTCCCATTCTTCATTTTGCACAGGATTAATGGAATTGGTTTTACCTGTAGAGGCCTCTAGAATAACCATTCTAGCCTCTTTCTTCTTTGCCATTTTTGGAGCCATTTTTGGACAACTCTTTGTGATATGATCATTTCCTTTACAGTATTTGCAGAACCATTTTTGCTTTTCTATTTTCTTCTTGTCTTTTTCTTCCCTTTTTGACTATGTAGAATTAACCGATTTTTGCTTACTAGTAGATGAGGTCCATTTACCCTTCACCTTCTAAATAGCTAAGAAAAATTGATCTAGAACATGCATAATGGACTTGTTCTGCCTAGATTGATCTTCTTGCAATAAAACAAAGAGTAACTCCTCAAATGTTAAGGCATTTGGATTTCTTTTCATCATCAAGAAAAGAGCAAAAGCAAGACTGTGATATGAATCAAGAAGACCGTTAAGCATCATCTGCATAAGTGAACTATCTAGAAAGACTTCATATGAAAAAATCAACTACTCTTTCAAATCTTTGATCTTTTTCAAAAAACTTTCCATAGAATCTCCTTCATTCATATGCTCACTCTCCAGCTGTTTTTGGAAGTAAGCAATATGAGCCTCATTTCTTTCCTGGTATAAAGTGGTAAGCGTATCCCAAGCATCCTTTATTGTTTTTCACGAGAGAATATGAGGGATAATGGCATGTTTAAGAGAGAAAGCTATTAATGCATGTGCCCGAGTAGCTCTTGCATCCCATCAAAGTTGCTTTGCAATAGGTGCAGCAAGAAACGTAGCATGAAAAGAAATTTGAAGATCATCATCTTCAATGTCATATGCATCCCCTTCAATTATTGTATTTGTAGGTGTAGTAGATCGTTTTTCAACATGCAGCACAATATTCCACAGTCCTTTCGCAACCAATAGATGATGCATCATATATTCCCGTAATGGGTAATTAATACCATCCAACTTGTCCTCAACAACCAACATATGGAATACATCATTGCTTTTAGCCGTGACCACTAACTAAAATACCATGATGCAAAAAAATGATTGTATCTCAAAAAGTTGAACAAAACTATCATGTTAAGCTCTACTAAACCTATAGCGGACTTCAAGGTGCTTGTACTAGCACAAAAGGAAAAAATTTTCTTGTAGAGACGTTGTGATAGTGCATTTGGAGGCCGAAATGAGATGAGATCAAAATTGTGATACCACACAACAAAGTTGTTTTGAAATCCTAATCACCTTGAGTATGCTCACCAATTTTCGTGTGATTCTGAGACTTTGATCAGAGGGGTGTCAACGATGCCTTAGATGAAGCAACAACATGTTCTAATACCAATTGTTAGAGTTTGAGGTCTACGGAAGCACACAAACTCAAGGAAGGAGAAGAAGCTTGGAGCACAACCCACAATATTGAATGTATTACCAAGTGAGTGTACAAAGATAAGTGACCTATTAGGGATATAGGCATATGTACAAGCCAGGGGGGAAAAACCTCCTAAAGAGGGAAAAAAGTGCACCAGTGGTACTAGTGTGTTCACACACAACACTATGAAAATATATCAACAAAATTCTAGTGGTTGATCCTCTAAAGCATAGACATGGTTCAACGAGGAAAAGTGCTCATGATGGGTCTTGGAAGCCATCTTGCATTATTGAGGAGTGGAAGATGCTATTGGAGGAGATAGATGATCCTAATCGTTATCAAAATTAGAGAGAGGAAGTAGTCAGAGTAGTTGATTAGAGACATTTTGCCATGAGTTTGTAGACAATTTTTATATTTTATACTTATGAAAATAGGCATGATTTGTTCTCTTAATTACCTTTTTTTATCTATTGCATGCAGTTTTGAGCCGTTGGATGTCTCCTACATGTGCAAAGGGAGCAAGATGGGTACAATCGTGGTCTTCTACAAATGTTGGTTGATATGGGGAGCATGCGAGATCATATCATATGGGATAACCTGAGTTTTGGTTATCTACATCGACATCGATGATGGTTTATGTAGAGATTGATGATTATGGTGTTCATGATTGTGATGTTTGGTTAAGACTTCTAATTATGATGTTTATATACAAGTCCATGATATTGATGCACAAGTTTATGGTTATGGTGTTTATGATTATATGATATTAATTTGGTTAAGGTGTATGATCTTTATATGTACAAGTCCATGATCTTTATGTCTAGGTTTATGCATAAGGTTAAGATTATCAGTTTATGATTATATACAAGTTTTTGCAGGTTCATGTTGTACAAGCTTGTGTAAACACAAACCTACATAGGCCAACACAAGCTTGGGGAATCTGTTTCTTTTTTTTTTTGGCCTCCAAAGGCTATGTCAAGGAGTGCAGTGATATCTATAGCCATATATTTTTTTTATCTCTTTTAAATTAAAATAAAAATAATTTAATTATCAGTGGTTTTTTTTTACTACTATAAGGTATTTTTACTACCATATGGACTAGTATGTCGATGGTTTTTATAACAACCAGTATTTATGGGACATACCAAGTACCCACATGCATTTAGATACATATCGCGATGGTTGCAATAACAAAACATGTAAAAAAATGTTCATTTTGTTGTAGTGTCTTCGTATATATGACACTTATTTTGATGTTCATAATGACGCTTATTTATCATTTACAAGACGCTTAACGGACATCACTTAAGCGGTT
The DNA here is from genome assembly GCA_020310875.1 of Ceratopteris richardii. Lineage (NCBI taxonomy): Eukaryota > Viridiplantae > Streptophyta > Polypodiopsida > Polypodiales > Pteridaceae > Ceratopteris > Ceratopteris richardii. Next base: position 113,981,952 of record CM035442.1, on the reverse strand, counting down.
AATCAATGTGTTGCATATGAGACACAACACCACATATGTGGCAGAGCATCGCATACATTGCATAGCATTAGATACATGGCACAACATTGCATATACAACAAACAACACTTAAGTCACACTTCTTGAAAACAAAAAATATGTTGTTTACATGTTTGTGATGCTCAACAATGTTCTTTACATGTTTATGATGCTCAACAACAAAAAAAGAAAAAAAATGTTGCAACTTCGGTCAACCATTCTATGCATGCTTGACTGAAGAGGGTCTAACTGAACAAGCAAGAACATCACAATGTCTCTCTCTCTCTCCACACCTCTCTCTCTCTCTTTCTCTCTCTCTCTCCATCTCTCTCTCTCTCTCTCTCTCGCTTTGTTTCTTTCATTTTAAGCTACTTGACAAAGTTAATCGATCGAAGATATAAATAACTATTTTAATACATGCATACCTATGTGTGTACATGGATACATATATACATACATATGGATGCAGCCTCTCCTTCTAGCAGAGAGATTACACATGCAAAAGATAAAAGATTTTATATTGATGGAAGACCTTTCTCTCATGAAAACATAGCATGTCTACTAAATAGTAGTCAATGATATAATCATTCAAGGACTGATTTCACATTTGAAGAGCATGAAGATAATCATTAACCACCATATATGAGTAGAGATGTATCAAGATACATAGTTTTCAATGCTACTACTTCATTACATGCTGGTTATAAAATTTCAATGAATTATGGATGTCATAGACCTCTAAGAGCAATTTCAAGGTATTATGAAAATTGATATTGTTATATGATTCTCTTGTAATCAAAGTTAAATTTGATAATGGAATTTCATTATTCCTACTTATTTCTTTAAATCTCTGTGCAAAATTCTTTTTTTGTTCATGTTTGTAGATTTAAGATCAAGATGATCATCAAAATATTAATTTTATGGAATTGACAACAGGGTGGTTAGGTTCGTAAGGTACGTTAGGTGTATACACACACACATACACACACACACATATACATACATACATACATACATACACACACACACACACACATATATATATATATATATATATATATATATATATATATATATATATATATATATATATATATATATATATATATATATATATATATATATAATATAGATAGATATCACATTATTCATATGAATGATATCACAATTCACCTGGCACTTGGAAGTTGGGAGCATCAAATTTCAATGTAATTTGGAACCAAACAATGTAGAATAAAGAAAATTTAAAAGATGATGCAACAAAATGAACACAAGAACATCATACATGTGCCAACATCTGCATTACATGATACATCTCAAGAGAAATGAAATACATAATGAAAAACAAGTCAAAACTCGAGTCTCGCATAATGTCATGACTCAACTATGTAGTAGCAAGAACAAATCATGAAAGATCTATCATCCATGATCCAAATACATAACAAATCAAAAACATATCGTCTAAGTCTGCGACATGATACATCAATGTCATATGGTCAATCATCATACCTATGAATGGCTACATACTATTACTCGTTTAAATCCTCTGATGATGAAGATGATGAAGGAATGTCTCTAGTACTAATAAGATTTCCTTCATCATCATACTCAGGCTCCCTAATAGGAACCATATCCAATGCTCTAGCATCTTCCTCTCCGATGCCATCATCCGCCACAAGTAAAGCTCCTCTGCGTCGTGGGCATAACTTTCATCGTCGACCTATCATAGAACTCGTAGATGGAACATCAATACATGATTGTGCTTGCTCTGATAGAACATGTGAGCGAGCCGTAGTGACTCTCCTATCAATGCTCTTGAGCTCTCGATGTAGCATGTAGTATATGTCCTCCTGCTCATCTCTAATGTGAGCTTCTATATCTTCCTGAGTGTCGACACTCTCATCAAATATAGTAGGTGACACCTGTAATGGAAACATGAAATGGAAAGAAGAATCAAGAATCAAGATTCAATTTTAAACTTTTAACTTTCAAGTGACAAGAATTAAACTATGTTTTTTATTGGATCTTAAAACTATAAATTAATTTACCTGCTTTGGACCATCCAACTTCTTCAAGTCTTGTACAAGGCATAGGTTCGCCTTGCAAAAAACAACATACTATAATTGTGAAACACTCAAATGATTTCGTAGTTTGGTGTGCACAAGGGAATATGAGCTCCAATTACGCTCACATACACTCAAAGAAGCGTCCTACATATGTCGTAGTATGATCAATAATGAATATAGCAATAAAAAATCATCAAAATTTAGCAAAAAATTAGACATTGAATACAATTGCACTCTTTTACCTGTGAGAGAACTCACAATGCAATAGGTGCAATGGTAGGATGAGCATAACGATAATGCTGCCACCACTCAAGAGGCCGCATAGTCACCTCCTTACGAAGAGAGGTAGACCTCCCATAAGCAATACCAACATTGCTCATGTAGCCAGTAAACTCACTATCGAATGTGAGTTGCTCATCTGGTGTCAAGATGTGCTCCATGTACTGATCCTTCATCAACCGGAGACTTGTCTGCACCCATAATGTAGGTTCATTGAAAAAGGGATACAAGAGGGCTGAAAATCCATGGATAGGATGAGATAGGGTTCTCCATCATGCATCCACCAAGTCTACGATATCCTGCTTCCTATAAAATTGAAACATTCATATTTATCATTTAAAAATTCATGTACTAACTTCGAAGGAAAGTGTAAACTTCAATGAAACATATAAAAATTACCTGTCAAGTGACAATGTCTTCGATGAAGAGATAGCCTCTCGCATCTTCATGTACATATGGTATACGAGACCGAGAGTAGATCCTTCTTTGTCCACAATATGTAGCACAATGTATATGCATCTCAACACGGATACTATGGCCGCAATATCAGCCCAAAAGATGTCATCCATTGCACATGACGTGCAAGCTCAGTGTTTGTTATATACATGGAAGCCCATCGACGATCAATCACAGATATGCGCAAAGCATCACTGACTGTGTGGAGTCTCTGAAAAACCATGTATACATATGCGAAGTGGGTGTCTGCTAGACGAATCATATCCACTGAACTATGACAACGGAAAATAGAAAGTGCGTGATGGTTTTTGCGTATAAAATTCACAATCCTCTTTGCATCACTCACTAATGGTGCAAGCCAAGACAATTTGCCTATGTCTTCAAAAAGAAGATCAAGGCAGTGTGTGGCACATGGAGTCCAGACAATACTAGGAAACTCTTGCTCTACCATTTCTCTCATCCTTTTGCAATTGGAGGCATTATCAGTGATAACTTGTACCACATTCTCAACCCCAATCTCAAGGATAATGGTCTTTATATGCTAAAAAATAAAGTCCCCAATGATGCAGACTCCTACACGACTAGCATCAATAACTCATAGGAAATATGTGCCAAGTTAATTAGATACCAATATATTGATGATGTGGCATCTCCTAGTGTCACTCCATCCATCAGATATAATAGAGCAACCATAGGTCTTCCAGCCCAATCTAATCGGCTCTATTTGTACTTCTATCCGGTCCTTCTCTTCATCTAACATGGGACCATGAAGTCTATTATAATCCACCCCATGCCAATCATCACAAGGACCAACCTGGGCTATTGCTTTCACCATTCTTCTCTAAGCATCTATCCTCACTACATTGAATGCCAAGTTGCATTGAAGAATGCATCATTCAATCTCTATTTCAACAACTTTATGTCATTGCTTGGAAGAATGTAAGCTCCCTCGCCTAGGTCTATGTGTAGGAGGGTGACAAGAAGGGGATGTGGACACATCCTCTCATCTCGTTGAGAGACTGTACGAGCTCTTTGTGTTGCTTGACTAGGAGAAGGATCCAAATCATCCATGAGCTCAACATATGAGGCTGTCATCTCACGATGATGTGCTTCCTTTCCTTGTTGAGCAACACGATGTTCATTTTTTATGGCCTTTACTATTTCAGGAGGCACTTTCTCACATGCAGAGATGCCTACTCCTCCTACACCACATACATGACTTATGAGGCATGTTGTGGTAGTGGAAAAACTCCTACCATAGTACTTGCATGTCCATTTCTGAGTACCAGACCCGGATGCATTTGAACCACTAGCCAAAGCATGGCTAACGACATGTGCATCCCAAACACCAGACACGCATGAGATTAGTGATGAGTTGAAGTCTTAATGGAATTTTGAATATAAATGGGCGATGACATACATGACATACTCAATGAGAAGAAGGCTGAAGCTCAATGGATTATGGAATACTAAAATGTATGCACAATTTTAGTTCGAGCACTTAGGTTACACACACTTGAGCACTCGAGCTCAAACTTCAAGTTGCTTTGAGCTCTCGCGTTGAGGGTGTAAGGGTTGAACCTTCTCGGGCTGAGGCTTCAAGGAACTTAGAAGATGAAGATGTGGTTGTTGGCATATACTCTCGACAATAGGCTGAGCAGTGAGTCCTGACCAAGTTCACCTTTAGGCTATGCTAACTTGCTAAGTGCGCTCGGGAGTTGGTAGACTATTGTGAAGAGGAGGTCGTGAACGCCAAATGGGAAGATGGCTCCAAAATAAAAAAAAAGTACCTAAACTAACGCCTGGAAAAATAACAAACTGGATGATAAGTTCATTGATGAACCAAACCAAACCGAAAGAAGGTACCTTACCTTTCGGTTCGCATACCGGGGCCACCATGATTGCTAGTAATGTTTACAATGGAATTCCAAATGTCAATCACCTTGATACAAAGAGGAGAAAGATTAAATTCCAAAAAGCTATTGAGATATTTTACATTGGCTTCACAAATTAAACACATGTTTTAAAGTTAAGAACAGTCAAAGCATTTGACACAGGGATCTGACAATAAAAGCATTGATGGAGTAATGAATCTAGGAAATAGTTCAGCATTTCAAAACATTGATTCTAGATGGCCTAATTTTGCAAAGGAGCCACATAATCCAAATTTGAGTCCTACATTAGATGGAGTTAATCCATTTTCAATGAGATCTAGTAAATGATCCACATGACCAATGGTAGCCATTAGCTATAATCTTCCTTTATATCTTAGCATTGAGAAAGAACACTTAATGTTTTCACTTTTAATTCCTGGATAACAAAAAGTTAAAGACATAAATGTATATCTTGCTCCACTCATAGATGATTTCCAAGAGTTCTAAAGAGGTATTGATATCATTCATATTCTAAAAGCATTGGCTAAAGTAAAATTATGATTTGTGGAATGGCACTATGGAGTATACACAATTTCCAAGATATAGTTTTTGTTTAGGTAATGATATGATTTTTTTTGTCATATATTTTCACCATTATGTGAGCTGTTTTATGTTGTCCATGCATGTAGGAATTTCTACTAAGGCTATGGAGATTGGCTTATATAATTTTATAGTAAAAATCTCAACAAAAATATATATATCTTTGACATCGATGCTTTTTGTCGAACCATCATTCTTTATGACATAAGGGGAGCAAAGGGGTCTTAGGAAGGGAGAGCGGTGTGGGGTCGGATCAGCCCCCGCTGGGTGCATCGTTCCCCTCGTCCAACGAGTGGTGTCTGCACGTTGGATGCTTCACCCCTGGTACAATGATCATCGTCTCGTACTTCATAGCCCTGCACCCTTGGAAGAGACAAGCGAATGAGCATATGCTCGTAAGCATCATGGATGATAAATCAAAATACAACACTAGGAAACAAAAATCCCCAGATCGATGCGCCAAGTACACAAACTAAGCTCAATGATACAATGAAAATACAACTGGTGTCATCCAATGAATAGCTCTCAATAATACATTGAATCTTGCTACAGTGCGGATGAGTGATACAATATAGCTGCTACAGTGCGGATCGGCCAGATACAAGATAGACTTCTCACCACAGTGCGAGAAGATGCCCACGAGCTTTGACTTTGGTCTTTGCTGTTAGGATCTTTGCTTTTCTTTGGTCTTCGGTCAAAGCTTTACTTCAAGTCTTCACGGCAATAACTTCGCTTCTCTTTACTTCAAAAATCCATGCAATAACTTGGAGAGAAAATCCATCTGGGGTATAATTCTTCACTTCGGTCTTCAATCTTTTCTTTGCTTCATATAATCCTCCAACATCAAAACCTGGAGGAAAGATCCACAAAGAAAATCCATGGAGGGCTAAAGGGGTCAAAATCATCATTAGTTCATTTCAAAAACAAATAAAATCCACTTAAAAAAGATAATCCCTTACTTTGCACATTTACTCATCAGTTTCATATATCAAGTTTACTTCATAAATTAATATTTAAATCAAAGTCACATATCTAATGCCTATTTCTGAGTGTTGCTTCAGAGATCCATCTTACTTTATTAATGATACTCAATCTTGCATAGACTAGCCCTTATGACCTTCAACTTGCATCATAAAAAAATCTTTGTGTTTCCATTCATCGATGCCTCTTTTTGCCTCTCTTGGGCGTTTTCTTGGTTTTTTTTTTTTTTTTAATGGAGGTTTGGCCGAGGCCTAGTCCTCTAGGCTTTAACTTTGAAATTGCAATTGTACAAGGAAGGGCACATGGGTTTACATAGCTTGGTTAAATTGCAGTCACAACTACCGCGGGGCAAGACAAACAGTGGCACATCAAGCAAAATATCACCCATCCATCTTTGCTCTCTCTCTCTCTCCCTCTCTCTCTCTCTCTCGATATCTCCTTCATCTCTGTGCCGATCTATGGCTTCTTGCGTCTCTTTCTTTCTATTTTCACCTTCTCCTAATCTTGGGTGCCCTTTGCTCAGGCATCTAATCTTGGGGTGAGTTATTTTTGGGGGACTTTCATCTTCCCCTCATGGAGAAATTGTCAGTTGTCAGTGAAAATAGATGCCCAATATAAGGAGGATGGCTATTTTCTCCTTACTTTTTGAAGCCCTTCTATCTAACAATTATTCTCCCTCAGAATAAATTCAAAGTGATGAAAGATGATCTTAGAAATGCCTACATCATTGAAGCCATTGTTTATTTAGTGAAGTGCACCATTGCTAAAAAAAGTTTAAGTGGGAGGGAAAATCGATGGGGACTCCTCACACTTTACCTATGTTAGATAGAACCCACAAGTATGTGTTGAAAAAAGCATAAGCCTGGAGGTCCGCCCAAAAGAAATCCAGGGAAGGCTATGGAATAAGAGAAAATTTACAAAAATTTACTTATAGCTCACTTCCATTGTCACAAAAAAGGATAAAACTTAGAGAATGTCCGTCCATATTGAGGACTCAAAAGAAAAGGGACCAATGATTTATTGAACAAAGGTTAAAAAAAAAACCACTATTATGGTGAGCGAGTTAAGTTCCCTACAATTGTATTTCCTTCTACTTGCACTTATATGAAGTGAGGTATGTATATTTATGGATGAAGCCACTCAATTGGGTACTATGTAATAAGAGTGTTGAGAAATAATCCCTTTGTAATATATCTGAATTTATCCTAGTCCAATGTGCAAGGGGTCCTTAGCTCAGGTACATAAGAAAAAGGTGTAACTCTTTAAAATATATATTGGAAAGTAACAAAATTTCTTCTTCTCCAATTTTTTAATCCTATAACTCAACTTTGAGATCAATTTTCTCTCTTTCACTAGTGACATAGCTTAATAGAATGGTTGCTATGTCAAAACTATCAAAATGTGTAGTTTTCAAATCTTTTTTGTTTTGTTTGCAAATGTACATTAGAACACTTTCATACTAATTGCATTATGTAGATTTTGTTGAGAAATTTAAAAGACTCTTTGTTGAGGGTTTTGGACACCTGAGCTAAGAGATATGATCTATTATATTGGAAGCAATTTCTTTGAGTTTAGACCTATCTGTGTATTTCTTTTGTTATTGCTACCTACTCTCTTCCCTTCTTCCTATTCCCATAGCCCCTCACCGTCATATTATATTTCTATGTACACTTTGCTATGCACACCTAGCTAGGTCAGCTATGTTCTTTCTTGGCACCACTATCAAGGAATTCAACACAAAATGCTAGGGAGTACTGAGTGAAGTATGAGTGATCTTTTGAAGCTTCCAGATGCTTTATTGTTTGCCAAGAAATCAATTGTATGCTAAAATTATAATTTAGAACTACTTGGTAGAAAGTTTTAGTTTTGGAGGACTTATGAAGGTGGACATGATGAGCTATGTGTGTGCGATTAGCTCTCCACATGTTCACCTCATTGGCACAAAAATCAATTCCACTCATCTATGGGTTGTTAGATCATGAAAGAGAGCAAGAGAGAGATCGAGGTCAAACATTTTCAATTTTTCCATGTCATGGATGAGCATAGTATTAAGACAAAAATTTACTAGGAAAAAGTTACAAGAACGAGATTTTCATACAAGGCAAAGAGGGATAAAAGTTTCTTGAGAAATTGGGATTATTCGTATTCTTACCATTAGTGTCTATGTGAAAGGACAATGACCACTTGAAACTGTTATAAATGTATGTTCTAATAAAACATATACTAGCTTGGTCAACCATATAGACTATATTGAGATAGTCTATTGTGAAATCTTCAATACCAGAGTTGTTCTCTTTGATTATTACAAGTCTCTTTGATTATTTTTTCTTTATGTTTTTTTGCATGTCTACACATACAAGTATATAGGGTGATTTTTTCATGATTCAAGAGGTTGGCCCATGTTGTGACAAACTAAGAAAAAACCATTCATTAATACTTTTTGTAATATATTGGAGACTTGCAACATTCTGCAATTCGTGGCAACTCTAAGACTTACAACTAAGGAAGAATTGTCACCATTAACACCATTGGTTGTTCTTGAGAGAGGAATTCATCAATTAAGGTCCATGGATAAGAGATTTCAGTTTTTGCAATTAATATACACGCATTTGGTCACATAGGAGGGCATGACTTGGCTTTAGATTGAGTATTATTTGGTTCCTCAAAGTTCTCTTTTGGACACTCACACCTTGTTCTACATAGTTCTTTGGGTGATTTTTGGAGTTATTTGAAGTTCTTTGGTGTAGTTTCATTGCACAAATTCAAGAACTTCAAGAAGATGGTTCTTCAATTTTGTTTTATAGGATATGATAAGCTTATTTTAGTTCTCCTTGCCATGATCTTTAGTTGAAGAGTTTCTTGTACAAATCTTAGTTGTGGTGTCACTACTATCATCAATAATTTTGTCCTTGGTGCACATCAATGTCTAAGGCCTCTTGTTAGGTAGGCTTTTTCATATACTATGATTTTATTTTAACCATATTGTATTCTTTGGCTCATATATATATATATATATATACATACACACACGCACATATATATATATATATATGTGTGTGTGTGTGTCTATGTGTGTATATATATATTGAGCATTCAATATGTATGTTTTTATGGATACCACCTATGTACATCCATGTGGCTTTCGATATGGTGGCTACAATTTGTGATGATCCTTTTTACATGTTAAATAGGGTCATGGTGACGTTTTCCTATTTATGAGACATCAAGATGTCAAGGTCCCTTTTGATGATGTAGGTGGAAGAAATACCCTAAACTCACAATAGGAGATATAGGATAATGTTTCTATAGGTTCGTGCTACTCAAGCTGTATATTTTTGGTGTTTCACATATATGCAATGAGTAGTCCATTTGGATAATATGAAATGTTGATTTTATGCATTTTCTGAAGCAATATTGAGGAGTGATACGATTATTATTCTATGATCATATGCTCTATTTAGAGAGGATATTTGATGGGAATTCATGTGGATTTCATATTTCAAGCATATAATTTTTTGGTCCATATTGGGTTTTCATGACTATTCTTCCAATAGATATACATTATTTGGACATTCTTATTTGTTTTTTGTGATCAATGAGATCCATTTTTCTAGGAAAAATGGATCTCATGGACATCAAAATGTTGTTTCAAACTCTTCAAATCATGGCGCAAAAATCTCCATAAACATCAGATAAATCCAAGGGTAGTACATATGGCTCCAAGAAATGCTATAACTTTAAAGAAAAAGATAGCTTTGAGATCCGTAAGTTTGATGAATTTAGTTTTTCATTATGGAAGAAATACATTTTTGAAGACTTGATTTAGAGGAGGCAATGGAGACTTGTTGATGGTGTTGTAAATAAGCCCATTGACATGGATGAGGATGATTGGGAAGAGGTTGATAAAATGGCTATGTCCATTATTTGTTTGCATCTAGGAGACAATATCTACTTTACAACCTTGGATTATGAAATCATAGACAAGGTTTGGTAAAAATTTCAAAATTTACAAAATATCACAAAAACTCCTAAGAAGTGATCCTTGGAAAAGAGAATAGTTGTGTAACTCCTATGAATTTTAGATGTGACAACAAGAGGATAGTTGAGATGAATTATTGGAAAAGACAGTGGGTTGTTTAAAATGGAAAATATGAAAGAAATGAAGCTCAAGAGAATTTCAGAGGGTTTGGCCATCTTCAAAGGATATCAAATGCATCAATTATGTGAAGGAAAAGAAAAAAAAAACTTTCTTTCAAGAATAAAATGTATGTCTCTAGTTATCCACCTCATTTGGCTCATACTGACCTATATAAGCCTTAACAGAGGAATTTTTAATGAGGAAATATATATTATATTCCATCCATATATGTATATATTAGAAATGCATGTTTTTACTTGATAAAGCAGCAAGCATGTGCTATTTTTAAGGTTAGATAGAGGAAATGAGTACTTTTCAAATGTCTTGAGATCTTTCTTAAAAAAAAATGATATTTGGAGAAGCTTTACATGTAGGTATACACCATAACACAATGGTGTCATTGAAAGAATAAGAGACATATTTCAGAGATAGAAAGAGCCATGATAGAAGAAATGAGCTTGCACCTATGAGGGGAGGCCATTTCCAATACCAATAACATTATAAATAGGAAAGCATTAGGTTGATTACATTATATTCATCTTGATGAAGTTCATGATGCAAGGAAACAAATTTAAAGCACTTGAGGATTTTTGGATGCACTTTCCACGCACATTTACCACAACAGTTAAGATACTAAAGGAGCTAAAATGTAAATGAAGATTGGTAATCTATATGTTGAACACTTGAGGAAAGTAGGCAAGGTACAAGAATCTAGGATGGAACAAAAGAGCATGAAGCTTAGTGGACCTTCAACATCACTTTATAAATCATCACATCACATAATTCCATGGTTATTAAGGCTTATGATCTCTCCTCCAATCTTTCAATAAATTACAAAAAAGAGCAAATAAAAGGGAAATATGTATAACATGATGAGATGTGGGCATACATGCCTACTGAAGATGAGAATGAAGAAACTGAAGAGAAAATTCACCCTCCAGGGGTCTTAAAAAGCAAGGAAAAAAAAGTATCCACTCCAACACTAAAACATGTTTCAAATATAGTAATATATCCTATAAAAAGTCTTACATATGATACGTACATTGCTGCACATTTTTCTTATACGTCTCAAGTGATTAAATGTGAATAACCTACTTCATATGAGGAGGCAATGTTGCATAAGGAGCAGTAAGATGCTATGGATGATGAAATCAAAGATTTAAGGAATGATAATACTTGGGAAATAGTCCCAAGAAATTTGAAAAAGAAAAATTTTGGTTGAAAATGGGCATACAAAGTCAAACAAAATGCAGATGGATCACTTTCTAAGTACAACGCTAGATTGATTCCAAAGCTACACACACACACATACACACACACACACACACACACATATATATATATATATATATATATATATATATATATATATATATATATATATATATATATATATATATATATATATATATATATATATATATATATATGTGTGTGTGTGTGTGTGTGTGTGTGTGTGTGTGTGATAATCTCTTGAACTTCAATTATGCATGCAGTCTTAATTCACACTTCCCAATGGGTATCTATTTTTCCACTAGCTCAAGCACCCCAACATTTGCCCCCAAATGGTATAAGGGAAAAAGATGATTTCTATTGGTATGGAAATTGTTGTTTGAAAGCCTATGATATGAAGTCTTTTGCTTGGCATTTATCTCGTCCACAATTTCCAAATCACTTATGAGCCTTGGCTAGCACTCCTTGAGCCTTTGGGCTTTTCAAATGGACCAATATGCAAATCGAGATTTACCTCGAAAGGAAACTGTGTTTTGAAACCTTTTTGCAAGATTGATGGATTGAATTGGGTCCAAAATCTTTCCATGAAACTTCTAGTATCCAAAATTTACGAAAAAAACCCAATACAACCAAGAATGCAAAAGACGATTTCTTAGTTAGATAAATCGCGTTTTTGCAATATGGACTTGTTTTATCTTTTACTCTTGGGGAGATATTCTTATGCTTTTCTTAGGCATATGGAGTCCTCATATGCAATAAATTTCCTTAATTGTGAGTTCTTATGATAGAGGCATTGGATTTCGATGAGTTCCAAAGCATGCAAACAACACAAGGAATAAGAAGAAGCTTGGAGAACAACACAACACGAAGTGTATTACCATGTGAATGTACAAAAGGTAAGTGACCCATTAAGATTATAGGCATACACGCTAGGGAAAAAGAAATCCTAAGGAGGGGAAAAAAGTGCACAGGTGGTCCTAAGTATGTTCACACACATAATTACTTCATTATATCAACAAATCACCCCTAGGAGTGATACATCAAACAAGAAGCTGGCACTTATGTAAAAGGAATTTCCAAGCTATGTGGAATGAGATAAATTCCCAAAGTGAAGTAAGCCTAAAGCTTTACAAAAAGCTTCAAACTTTTGCCAAAGCAGAGCCTTTGTGAAAAGGTCTACAACATTACCCTATGTGGGATATAAGCTAAACTCATCTTTGTAGTAGAGATTCTCTCCTTGACATAATGATAATGCATCTCAATATGCTTTGTGTGAGCATGGAACATAGGGTTCCACACAACTTCCAATGCACTCTAACTCTAAGTAAAGATGGTGTCTGTAGAAGATTGACCAACCAAATCAACCAAAAGGCATGTGAACTAGACACACTCAAAGTGGTCATAGTAGCTGCTTCTTTCTCAATCAAGATATGCATGAGAGATCAAGAATGAAGCAAAATCCACTAGTGGCCACACGAGTATCATAGAAACCAATCCAATTCGAGAAAAAAAGCATATAGATCTGGCAGTAATGATCCCCCTTGGGATGAAACATTCCAAGTAGTTGGGTACCATTGAATTACTACAAGATGTGCTTAACCCCCTATCAATGTTTGACACCACGTCTATGCATAAACCTACTCATATGAGAGATAAAGAATTGAATATCAGGTTGGGTTATGCATAATTTAATCAAGCATCCAACATCTTGTTGATAGAGAACAAAATTAAATGCATCTCTAACATCGTGAAGACTCAACCATAAACCTCTGTCCATGGGGTGGCAATAGTTTTTCAATCTTCAAGACAATGATACTAAAAAAATATGTCAATGTATTTTGTTTGACACAATGTTATTCCCCCATCAATTTACATAGATTGAATGCCCAATTAATGATGTAAATGCCCCAAAATTTGACATCTTAAAAGAGGCATGTAAATCAACTTTAAATTCAGTAATATGCTTCTCATTAGGACTACTGAGCAACATAAAACCAACAAATGTAGCAATGGTCATATGTACATCATTTGCACACTTATCATCTACTATACTCTCAATTAGATTCTTCTCAAATCCATGTGCTAGCAAGTAGGCATGTATCTTTTTATACCAAGCATGTGGTCTTGCTTCAATCGATACAATGCCTTTTTCAATCGGCATACTTTTTCTCGTGCCCTTTTTGCACAAAACCATGGGGATGAAATACATACACTTCCTCATGTAAATTGCCATCCATAAATGCATTTCTAATGTCCAATTGATGTACATTCCAACCATGATGGGATTATGCACTTCTCTTGAGCATATCCTTTGGCAACAAAATTAGTCGTATGCCTATCTCAATTGTAGACCCATCTCCATGGGAGTGGTAAGAGGTTTGCAATCTTCAAGGCCAGCATGCTATAGTAAGGTGTCAATGTATTTTTTCTGATACAAAGCTATTCCCTCACGACTTAAACAATGATGGAAATGCCCCAAATTTGACATCTCAAAAGAGGCATGAGAGTTAGCCTAATATTCAGAAATATGCTTCTCATTAGGACTGGTGACCAACATAGCATCAACACTATACAAAAATGATCAGAAATACATCATTTGCATGCTTAACATATACTATGCTTTCAATCAGAATTTTCTCTAACCCATGTGCTAGTAAGTAGGCATGTATCTTTTCATACCATGCACACTTGTTTCAATCCATAGAGTGCCTTTTTCAACATGCATACTTTGTTTTCATGCCATTTTTGCATAAAACCAAAGGGATGAAACACATGCACTTTTTCATGTAAACCACGATTAGGAAATGTAATTTTAATGTCCAAATAATGTACATTCCGACCATGTTGAGTTATAAGTGCACAAATGTTACATACAATGGTCATTCCACACGTGGGAGCAAAGGTCTTATCAAAATCAATGCCCTTCTCTTGAGCATAACCTTTGGCAACAAGCCTAACCTTATGCCTATCAATTGTTCCATCATGCTTACGATTTATCTTGTATACCCATTTAGTGCCGAAGGCCTCTTTGCTTTTGGGGATGTAAGGGCCATGTGACCTTACCCCTATATTCATATACATATATCATTTATAGAGCATTTCCTCATAGAGATCATTATGTGGGTTTCAAGGCTCCTATGCATGTGTACACGTCTCTCCTCTCCTCTCTCTCCCTTCATCTCCTCCTTGCTCCTCTTGTTCATCACACCAAATCCATTCATTGGTATCAAAGCCTCTTGAAGGCTGGTGTGCAAGAAGCTTTAATGGAAGTTTAGGGTTAACGAGGTGAATGTGCAAGTCAACACACTCTTGATAGCTACTTAGTGTTTTTGGCCATAAATCGAGCTAAGAAGCTCATATTCATGCAATTTAAAGATATCTACATAGCTAACATAGAAGGCTATAAATTGAAAAAGGGATGTAGAATCTCCTTCGGAATTTTAGTCTCCCAAAAATTTGAGAAACTCACAGTGATGTAGAAGTTGAATCTACAATTACTTGGACATCATGTCATTGTTTTGGCTATAACTTGAGTTTTATATGTTGGGTTGAAGCGTTTCAACTTGTTCTATGTAGCTTGAGAAAGCCTCTACAATTTGTCAAATGAAGTTTTGAGTGCTAAGTTGTTGAAAATGCAGAATACAAAACAAGAGTGCTACATGCAAAGGTGCAATTGACAACAAATGCTTATTTTGTGTATATCTTGAGCTACACATCTTAGATTGAGGTGTTCTAAATAGTTTTGCATAGAAAAAAAAGAGATCTTGAAGTTTGTTGAAGAGCTTACATGCATATTATGAAGTTTAGACCATCAAACAGAGTGTCATATTTTTCCAATGCAACCCTAAAGATAGTTGAAGATTGAAATTATCTTTGAATCTCTTCTGAGTTTTTGATTTAGAGCTTCATTGGTACAAAGATAGTTGGAAGAAACATGTGAGATCTTTTCTTTTGGACTTGGTTTCCATTTGACCATGTATGATTACTGTGGTAGCTTTTGCATATGAGAGTAGAGCATGATCTTGTCAAGTATTTGGCATGTGAGATAGGATTGTGATTTACCTTTCAAATTTATGTCATCAAGAGTTTGATCATAGCATTGTCAATGGATGTATAGTGGCATTGTGTTATATATCTTACTTATGCCACTTGGATATGGCTTAGCTTGTCGGTTGCACACAATTTATGAGAGTTGATTTTGGATCTTGGTTAGTACTTGTATTCTTGTTTTTGTGCAAGTACATGTCATTGATCTGGTTGGAGCCTCATGTATATATCATTTTGTCACCTATTTGGGCTTTGCATTGATCCATATTATCATTGATCATTATATATGATTGCCACTATAGTTTGGCAATAGTGGATGGTATATTCCCACATGGTTATTTTGGTTCAGAGTCCATTTTACAGAGGAGATACTACTGAAATTTCTTCGGCTTTTATGCTTGAAGAGTACTCTTAGTAGATCCTTTATGCTTATGTGATAGCTTTGGATCGTTGCTTAGCTCCATCACTTAGACTTGGTCATAAGTTATTTGTGATATGTTGGACCATCTTGGAAGATTTATTCTTGAATGGGAGGTGTATCACCACTATATTGGCATTTATTGCCATCAATTTTTAGCATGTGTATTTGCCATTATCTTTGATTGGATCAATGACATGTGATGATAGGTTACTCATTGCTCTTTTGCTATTGGTTATCTTGTTTTGATTGCTCAATTTACAAGGGATACTTTTTCAATTTTTTTCAAGGACTCTTTCACATCTACTTGGTTAGTTTGGAGACTTGGTGAGCAGGCTTATGCTCATGGTTTTATGTGCATTCTAGATGCATGGTTATGTGACAGGTGATTCACATGGTTTTCTTCTCCAACAAGACATTTGTGATGTGAGTTATGCATATCAATATGCAAGTGTGATTCTCTTGATGATAGAGTATTATTTTTAGTCTCTTGTTACATTGTTAGTCTCTTGTGTTACCAGCATGGTGTCTTCTCGGTTTGATGGCACTGACTTTCCAAAATGGAAAGCTCAGATACGACATACATTGGTTCATGCATGGTTACGCATGTATGTGCATAGAGATGCACATAGGACTTGTGACATGCCCGTCCATGTATGATGGATATGGATGCATTGGCCAGAACCACTATCTGATTACAACTTGTGGATTCCATATATAAGTCTATCATGCATGAGGGGATGAGTACTTCATTATGGCTACGTGAAAATTGCATTAATCCTCCAAACCCCTAACATTGAACTGCTTTCCCTTTCTTCTAAAGGTTTTTGGAAGTTTCCATTACCCATGTGTGGGTTGTCTATACCATTAATTCTTGTGCATCTTCAAATCTAATCAACTAGTGATGAAATATCCCTACAAATGCATTGAAAAAATTTTGGTTTATGGGTGATGAAGTATCCCTAGAAGCCTATTGCCCTAAGAGGATGCTTATCTTTGTACATTCTAGTGGTAATACATTCAGTATTGTGTGTTGTGCTCCAAGCTTCTTCTTCTTCCTTGTGTTGTTCACATGCTTCTGCAGACGTCTAACTCCAATATGAATACATTGTGATCTTATGTCATCGTCCATTAGAATAGTAAAAAATTAATATTTGGATTTTCTCATATTTGGTTTGATCACATCTCAATAAATTGAACTTCCTTTATTGGTCATATATTCATCAAGCATGATTCAAACCCAAGCTAGCTCTTAAGTTATGAATGTGTCATTATTTTGAAATATGAGCCTCCATGTGAGGGATCAAGTAGGTTAACAAATTGCTAGATTTGTTGCTACAATATGCGAAGCATTGACTTGTCTTTTCAACAAGAATGAATGCCTTTTTATGAAGATGGAGACAAAATGCTAATAAGGCTCCTTTGTATTTGCAATATTTTTTTGTATTGTGTTCCTCATAAATGGAGGATCTTTTTCATAAAAACATGATTTCAACATTAATTTTAAGCTAAAGGTAAATGCCAAGCATTGACTTTATGTTGGAAGTCGATGCTAGGCATCGAATTCTTCTTAAACAGCCCTTATTTTACTACATAAAAAATTATCCAAGAAGTGGATGCATGGAATCCAATTGTTCATAAAAAAGGGCCTTTTTTAAAGAAGCCAATGCTTTTGATTGACTTCTTGTTGAAATTCATACCTTCTATGGAAGAACTCAATGACTAACCTACATACAATACTATTGTGCAAGCTTTGAGTATAATTATGGATCCCTTCCATTAGATCTTGGGGATCGCCTTCTTGTTTGAAGTTGTTGGTCCAAAAAAAGTTCTTCAATATCTATAGCTATGAGTGCTTGACTACAAAGTGCTTGATTTGGATGTGTATAGCTATAGATATGAGTGCTCAAAGCTATGAAGGAATCCAATCTTTATACTTGGCATCAACTTTATGTATAAAATCGATGCCAAGTATAAAAGTATGACTTTTTCCATGACTTTGACCACTCATATTTGTAACTATAAGTATCTAAATCAAGCAAGTGAGTGGTCCATCTTGGGGTTTGTAATAACTCATTTCTATAACCACAAGTATCCAAATCAAGCATGTGAGTAGTTGATCTAAATTATTATGTCACATTATGTTCCCAAAAAGGATTAATAACCAAAACATTCCTAATGGCATTTCTTTGTAGGGGTCAAAATGCTCATTTAGAAAATCAAATATGCTCATATTCTTATATCTTGCAATAAAAACATAATTTGCCAAATATGAATATACCATTTGATGCAGAATGCTTAAAAACCCCAAGATCGACTACTCACTTGCTTGATTTGAACACCTGTAGTTATAGATATGAGTGGTCAAAGTTATGGAAAGAAGTCAAACTTTATACTTGGCATCGACTTTATGCATAAAGTTGATGCCAAGTATAAAGTTATGCAGAAAGTCGATGCCAAGTAAAAAGTTTGACTTTTTTCATAACTTTGACCACTCATATCTATAACTACAGGTATCCAAATCAAGTAAGTGAGTAGTCGACCTTGGGTTTTCAAGCATTCTGCATCAAATGGTATATTCATATTTGACAAATTGTGTTTGTATTTCAAGATATAAGAATATGAGCATATTTGAGTCTCTAAATGAGGATTATGATCCCTACAAAGAAATGCCATTTGGAATGTTTTAGTTATTAATCCTGTTTGGGAACATAATGCAGCATGATAATTTAGATTATGAATAGAAAAAAGAAGGATTTTGATAAAAGAATAGGCATCTACACCAAATTTCACCATAATGTGGGGAAATGACTATTTTGGAGATGAAGTTTGGGTGCATTTTCCAACTATTATTCCTAGATCAAGGATTATCAAAGCTTCATTCATCCACTAGAAAAGGAACATTTATGTAGGCCCAAGGATGACAAAATAGGCTCAAATGGTATGCATTCAAAGGTAAGTATAACTTACAAATAGTATGTGATACCAAATGAACATGCTCAAAAAAGAAAAAGAATATTCGGAGTAGATATTCTTGTTTCTGATTTTGCCTTTAAAAAAATAGGGCACCTCAAGAAAGTGACCATCAATATGATGAAGCAAAAGTTCCAGATCGAGATAGTTAATCATAGGAAAATAAGAAGATTGATGCATGATCTTGTAGAACTTGGTATGTACTTGGATGAGAATAGAGCTCTTGTTGATATAGAAGAAGAAAAAGAGAGCTTCCAATAGTCTTAGATTGAATCAAATGCATCCAATGAGGGAGGTGTAGACATAGATCAAGAAAGTTGTGAGTTGATTCGAAAATCTATGATATTTTTGGTGCTTAATCAAATGCTCCAAAGCAGTTCTCATAATGAAACCATGTTCTATTGCATTTTTGAATGATATATGAGGTCCTCCATCAAACAAACCTTCAATTTTTATTTTCTATATATGATTTTTTATCACTTTTATATTTCTCATATAGATTTTGAAGATGTCAATGTTGGTGTCTAATACATCCTTTGGAAAGCTAAAAGGGCCCACCATATATCTCTGGAGTTCATTTGGCTGGTGTAGTGCAAAAATTTTGTAGCATCACTTCATCTTCATCAAATACAAATCCATCTCTTCACATGAACAACATCATAGAAAATTGGATGATAAAGCAATGAAATGTATTTTTGTTGGGTATAGTTCTAACAAGAAAAGGCTATCGTCTGTATCATCCATAGACTACACACATTTTGGTTACCCGTGATGTTGTTTTTGTGGAAGATGTTATTCAGCCATTACTTTCATGTACCAAGGAGACATCTGTTAGCTCCAAAGACATGTATGATACTTGGCTACCTCTTTTTACAAGTGGATAGTCTAGTGTTGGTCCTAATGAGACAACTTCTCAGCCTTTATAGGTTTCATGTGATGATGCAGATCATACCATTTTTGATGCGGATTTACATGATGCACTTATTGATGAGAGAGCTGATATTGAGGAGGCAAAAACTATGCCAAAATGGCTTGTGCAGACTTTGTGTGATAGTGAATTAGATGCACCTCTATCATATCGTACTTGTTCAGGCTCTCATACTACCTCTTTTGCATCAGATTTCTATGCTATGGCTGCCTCTAGTCTCTGTGATGAGAATGAGCCTGTTTCATTCGATGAAGCACAAAATTCACAAAATTGGATGGCCGCTATGCAATCTGAATATGATGATATAATGAAGAATGGTACCTGGTCTTTGTGTGACTTGCCTCCTAGCAAGAAGGACATTGGCACTAAGTGGGTATACAAGTTGAAGCATAAGGCTAGGCTTGTTGCGAAGGGTTATGCTCTAGAAAGAAGCATTGATTTTGATGAGACCTTTGCTCCTACTTGCCGAATGACTACTATTCATAGCATCTGTGAACTTGCAGCTCATCATGGTTGGAATGTACATTAGTTGGACATTAAAGTTGCATTTCTTAATGGTGATTTGCATGAAGAAGTGTATGTTTTTCAGCCCCATTGCTTTGTGCAAAAAGGGCATGAAAACCAGGTGTGCAAGTTAAAGAAGGAATTATATGGTTTAAAGCAAGCACCACATGCTTGGTATGAAAAGATACATGCCTATCTGATTGCACATGGTTTTGAGAACAGTCCAACTAAAAGCACCTTATATGTTACGCATGCTAATGATGTGCTTCTGATCATTGTTGTGTATGTTAATTACATGCTGCTCACTAGTCCTCATGAGAAGCATATTGTTGATTTTAAGGTTGATCTGCATGCCTCATTTGAGATGTCTGATTTGGGGCATGTGCATCATTATTTGGGCATTCAGTTTATGCAAGTTGACGGTGGAATAGCTTTGTGTCAAACAAAATATATGACATATTATTGCAATGTTTTGGCCTTGAAGATTGCAAACTTATGGCCACTATTATGAAGACACATTTACAATTGAGTCTTCATGATGCTAGAGATGCATTTGATGTTGTTCCCTATGAGCAGGCTATTGGATGCTTGATTTACTTATGCATTACTTGGCCAGATATTCAATTTGCTGTCTCACAGATGAGCAGGTTTATGCATTACATGGGTGTCATGCATCGGCAGGTGGTTAAACGCCGCATCTTTTACTACTTGAGTGGTACCTGACTACTTGGATTATTTTATCCCAAGGGGGGATCACTACCGCCAGATTTACATGCTTTTTCTGACTCTGACTGGGTTGCTTTCTATGACACTCATTTGTCCACTTGTGGCTTTTGCTTCATGCTTGGTAGCTCATGTATATCTTGGTTGAGCAAGAAGCAACCTATTGTGGCCACTTCGAGTTGTGAAGCTGAGTATAGGGTAGCTTTCACAACTACTATTGAGTGTGTGTGGCTTAGATGCCTTATGGCTGATTTGGGTGTTGGTTAGTCTTCTGCCACCACCATCTTCTCTGACAATTAGAGCACATTGGCAGTTGCGAAGAACCATGTGTTCCATGCTCGCACTAAGCACATTGATGTGCATTATCATTATGTCAAGGAGAACATTGCAGACCTTTTCACAAAGGCTCTGCCTAGGGAGAAGTTTGAATCTTTCCACAAAGCTTTGGGCTTACTTCCTTTTGTGGATTGATTCCACATAGCTTGGCATTTCCTTATACATGAGTGCTACCTCCTTGTTCACCGCATCACTCCCAAGGGGGATTTGTTGATATTTTTAGGTAGTGATCTGTGTGAACACACTAGGACCACCGGGACACTTTTTTCCCTCTTTAGGAGGTTTTTTTCCCTTGGCTTGTATATACGCCTATTGACCTAACGGGTTACTTATCTTTGTACATTCTAGTGGTAATACATTCGGTATTGTGTGTTGTGCTCCAAGCTTCTTCTTCTTCCTTGTGCTATTCGCATGCTTCCATAGACGTCTAACTCCAACATCTCTTTCCCACACACATGGATGCTAGATTCTGGTGATTCTTTTCATGTGACACCACATAGAGAATGGTTCTCTAATTATGCAGCAAAGTCTCTTGGTATCCTGAGACTTGGTGACTCTTACCAATGTGACGTTGTTGGGATTGGAGATGTGGTTGTGCAGTTCATTGATGGTTCAAAATTTACTATGTATAATGTATGCCATGTACCTCGGTTATCAGTTAGTTTGATGTCTATTGGTCAACTATTTATTTATATCATAGAAAGAACACTTGTTAGCTATTACTAAACAACCTATGGGTTGTATTTGGCATGGCCATTTGGCCCATATATCTCGTAGTGGTATGCAAAATCTTTCTCGTTCTAGCTAATTACCTGTCTTATCTTTCTCTGATTTTTCATTTTGTGAGCATTGTAAATATGGAAAGAAAACTAGGAATGTGCATAAAACACACATTGACTCTTCAATTTAGCCTTTCAATCTTGTTCATGTAGATGCATATACTTGTCTCAAAGTGAGTACATATCCAAAGTAATTCACAAGTTCAATATTCAAGGTGGAAAGGCATTGAGTACACCTTTACCCACATATGTGAAATTGAGCAAGGATGATTGCCCTAAATCAGATGAGAAAAAGGAATTCATGACCAAAATTTCTTATCAGTCTGCTGTTGGTAGTCTCATGTATGCTATGGCAACTACGAGACCAAACATTGCATTTGTAGTGGAAGTTGAGTAGATATATGGCTTATCTTGGCAAGAATCATTGGGAAGCATTCAAGATGATTTTGAGATATCTGAGTGGCACCAAGGACAAGTGTATATGATTAGGTAGAGAGAAAGAATCCACTAATGATTACATAGATTCTGATTATGCTTACTATGTAGACAATCATAAGTCTACATCAAGGAACATTTCTCTTTTAGTTGGAAATGTGATCTCTTGGAGATCTCATCTTTAGGAATGTACAACAGTTTCCACCACATAAGCAGAGTATGTTGTAGCAAGTGAGGCATATAAGGAAGCATTGTGGCTTTCTTGTCTTGCTTGTGATATGGGTCTACCTCAGCATGTACCTGGTTTGCTCAGTGATAGTCAGAGCTCCATTGCTTTGGCTAAGAATCTACTCTATCATGCAAAGAAAAAACACATTGAGGTGAGTTACCACTTCATTAGAGATTGCTTAGCCACTGAGCACATTATTCTTGAGAAGGTTCATACTGGAGATAATGTTGTAGATGCTTTGAATAAAGCTCTACCATAGGATATCTTTCATCACTATTGTCACTTGGTGGGGGCTACTTGATTCATGATCTTACATAGTAACTTGTATACTTTGAAACATACCCATCAGGTGGGATGTATAGTTTTTATACTTACACTCAGGTATTCTTTTATCATTCTTTATTTTTCTCCCATAGTCACTTTGGTCATATTGGCCTTTATTGGGAGATTCTTATTGTTAGTTTCCATGTGAAAAGCCAAATGACTGTTGGAAACTTTTGTGTATGTTCTTTAATAAAACATATAGTGGCCTGGTCAGCCACAGAATGTAAGTTTGATCGCAACAATTATGTATTTCTCATGAAAGCTTCTAGCTATGGGGTTGATAGGACCTACGAAGTCTACACCCCACTCGGAGAATGCACGTCCTCCCATCATGGGTCTCGGTGGCATCTTGTCCTTACAAATAGGATATTGAGCTTGTTGGTATGTGTCACACCTCTTCACATAGATATGTGCATCCATACAAAGGGTGGACCACCAAAGATCTAAAAATAGAATACCTACTATGTAGTTTCTAATGTCTTCAAATACTCACTTTTATGTATGCATAATCTCAAATACTCATCTCTTCCATACTTGTATATATTATCACTAATAAGCATATAGTCTTGAACTTCTTGCTCTAGACTCCTTTGTCGTGCTAAAGTCATCTCTTGGGGAAATGTTTTCGTTCTTAGAAGGTCAACTAGAGGATTGGTCCAATACGATATTTGAGGCACTTGATATAGAGTTGCATGTTCAAATGGAGGCCCATTAATACAAGATGGACAATCTGTGAGCAACCCATAGACATATTCTTCCATAGATGGCCAATATATTCCTAATCTCTTAGGGTTTTATGTTTCCAATGATGTTCCCTAATGCATCTAGATGTGCTAATTGCAACCATTTGTCATGCTCTTCCTCTTCCACACAACAAGCTAACATTCTTTGATGAGTTTACTTATAAATACTCCCTACGAGTATGTGAAACTTCTAAGACTTGACTATTTCTTCATCTTTCATTCAAATTACAAGGTTCTTGGATCCAAATGTGAAAATAGGGACCAATTTCTTTGCCCAATTCAGAAATACTTCAAGGTTCAATAAATATACATCAAGAATCTCATGTCACACACCTTGTGAGGATTCTCTTAAAGTAAGTCACTAAAGTTGGTCCACCCGAAGGTGGGTCTTACCTTTCCTTACAACTACGTCAAAGCCATACTCCATTAGTAAGAGAAACCATTTTACTAACTTACCTGTATTACAAATTGTTCACCAAGTATAATAAAGCTTGATGGTTTGTAGAAATTTTGAACTTATTTGCAAGAAAATAATTTCTAAATTTCTTGATAGCATAGGCCATACCTAATCCTTCTCTTTTAGTGGTTGTACAATTATTTTGTGCTGCATTTAATTGCCTATTCGCATAAGCTATGGGAAGGTTGATGTTTACTTCACTTGTTGGTTGTGCTAGCATGCATCCAATCACAAAATTGGAGGCATTTAAACTTCTTTAAGTTACTACATACGTGACATTTTCCATTCTTCTTGGGCACAAATACAATGGGGGATACCCATTCTGTATGCTCAATTTCATAGATAAATCGAGCTTGTATGAATCGATCAATTTTGTCTTTTATCTTTGCTACATAAGTGTCATTATAGGTGTATGGTTTCTATTTCATTGGCTTGGCTGTTAAATTCATTGGGATCCTATGGGAACATATGTTTGTATCCATTCCTTTCAATTCCTTGTAGTTCCAAGTGAATACATCCCTATACTCTCTTAGTAGATTTATCAATTCTTGTTCTTCTTCCTCAGTCAAGTCATGTCCTATATATATGCTTCTTTCCTATCCATCTTCTATCATCATTATAAGTTTCTTGGTTTGTTCTTTATTATCATGAGCTTCTCCCATGAGAGATTCTCTTTTTTGCATTCTCACCATTATCTTCGTATCTTCTATCTCATATTTCTTGAAATTCTTAGGTACTTCAAACAAGGATTCTTCTTTTTCTTCTTATGTGGGGGGATCTTTTTTCTCGTGTCTTTTTCTTAACTTTTGTGTCCACTTGAGTAGCTAACATCACATTGTTCATGCACTTTTAATGTTTTTGAGTCTTAACCTCGATCAAGTGCAAGTACTCTTCTTCTAAGAGGCAAACAAGATCCATCATGATGGATTCTAAATCCTCGTCACTCTTTTCTTCTAGTATGTCTATACTAGGCTCACATTCCTCGATTATGTGTTCACACATGAATATTGAAATCAATCATAGATGTCTTCATCAAAATGGGGATTCCATTATCCTTCATTTACCACTATGTCCATTGTTGTTGAGATCGTTGCCCAACTGTGGCGTTCAAACTCTTTATCCGGAAAGTTCATGGCACATAGACTAGGTCTTGGAGTGATGGATGGTTTTGTGAGACTCTTATGTCTCTAGATTGTAATCTCTTTTCTTCTTCTGTTACAAGCTTACACATCCATAAGTTAGTATCTTCATGCATCCATGAAGGATTTGATCTTATTTCTTCTTAGTGTTCCACTATAGTGATGGTACATTTTGCTGTGTATAAGCTTTGAGATTGACCTTGCTAGTTACCCCTAAATGCTACAAGTATAATGAATTCGTTCCCCAATCCTACACTATTTGCAATTTTCTCATGAAATGTCTACCCAAAATAATATCATAGACATGATTCTTTCCAAATTCGCATATGGAAAAGGCATGCTGGAACTCTACACCACAAATAGTTAGTGCAATAATAGGTTGATTTTTGGAACTCTAAGTCACAAGCTTAGATCCTATAAATTCTAGAAATCGTGGTTTACATCTCATATCGTCCTTGGATCCTACCCAATATGCATTTGAGCACAACTTGAGATCCAAATCTAATGTATAAGAGTAGAATGTACCTTCATTGATTGTACCTTTGAGGCACTTGAGTACTCTCTTTGGCTGCATCCATATGTGCCTTTCTTGGAGAGTGCATGAATTGACTTAGCACTCCAACACTGCATGAGATGTCTGCCCTTATATGTGTAGCATAGATTAAGCTACCTATAAGACTTTGATACTCTTTCATATCTTCACTTTGTTCACCTTCATAAAAACTAAGTTTAGGATTCATTTCCATAGATGTATCTGTAGTCTTTGCATTATCCATCTTGAATCTCAATAGTAGATCCTCAATGTACCTCCTTTGAGTCTAGTACATCGCTTGATATGTGTAGATTACCTACATCCCTAAGAAGAATGTGAGTTCTCCAATGTCACTGATCTTGAATTTTTAACCAATGCCAAGTGTCAAGTTGAAAAAAAAAAGTTGTTCTAACTATCTTTCCATAAATGGGGCAGTTTTTGATATTTGGAAACTCATAAGCTCTGGTTGAGATGGATCCTTATGCCTTGCATTGAGACTGTGAGTCCAACTCTTGTCACACTTCATCTCATGCGCCCACATACATCTATGGAGATCTCTTTGGAGAACTTGCCTTCTGAGCCAAGATGGAGCAAGTTGAACAAGTTGAAGTACATAAATCCTTGAGGTATTATACTTCGGAAACCATGTATCAATATGTAAGAAGCTTTCCATCTTCATTGGTATATTTTCTTGAAATATTACAGTATACGAAGAGGTGAACTAGGTGGAAGGGTTTGTGATAGTGCTTGAGCCATGTGGAGGAGGGGTCCCTTTTCCTTGCTTTGAGGGAAACTACGTAACTTTATAGTTCCTTTACGTATGTGAAGGCTGGTCACATGAGGATCCATTATGGGACTCTGTAAGGAAGTATAACCATCACGAAAAGGTGCTTTACAAGATCATGTATTGTCATAAGTGTTTCGAATTTCTCACATGGCACTGCTGCAAGTCAATGTGGATTCAATCTCTTTAGTTGATGTACTATGCAAGTGAGGCTCATGAGAATGAGAGGTTGATGCCAAATCGTATTAAATTCCTTAATGAATAGATCGATCACATCAACAAACTTGATTCAAAGGTAGATATTTCTCTAGGTGTAGAGTATGGGGGTGTAGCTTGGTTTTTCAACATAGGTCTACTTCACTTGGGAAAGCACATCCGACTCACCTTTCACAAACTCTTCATGCAGATCTGCATTGTTATGGTTGGTAAAGTCCTCATGTCATCTATTGAAACATATTACAGAGAACATTACTATTAATATTATTAGACTTGTAAACATACCTCATTGCAAACCTCTACATCATGAATTGCCCTTGGATGAAATCATTTTTGGTTAATCCTCATGGTGCCTACCAAAAGAGATAACAAAGAGAATGCTTTTACTGTTAGTTGAATGTAAATACTTTTCAATCACATTCTGTAAATCATAGATTATTCCTGATTTGAATAATCCATAGCTTTGATTCCTTTCAAGGGTGGGGCATGGCTGTAGCTGAATGTTATCCAGTGGCAATAGACAGAGAAAAAGCAAATTCGACCACCTCAAAAGTTCTGTCGTGTAGTTGTAACCATGGGCATAGTCAATGGTCAGGAGTCAGGACTCAGGCCATGTGAATGGATACAGCTAAACAGATGCCGAAAGATGAATCTTGTCTACCAAAGAGCTTCACGCTAACGACGGACCACGGTGATCACTGGTTATGGAGTTTGATTTTCGCCGAAGCAGATTGACTAGTTCACTGCTAGTGCAAAGCTTTTCTTCTGCGAGACTGGAATAAGCCAGACTGTCAGATGCATCACTCGTTGGTGTAAAGTACCTTCGCCGTCTTCCTTCTTTTTATCTGTTGAAAATAAATTGTCATGAAGAGGCCATAGCTACATAGACATAACATGTATTTAGCTGTCAGAAATAAAGAGCTCCACCACCGGTAACAATTCATTAGGATGATGAAGCGGGAGAAGATGGGTTTTCCATGTGTGGGGTGGCTTGATTTGTCTACTGTTTTCCAACCCTGCATGAGGAACGGATATTTACAATTCCCTCGCGGAGAGAAGAGGACAACAGCTGCTCCAGCGAAAGACTTTTTGGCATGATTCTGCCCCCCTCTTCTGCTCTTGAGGGTCACCCAACTCGGCCAATCAGTTTCGCTCGGGCACGCACATCGCCTTGAGTCTTTCCCTTTGTTTCCATCTTCTTCCTTATCCCACTGCTTTCTCTACAGGTAAAGCTAAACCAGAGCACGTCTCCTTCTCAAACTCCTAGTTTTCCTATGAGCTCCTCCAGTTCACTAGGACTTACGAGTACATACTTGCTTCGACAGGCTCATTGGCTCTGAGAAAGTTTACGACTGGAATTCTTGGTATTCATAATTAGTTGATTCTTCTTCACGGCTACTCTTTGATTGCTTGCCGATGGAGAGAATATATATTACCTTCAACCTATCATCGTTGCTAAACCGGTATTAAGCTAAATCCAAGCTTTGTCCTTCACGTGCTGCAACCTCGAAATTCGGCCAGAGTGAGCTGGCATGGGAGCTTGCTCTAGTAAGCCCAAAACCACAGAGTTCGAAGGTTCCAAGCAACCTTCAAATCGAGGGGACGGATTGAGGGTGGATCAAACACAGTTAACAGAGCGGAACCTGGAACAATCCCCTGATGAAATCGCCAAAGAAGATGCTGAAAAAACAGGACCAGTAGAGGTTTCACCTGTAGTGATTACAGAATGCACCCCTCAGGCATCCCTCGAGTTTCTATTGACGGATGTGGATCCAACATCAACCAGTGCCAAAATAGAAACCGAGGATGTACCAGAGAAGGGAGAGGTTTCCACAGAGGTAAGCAGTGGAGCGGCTGGCATAAAGGGAGCTCAATATGATGATCCTGGTGAAAAAGTTGTGCAGAAGGATGATGTGAAGGACGGCCATGGTGCTTCAGGTGAAAATAACAGCGAAAGTGATCCATTTGAGCAGAAAGTGTGTACGGATGGTGGTGATAAAGCCAGCATATGTGAAGACAAGGCTATTATTTTCCAAGAATCGGGTAAGAGTACGGTAGTAGAAGCTCTGGGTAAGGCAGACAAGATAATCCACCTGGAAATGAAAGAAGCCCTTGGAGCTCCACACGAGGAAAGCACAACGAAAGAGGAGAAAATGATTATTGCTAAAGCTTCTGAGGACTCAAAACCCAAGGAAGCTTTTGACTCTCCTGAGTTCAGTAGCGTACTTCAGTCTTCTGATGTAGTGTCTCAAGAAAGCATCCCGTGGTTTGCTGAATCAGAAAAACATGAAGAATATGTGGTTGAATCCAAGAAATCGCAGGACGCTGACAAGGTGGATCAACAGAGCGAATTCTTGTATAACGCTGGAGATGGACCTGCATCAATGGATGTAAGTACTACAAAGATTCTCGCTTCTGATGAAGCAGACCTCGTGACGGATGAAGAACACCCATGGGAGCCAGAAACAAAGGTTACTGCCATTCCTGAAGAGGATTTTACTCCTCTCGCAATAAATCCTCAGGTCACGGCGGCAACGGAAGTTACAAAAGATATCAAGGCTGTGGATTCTACAGATAAAACACAAGAATGTTATTGTACCCCTCGGAATGAAGGTGAGGCAATGACAGCATCTTCAGAAACTACTGAATGCGAGCAGCCACAAGTTTTACTAAGAGATGAAGATGGGAAAGTGGAAGTTGAGGATACGCCAGTGGTGCATGTAACAAGCAGCTGTGCGGAAATGGGGATCGAACATGCCTTATTGAAGCCTGTATCAGATGTCGGTTTTGAGTTCAAGGACTCAAATGAATGTGGGATGACCGCTAACATTGAATCAAAGGGTGAGGACCGTACAGAGAAAGTTGAGTGCTCTTTGCAGGAGAGTGTAAGTAGCGAGCCAGCTCAAGAGTACGCTGCAGAACCAGTCTTTGAGGGCTCTGAGGAAAAAACCACTGTAGTCGGTGGGGTCACTTCTAAGGACGAAGAAGGATCTGTGCAGGTGGATGCTGCTACGACAAATGAAGACAGACAAGGAAGTTTGGAGGAGCTACCAAGTGATCCTGTGATGGGTGGCGAAAAAATATTAAAGGAGCCAGTCACAGGTGAAACGTCTAGTATTACTGATCTTAAAACTGAGGAGAAGAACTTCGAGGACGTTCTCCCCATCTTGGAGCAGAGGGATGGAAGAGTTATTCAAGCAGATGAATGTGATGTCAAGCTAGCTGCTGAAGCCGTTGAGACAAATCCTGTTCTAGATGAAACTTGCGAAATCAATGAAAGAGTTGAGCAAGCGCTAGTTCCTGAAACAGATGAAGGAAAAGGAGGTCTGGAATGTCTAACAGATGAGCATGGAGGGAGAAGCAATGAAAAAGAAACTGAAGAATCAGCTGTTGCGGAGCCGAAACAGGAAATTGTAGAAGGTCATCCTACAGCAGAGGAGAGGGATCCAAGCATCTCAGTACAAGGATCTTATGCCAATCTAGACACCCAGGATGTTGAGGTGAACTCTGCACTAGAGGAGACTGATAAAAGCAAAGAAAAAATAGAGCAGGTGGAGCTTGCAGCAGTAGGCAATGGAGAGCGGGGTCCAGAAGAGTTGTTGATTGAGAAGGCAGTGATCAACAATGAAGTGTCGAAAGGAGCTGAAGAATGTGTAGTTGCCCATCTTAAGGAGGAAAGCTCGGAGGGTCTCCCCACGGTTGAGGATAACGATCAAAGCAGCATACATGCACTTGAATCTGATGCCACATCAGTCACTGAGGACGTTGAGCCAAAGCCCCCACTGGACGAGGCTTCCGCAAGCACACAAGAAGCGGAGCAGGTGGAGGTTGCTGCAACAAATGACGAAAAAAGAGGTTTAGAAGAGCTATCAGTTGAGCATCTAGAGAGCAGCAATGAAGGGTTGGATGAAACAAACACTGCAGAATCTGCTGTCTCCGAGATGGAGGAAAGCAATGAAAAAGAAACTGAAGAATCAGCTGTTGCGGAGCCGAAAGAGGAAATTGTAGAAGGTCATCCTACAGCAGAGGAGAGGGATCCAAGCATCTCAGTACAAGGGTCTTATGCCAATCTAGGTACCCAGGATGTTGAGGTGAACTCTGCACTGGAGGAGACTGATAAAAACAATGAAAAAATAGAGCAGGTGGAGCTTGCAGCAGCAGGGAATGGAGAGCGGGGTCCAGAAGAGTTGTTGATTGAGAAGTCAGTGATCAACAATGAAGTGTTGCAAGAATCGAAAGGAGCTGAAGAATGTGTAGTTGCCCATCTTAAGGAGGAAAGCTCGGAGGGTCTCCCCACGGTTGAGGATAACGATCAAAGCAGCATACATGCACTTGAATCTGATGCCACATCAGTCACTGAGGACGTTGAGCCAAAGCCCCCACTGGACGAGGCTTCCGCAAACACACAAGAAGCGGAGCAGGTGGAGGTTGCTGCAACAAATGACGAAAAGAGAGGTTTAGAAGAGCTATCAGTTGAGCATCTAGAGAGCAGCAATGAAGGGTTAGATGAACCAAAAGACAGTGCAGAAACTGCTAGTGTCTCCGAGATGGAGGAAAGCGTTCTGAGCTATACTGATCCCTTACTGGAGGGGAGGGATCCGAGCACCTCACGAGTAACGGAATGCGATGCCGATCTACCTATCAAGGACGAGACAATGTCGGCATTGGATGAGAAGGTGCAGGATGCTGCAAGATCTGATGGAACGCTGTGTGTAGAACAGCCACCAATCGAGCATGTAATGACCGATGATGAAGCACTGAAGGAACCAAACGAAAATGAAGAATTTTCTGTTGTCACATCGAAGGCTATGGACAACAATGTTGAAAATGATTGCCCCACGGTGGAGGAGAGTAAGCCAATTAGCACTACAGAATCACAAGAACCTATCGAAGATGAGCAGCAAAAGGCTACAATTAAGGAGCCCGCTGACAATAAGGAAGTTGAGCAAGTGCAAGTTGCTGCAACAGATGATCGGAAACTTGGTCTGGAAGAGATACCAATAGAACATGCAACGAAAAAGGATGAAGAGAAATTAGAAGCAGATGAACCAAAGGGCGATGAGGAGACAACTGATGTGTCTTGTCCCCATGTGGAGGAGAGGGATCTGAGCACCATAGAAGTGCAAGAACCTGACACAAAGCAGACCGTTTTGGATGTTGAGCCAAAAGCTACATTTGAGGAGATTGCTCATAACGAAATAAGGATTGACGAAGTACAAGCTGTTGCAACAGATTGCTGCACACAGACATTGGAAGAGCCACTGATTGAGCATGTGATGAGCAGAGATGAGGCGGTGGAAGAAATGAACGCTGTTAACGCAACTGCTATGACTGAACTACAGCCTGAGGTGAAGAGTGATGATGGCTGCTCTCCAGTGGAGAATAGCGATGCAAGCACCTCGCAAGACTCCGATCCCAAACCAGCTTTCGAATATGTTCAGGCAAGTGTTCCACTTGACACTACTAATAACGAAGAAAAAGGTGAACAGCTCCAAGCTGATGCAGCATACGATGGAAACGAGCATGTGGAAAGGCAACTCATTGAGCGCATAGTGAATCCCGATCCACTACTGGAGACTTCAAAACCAAATGAAGAAGCTCGTATTGAGCCAACACCTGAGCAGGAATGTGTGAAGGAGGATTGCTCCACGGTGGAGGAGGGAGATATATGCACCACCCAAGCTCAAGAACCTTCTATTATGCCGACCTTGGAGGACGTCGAGACAAAGTTTTCTTGTAGTGAGATCATTTCTGAGGACAAAATAGTTGAGCAAATGCAGGTTGCTACAAGAGATGAAGATGGAAAGGAAACTATAGAAGAGCCAGCATTTGAGCATGCAGCGAACAGTGATTCAGTGGTGGTAAAATCAATAGATCGTGAAGATGACCTCACGAACGTACCAAGCGGCGAGAAAGTTCACGAATACGATGATGCATCAGGCGTTCAGGATGTTGCGACAACGAATAGACTCGATGAGATAACATCTGAGAACGCAGAGAAACGTGAAGTGTTGGAAAAGCTCAGAGATACAAACAGCATAGAAATATTGGAATCTGATGGCGAAGGAGTCACTGACGATGGTGAGGTGAAGGCTGCAAGTGATGCTGTCAATGAAAGCAAGATGAGTGAACTATCCGAGGAAATCTTTGAGAACAAAGAAAACTCTGAAGAACATGTGGTAAGCGGTGATGGAGTGCCGGAAAAACTCAGAGACATAAGCACTGGAGAGTTATTAGAATCTGGTGTGGAACAAAACATGGACAATGGTGAGGTCAAGGCTATATGTGAGGATGGCAATAAAAGTGAACAGATCGTAGAACAGGCCATAGCTGCTGCAACAGATGGAGATGAAAGTGGGATTGTAGAACACCCAGTGGCTGACCTTGCAATATGTGACAATCTGTTATCTGACAATATGGTATCAGAGGAACCAAAAGCAAGTGACAATCTGGTATCAGAGGAACCAAAAGCAACTGTAGATGCTATTGCCAAACCAAACTCTGATGAAAACACTAACAAGGGCAGCTTCAGCGGTGAGGAGGATGGAAGCACCAGCAAAGAACAAGAATGCGATACCATAACAGCTGCTCAGAGAAATGCTGCCTCTGAATTAGAGGATGACGTTGAGCATGTGCAAGCTGCTGTAATACACGAGAATGATGCAGGGAATTCGGACAATCTTAACATGGAAGACGCAAAACTGAGCATCGAGAAGCCATTAATGGAAGCTGTAGTGAACGATGATTTTATTATTAAAGATACGATGGATCCTCCATCGAAGCTGGAGGCAACTGATGCAGCGAAGGATCAATTAGCCACCTAGTCGTCCTGCTTGCAGCTTTAGCATACTGGAAGATCTGGCTCTGTACATATTGATTGTAGGTTGTGCTAGCAGATTTGCTTAAAGTGATCCTAAGAATACAACAACCAGGTATAGGGCTAAGGGGATAAATCTATTCCATTCTATTTGATGCCATTATCTTTGAGCAGTCCTTGATGCTAATAGCGTACCCTTCTTCATTTGCACCACATATTGATGCCCATGCAGGTTTATTTTGTCCTTGCACAAGCGTTCTCCTTCAACGATCACTTTCCAGCGTTTTTCTTGTTAAGGCAATGTTGATGATGATAAATTATTCTTTTATAGTGTAAATTCTTTAATGATATATTTTGATTAAGAGACTCGACCGATGTGAATAAATCAATCTATGGATGGTGGTGTCCTTCATGTGGTTTGATGATTGTTTATGTATTTGAACACACACAACAATTCATTAAAAGGACATGAATTGCAGCAGTGTTGACGACATGATTCCATCCATTTTCATTCCCTATTGTACAAGTGGAGTGTTGACGATATCATTCCATCTATTTTCATTCCTATTGTATTGTATTTATATGAGTGTATTTTTATATTTATTTAGTCGTATTTGGGATACTTTGCCATTTGCTGCTACCTTGTATTCATTTTCTTTCAAAAAGAATTTGCTGCTACCTTGTATTCATTTTCTTCCACATATGATGTATTTTGAGACCTCTCTACAAATTTTGCCATTTGCTTCTACCTTGTATTCATTTTTTTTTTCAAAGAAAATTATCCACATATGATGTATTTTGAGACCCCTCCCCAAATTTATATAAGGAGGGACTCATCATCCATTTTGTACTTGGTTAAAAGTTTGAAGAAATCATTTCATGATCTTGGCAAGTTCATTCTAATTCACATGTGAGTATTCTCATTTAATGGTTTACTCATCTTTGAGTGTTACATTCATTTCCATTTTGTGAGTACATTGTTTATTTCATTTTGCTTGTACGTGTGTACTCTCTACATGGTATCAAAATTCTAGAGTTCTCTAGTGGTCCATTTGGTGATGATGGCCCTTATATTTTGGTGGTGTTGCTTCTTTCTCATAGAACGAGACTTTTGGCCATCAATTTTATGCTCCTAGAGCAGTTTGAGTAACAATGCTGATTTGGCCACCTTCCCACCTTTTTCAACTCTTTCCCATCCTCTTTCCACCTCTCTTTGTGATGGCACTTGGCGGCCCTTGATGGCATATTGAGGTTCTTTCATTTTGGTGATTCAGAGTGGTTAAC
Source organism: Ceratopteris richardii (assembly GCA_020310875.1). Classification (NCBI taxonomy): domain Eukaryota; kingdom Viridiplantae; phylum Streptophyta; class Polypodiopsida; order Polypodiales; family Pteridaceae; genus Ceratopteris; species Ceratopteris richardii. The sequence continues at coordinate 113,946,639 of CM035442.1, read as the reverse complement.
TCTCAATCTTAGTGTTTTTTAGAGGTGTTGAATCTCACATTTCATAGTGTTTATAATCACTCTTTGATTCCATCTTAGCGGCTTCCAACACGTTGTTGGGATGAAATCCCTCAAGGAAGTGTACCTCAATAATTTTTTTCAAGTTCATTTCATTGATTTTCTGGGTGTGAAATGGTGTTTTTGACTACAAAGAGTTATAAACTATGCATGATCTGGTTGATTTAATTGTTTATGCTATGAAAAACTATGTTGCATTTGTAGATTAGGCCTATATATTTGTAAATAGCTCATTGAAACTAACCTATAACCCTTAGAAACCCCTGAAACCTAGGGTTTGACCCTTGGAAAACCTAGGTTTGACCCTTAAAACCCTAGGTTTGAACCTTAGAAACCCTAGGATTTTAGCCCATAAGTGTAAATAAACCTTTTAATTGATGTGCGTAACCTTACATGTAGGCAAACCCTAACTTTTCTTGATAAAAACCCCAGGTTTGGGCCTTAGAATTGGCATTTATCCTAAGTCTAACCCTTTGATTTTGTACATAAAGTGTGAAACCCAACTTTAGTCTAAAAAAAGAAAAAAAATACAAAAATAGAAAAAGAAGAGTTAGAACATTAAAAAGAGAAAAATAAAAATAGAAATAAAAGATGTGATTTTCCAAAAATAGAAAAGGTACATGCAAGATGATTCCGGAAATAGAAAGTTTGTATAAGGAGGTTAGAAGATTCTAGAGAGAAGACCTAGGGGGGAACCAATAAATAGGTGTCCAAATCTCATCTGTTTTTCCCCATGGATCTTTTGTGTGGATCTTCTTTCTAGGTCTAGGTATAGATTGCCATGGGATTTGGAGGTTGCTACAGAATTTAGAGGTTTCTATTGGATTTTTGAAGTAAAGAAGAAGCAAAGATCTTCCCATGAAGACTTGAAGTAAAGTGAAGACCGACACAAAGAGAAGACCGAAGTCGAAGCTCGTGGGTAAGATAGTGTACTATTTGAACACTAGTAAAAAAAATTATATGGAGATATTTTGTTCTTCTCATATGTAAGTGTGCAGATTTATTAAACCATATTCAATCATTCCTATATTTTGAGTTATCAAAAAAGGATAGTATATATTTTTTATAGAATGTCTAGGTATAAGTAGTTATGAAGCTTGAAGGTTATTCCAAAATATTATTTGATTATCATGCTTGTTTTTTTTTTTAATTTGTTAGAAAAAAGGACATTATAGTGTCCTATTGTGGTACAACACTAGTGTTAATGGGAGCACATGGATGTTTTATCCAATCATCAGACTACACTTTTTTGTTGGATCATTGCATAGAGATTTGAGGGGACATGTATGATACATACGGCAAACTCCGACGATAAGAATTAGGGGCACATACACTGACTACTTGAGAAGAAAAAGGGAGCTGAGAGGGACTTTCTATATTTGTTATCAAAATGCATGAGTGATTCCATTCTTTTTAGCTGTTGGGTGACTGAATGGAAAAAAATCAAGGTGGTGATAGTCCATTCAGGTTAGTGTCTCTTTCACCATAGGACTTAGCATGATGCATGTTCCACATTGACAAATACCATGTAAATGGTCGAACTTTGGGTGGCCAATCCCCCATGTTCCACCCTATCTGTCAAGCACCTATCGAAACACACGACACACAAATAAGGAGAGAGGAAAATATGATAGAGTTATATATTTGTGATCTTTACTTCTCTTATTTATCGAGGGGAGAGAGAGAGAGAGAGAGAGAGAGAGAGAGCCATCTCAAGATCAATAGATTCTCTCATATAGACAGAGGAAGAGAGGAAAAGAAAGCACTCACGTTTGTAAGTTTTTGGAAAGTCCTTTGATTCCCTTCTATAGTCAAGTGAGAGAGCTCCTCTACTACTACAGTCGGGTGAATGAGCTCCTCTGATTTTTTTTATTTTTTTTTTTCGTCCACAAGGAAGAATTGAGTTGCACCATGAAATTTGCTTAGCCATCTCTCATATGAGTCACACATGAAGGTGTTTCACTGTATTTCGAGTGAAAAATCACCTTTTCGGGTGACCCAAAAGCAATAAGGCTAATAAACTGGTGCCCTTAAGCACCTGCCTGTCCAGGTCACCCAAAATCACGCAAACATTGTTTTGGTATTTTTATACAAAAAGCTTACACAATGGATTGGGACAACGGTTCTATCAAGTCCACACTTTTATAAAATTATAAAAGATGGACCATTTTTTTGTCTAATTTTGTGACTTGTGTAAAAATAGACTATATCTTTAATCTTTTTTTCTTTTGTTTTGTTTATATGCATGGAATTTCGGTGCAATTTAGTAAAGCCACCTAAACTTTGGTGGTCATATCATCATATGCACCTAAATCCAATTATCGGATGCTCGATAAGGTCACTTGGAATTGAGTCATTCGATCATCATGTGAATTTGATGCACTTTTTGGGTCACACAAAAAGAGACATCCGGTCACCTGTTGTATAACTAGGGTTATTTGCATGGATTCCAAGGGCCATGACCCTTGGTTTTCTTAGAGAAACTTTTTGGAAACATTTGAAGAATGCTTCGATTTTATTTGTGAACCCTTGGGAATTGAATGTTTTGAGTATTAGGATATTTATCCTAAGGTCTAAAACTCTATCAATTGAATAAGTCCAAGTCAAGGCCCCTTGAGGGTGTATGTATGAATCTAGAGCTCCTCTCTTAAGAATCTATGTGAGAGCCATGTGATTTCCAAGGTTGGAAGGCCTTGGATTAGAATCCATGTGGAGGGAACACTTGGCAAGCTCTCCTCACATTTCTCCCCTTGGCCTAGAGGTATATATATGGGTGGAGTTGGTTGGGTGGGTATGTGCATCTCTCACCCCTTGTGGGTTTATATTATTCTCTAGGAAGTCCTAGAGTTGCTAGTAGATTGTTAGTTTGCTCTTTCATTTGTGTTATTTGGACACAAAAGTGGTATTCAGAGTAGGTTTATTTTTGTGAAGTATTCTTGTGGAGGAGGCAATTAATCGTGAAGAAGGCATTGAGCCTAGTTTTCAGGTCTTTTTCTTTACAAAAGAAAAGAAAAGTGCATCTCTCATCCCTTGTGGGTTTAAATTATTCTCTAGGAAGTCCTAGTCTCGCTGATAGATTGTTAGTTTACTCTTTTATTTGTGTGTGTGGACACAATAGTGGTATTCAGAGAAGGTTTATTTTTTGTGAAGTATTCTCGTGCAGGAGGCAATTATTCATGAAGAAGGCTTAGTATTCTCGTGGAGGAGGCAACTATTCATGGAGAAGGCTTTCACGAGCCTAGTTTTCAGATCTTTTTTTTTACAAAAGATTTTTTTTCCTATAACATCCCCACGTGGAAATTTGCACTTAGAAACAATGTCATGCCCCAGAAACAATGTCATGCCCCCTATGCATACACACGCAAACAGAAGATCCATTCGTCAGCCCATTCCACACATCAATGCTATGAGAGTTGCCTTATATAAAGACAATGGTCAAGCTATCAACCCTCAAATGTGGGATTACTCAGGAAATTTTCTCATGCCGGATGGACTTAAATGTTGTTGTATCCTCTCCATAGCTATCCAACCACGAGTTTTGGATTATTAGAGTCCCCCCTCAACGGTCTTGGAGAGTTTGGCCCACGAAATAATGAGAAGAGCTGATTTCTTTCCTTTTCTTTACAATAAGTGCCCGAGGATCTTTGCTTTGGAGTGTTCCAAAGATTCTTGTTTTGGAGTATTACCATGATAGTTTCACTTTCTTCTACTCACATATGTGTGTGGTATTAAGAAGATGGAGAACATTAAGAAACAAGGCCATGAATTTATTTTCAAAGGTATGTCAAAGTTATTGGGAGGGGTTCAAAGTTAAAAATTGAAGTTTGGAGTGGGAGGATGGCTGTACTGAAATATCAACATGGAAAAATCTTAATATAAAGCTAACTACCCTTTTTTTTAAAGTTTATTTTTGATGTTTGATTGAATTTATTTTCATTATCTTTGCATACATTTATAATTTAAGCATGACATAGCACTTTAATTGATGTTTTATTCCAAGAGCACATGCAGAGATAAGTTATGTTAAGCCTCGAACAGGAAAACATGCATGCTTGAAAGGAAAGCAATAACCTCAAGCACTTTCATGCATCTATGTACTGTACACTGATGTTTTATCCCATGTTCAGCCCGAGATGCATTAAAGTCAAAAGGCATATATTCCCCCCCTCGATTGGAACAGAGGGTGCCCATTTTACATACTGACAGATGTTTAGCCAAAACTAGAAACTTTTTGATGCACATAAACACTGTGGACTTTTCTTTCAATGGATATGCCCATGCATGTCTGGAAAAATCATCAATGAAAGTCAGAAAGTAAAGGTAGTTCTCAAAGGATAGCATCTGGATAGGATCATAGACATCACTGTGAACAATCTGCAATTTTTGAGTAGCTTAAACTGAACCATCTTTTGGGAATTAGGAATGCTACATTTTGCCCAAAATATGGACTTCACATACATGTTTACAAGGTGCCTCAAGTTTGGACAAAGAGGAAACTATTTCAGATTTCTGTAGGTGTAGCAAACTAGAAAAGTTCAAATGACCAAAGCATGCATCCCAAAGCTTTGCATCTGACATAGCCTTAGAATCTTGAACTGCACATGCTCAATAATTCACATATTTTGCATAATCTATGAGATTATACAACCCACAACATAAAATTCCAGAAGCAATAATGACATTATCATTTGACAGATCATGAACTGTACAATTGTCATCAACAAATTTCACAACCAAGCCAATCCTTGCTAATGTTGAAACTGATAACATATTTTTCTTGATCCCTGGCACAACTAAAGCATTCAACAATGTAAATGAACTACCATCAGTAATAGTTAGAATGATCTTACCAACTCCCATAATAGGATAAGAGGAGTGTTGGTGCATGTGACAATATTCCGTATAAGGACAAGCTCAAGAGAAGTGAAGAAAATGCACTACGAGGTAATATGTTTGGTTGCCCCACTATCAAAGTACTAAACATCTGAGTCTATTGCATACCTACATTGTTCATGAGAAGATGGGTTATAATTGCAAACAGTAGTAAATTCCCATTCTTCATTTTACACAAGATTTGCAGACTCTGATTTGGGTGTAGAGGCTTCTGCAACAACCATTCTAGCCTCTTTTTTCTTTGCATCTTTTGCAGCTAGTTTTGGACAAATCTTTATTGTTGGTGCAAATACCAAGCCTACACATTTGGCTAGAGTTTATGTACAATTGAAGCTCCATGGAAACCATTGCTAGGAAGTTTTTATCTTTACCATTTGTAAAAGTCATTCTTTTGACTTGAAAGAATATTTGTAACTACCACTAAAATCGTGGGACTTGTTAGTTGGAAAAGTCACGACTCTACTTGAGAGAATATCTCCTAGATTGGAGGACTACTTTTACAGAGAGCAAATGGAGGATTCAAATTCAAATTCAAATATCCTATCTATAAAAGATGTGTAAAAAACTCTTGGGATAAGTGACTCCATTCCAAGTTCTTCTTGACCACATTGTAAGAGAGTAAGGCTTACATCATAGCCTATACTACTAACAATCATTAGGCTTTGATTATCATGCCTATGATCTTGTACAACATTGTGTTCTAATACAATAGATCAATACTTCTCATCTATGGTCTCTCTGTCATAGTCACTCATAACAGTCAACTTGTACTGCTCATATCTCATTCATTACTTTACCATTTGCAATGTTCTATAGCTTATTGAATCAGCTCCAGTTTCTCTACATGCTCACAAAGTTTGAAGATAATCCATTTAGCCAATTTGGAGAAAAGTGCATCAAAGCACTCATTGGTTAAACTCTGCAGAGGTCCTAAAAAATAGGGGGTAATGATTCAATTGCTAAATTGATTGCTTTGTGTATAGTGCATCATTTTAAGTGATTCCACTTGGAATCATTAGCTCATTAAGCTAATTTTATATCTCCAAAAGGATTTTTTCTAATTCCTAATGTATTGGAAGAACTGAGCATAACAAGCAATAGTGTGTGAACAAAAATAGAAGGTTTTCATTAATCCTTCAACTTGGAAGTAGTATGTTTTGGTTCAATCTTGTCTCACATCATTTCCAAAGTACATAGGAACTTGCATAGTGCAATGGAAAGCTAATTGGGCCTACAACACAACTCTCAAGCAAGAAGGGGCTGGTACAATTCAATATTTGGAAGTACCTACTCATTTCTTGAAGTGTCCATCCATCTTTCCCAATAGTGGTATCACAACAAAGCTAAGGTAAAACGGGAGATGATTTTCCTTTTTTCATTGATAAATTGGACAGGAACAACTATCAAGCATGGTCCTTGAGGATGAAGACATACTTGCAAGGAAGGAGCCTTTATGGGTACATCTCAAGCGATGAGGAGATGCCCATATTCAGAAGCAAGGGACAACCTACAAGAGAGGAGCATGAAAGACTCAACACATGGTGTGCGAAGGATGCATTAGCAAGGTCTTACTTACTTAACTCAATTTTTGATTTTCTTCTTCCACACATTAGGAACTGTAAGACATCCCAAGAGACTTGGGAAACATTGTCTTCATATTTTTCTTCCAACACAAGGGCTAGGAAGAACCAATTGTGGATTGAGTTTACCACTCAAAGAAAGCAACCCAAGCAAGGCATCTTAGAGTATGTGACCAAAGTCAAAGATGTAGCAGATCAATTGGCAAGCATAGGGGAAGAAATTGAAGAGGAGCAGATTGTAAGACAAGTAATCAATGGTATTAAAGCTGATGACAAATGGAAGAGCTTTGCAACTGCCATGGACCTGTACATGGACATACAGATTCCAGACCTTACCACTCTCATGGGGCAACTATTCTTAGTGTAGATTGTCTTTACGTTGATTGCCCAACAAAACACTTCTTTCTTGCACTCCATCTATATATTTGGACTCTAAAGTCCAATATGACATGGTAGTTTTGTAATTGGGAAAATAGATCAGTAGATGTTGGTTAGGAAGTGGGATGTAGTAAAAAAACATCTAAGTTGGATGACTTGGTCAAATCCCAACTTAAAGAGACTTCTCAAAGTCTTGGATTAGCTAGAGAACTATGTATTTTATTGGATCTATGCACAAGTAGTGCATAGAAATGGACCCACATAGCAAATATTTGGAAAGTCTTAAAATCCACCTACTTCATATGTTTGTGCTATGGATGCTTATTTTGCACATAGCAAAACATTGAATTAGACAAGGATGTTTTAAATCCACCCTGATCATTCTTTTCGTACTTTGCACTTGATTTATTTTTTCATGTGCAAAGTTAGATAATGTTTAGAATGATTTGGATAGGGATTATCTCACACAAGGATTCCCCTCCTTTGTGATCCAGTCTAGGATAGAATCCCTTTTGATAAAGAGGCGAATTAGAGAGATGAAGACCATGATCAACGAGATTGATCATGGGGCATGGGGAAATACTGCACATATTATACCTACACACATTTTCAAGGATGATAATGTTAAAGGTGTAAGAATGTTGTATAACTAGGATTATTTGCATGGATTCCGAGGGTGAGGTGTCACTCTAGCACAATGACAAGTAGCAACGTGAGCAGATCCACCTCATAAATGTCAATCTATGGAGATGTGAGGACTGGTATGATGACCGTGAGCAAGTGATGACACAAGTGCATGAGTGAGAAGCACACTAACATGCACACACATACACACTATTAGGCCACTAGATTAAGCCTTGTAATATTCATTTAGTCATTTTGTAAATAGTTCGGTGAAGCACCATAATGGCTTAAATGATGTACCTTTTTACAACATTAATATGAAAAAGGAATGTACTCGTGTCACTCTGTGGTGGAGAGGCACTAGGTAGGTCCATGCCAGACTGTCTGTGGCAGAGTGCATGCATGCATACCGTCTTCTGTCAATTGCTATTCGATGTGATGTTATCAATTGTTCTATAAGTAATTGTTTATGTTCATGGTGATTAATCAAATCATATCATCTACTATGTTAAAGATAAGTGCCACAGTTATGTGATTGCATCGATAAATAAATTGTCAGTAATTGCAGTGTAAGGTGATAACATATGTTAAGAACAATAAACTATGATATTAGATTCTTTTATGTAAAGTAACACTCATAGTGGTGTGTGGATAAGAAGTTAGAGTTGCGCATAATTCATGGACGTCTGAGATATTAAGAAGTTAATAATAATCTATCATTGCAGTAGTGGTTGTGATACTTGATTAGTGCATGTAGTGGGAAAATACTATAGGACCTCTATTTACAGATCCCTGTCCAACCCAAGAATCCTCTAGACTATTTCTATCATTGTTATCTTTATCGGATATGGTAAGTTACGACAAAGATTTAACACTGCCATCGGCCATGGGGCTTGGAATATAGTTCTTGACAGAAGCTTGGGATATACTTTTTATTGGAGAAATTTTTCTACATGCCTATAACGCATTTAGGCAAAATCTATCCTAAATGCCAGAATGACAGACATCCTTGGAGAGTAAACAATATGTTAGGGACAATGCCACACAGTAATATTGAAGGGAATTCATCAACTGGGGAAGGTGTATCACGAACCAGTGAGGTAACACCACAACATTCCTTTAGCTCGGGGTTGCAAAGCATATCCGAACTGAGTCCGATACAATTTGGTGATAGTTTGGTGATTGGCATTGGTATCGAACTCGATCACAGTTTGGTGCCTTTTCGTAGCGGTTCAACGTCTGGTGGTAGTGTCGAATTTGGTGTTGCTTCGATATTAGTAGAATCCACTGAACAAGTTAGTGAAGATACCAATAGACATATCTGGTAAGCTGGTAATAGGTACATGGTACCTTGCTTATCAATATATGAAAGCTCTTCAAACTTAACCACTCGATGTTCAAGTCTCAAGGGTTGATTGAGATTTTTGAGTTGGACCATTGATCGCCTCAAACCATCCTCATAGATGTGTGCACCTAATCAGTTGGTTCTAATATACTCCAATTGTGTCTTAAAGGGATGTTTTGGTGTTTGTAAATAGATTGTGCTTGCACTCCATATTGGTTTTTCCATGTTAAAGGACATCTCTAGATCACTCATTTCTAAACTGAGTATGTAGGGATAACCACTAAGCTTTTGGGTCCAAGACCTAGCTGTATGGTTAACACTTGCTTCCAATGATCTAATACTTTGTCAATCTCTCCCTAAGTGTCTTCCTGATCTGAGGTTCATATGCCCTACTGATTAGCCCAATGGCCCATGTACAACTAGGTTGCTGATTCTTTGATATCAATCAGTTTTTTTCCTTTTAATTTCTTTAAGATGTATTTCCTTGTCTTTAAATAAACATTGTCAAGAGCACTTAAGTTTTGTGTACCTGATGTTCCTCATCCAATCAGATTAAATTCTTTGCCCTTAAGTTGTCCCTTGAATGCAATTAATCTGTTTTTGAACTTGAGAAATTAAAGACTCTTAGAACTTGAGTGTTCCTATCGTGACCCTAATCAACCAAAATCACTATTCACGCTTAGCCTATGCTAGGAATTGACTAAGGGGGTTGAGAGATCTTCCAACCTCAAGTCGCTCTCCTTGGTTGTACTTGTATGCCAAGGAAGCACGTTCCCAAGCCTGCACATGCTTTTGCTTTGGATGCCCTTTGATGCTCTTAATAGACCTGTTAAAGTCCCAAAGTTAGATCAAAAGTTGAATTTAATCGAATTAGCAGACAATTTTCATTCATGTAATTCAAAGAACAAATTGTCACTTGTCTTTATGAAAGACTACCCAAGAGATCCTTCACTTTCCTCACCCCTGTGGAAGGTCAACTTCAAAATACTATATCTAAAACTCCATGTATTAGTTTTACCAAAACTAGTTGAGATTTGCATAGGACTTTAAACAAGCTTTCCAATGAATTCAGGATCACAACAAATGGATTTCATATGAAGAAGTTATGACTCTTCAAGGTTCTAGGGATTAAAACAAGCAAATAGGCAAACATGATTTCTTAAATTATTTTCTTGGGGGCCTCATTATGCTCCAATTGCTTGAAATTTTATGATCAAAATTTACCAAAACTTGAAAATTAAAAAACCCTAAAAAATTGGCCAAATTTGCCTGTCAATCGCGATCGACAGGGCTATCAATCGCCATGGACAAAGCTCTCTATCATGGCCTACAATCGCGATGGATGGTGTCAATCATGATTGATAGTGTAAATCATGATGGATGGTGTCAATCGCAATTGATGGGTCGATCGCGATGGATGGTGTCAATCGCGATGGAAATAATTCTCCAGGTTTTTTGTGCAAATTTGTGTCAACCATGGCCTATGAGTCATGATGGATAGGTTTTTCACCAAAATGGGGTGTCAGTCACGATTTTTCTGTCGATCATGATGGACAGAGGTGTCTGTCACGATGGACTTTTGTCAGTCCCGATGGACACGTGGTCTGTCGTGGGTTGTCAATCGCGATGGACTAAACTTTTTGGATTTTCACATATTCTTGTTTCAATCGGGGCTCTATACCTCGTGACGGACTAGATTTTTGCCGAAGTTCTCTATCAATCATCGTGTCGATCGTGATGGACAAGAGTGTTCACTGTGATGGATACCGTCTATCATGATGGACAGAGATGTCCATCAAGGTCTATCAATCGTGATGGACACAATTTGTCACGATGGATACTATCAATCATGATTGATGGTGTCAATTGTGATGGATAGAGAAAATGCAATTTTTTTGAATTTTTTTGTGGATTAATGATGTGTATGTCTTCTACTCTATTAGTGTGCATTAACTTTTACCAAAGGATCACTTTTTCTATCAATTGCGATTGACTGAGGTCAATGCCTCGAGACGTGTGCATACATTTTTTGTACCTGCTAGAGTTTCTACAGATGCTGTGGATGCTTGTACCTACAAGAACACTCAAGAAACATGTAGAAACCAAGCACACAAAATCGCTCTCTCGCTCTCTCTCATAAGTGCAATGAGGGGAATGAAATGGGGAAGATGATATGACCAAAAAACTGAAAATTTAGCAAAGACGGAGATGGAGGTGGGAGGCAGTGAGGATGATAATGGTGAAATATGATGGTGATGAATTAAGTAAAAGAAAATAAGAAAAATTAAAGAAATTACCTACGACACCAACATCATAGCTCTACGTCTTAGCATCACACGCTCATCCTTGAAGCTCTCTCCTTGGCAAGGGTGCTAAATTTGGTGTCACTCTAGCACATTGGCAAGTACCAATGTGAGGAGATCCACCTCATAAATGTCAATCCATGGAGATGTGAGGACTGGCATGATGACCATGAGCAATTAATGACACAAGTGCATGAGTGAGAAGCACACTAACATGCACACACATACACGCACACACACACAAAGCAAGAACAAAGAGAGGAGCAATGGAGTTCTTTCTATTACTCAAGAAGTCTTTTACAAAAGCTCAAATCTCTAACAAGCTAACCCCCAAAATGAGATAGGTTCTAGGGATTATTTGAGGGCTCAAACAGAACGGTCTAAAAATGATGAAAATTGATACGTAGGCACTTCTAATACTCCTCAAGCTTGAGGACTCCTTGGCTTGAATAAAATGGAGTCTAATCTACTGAGAAGGATATTTACAATGTTGGCATAGTGATGAAAATCACTTTTGAAAAAGATCTATCTTTTAAAAATTTGAATGGGCCTACTTGCTGGATCTTCTTTGACTACTCCACCTACTTGGTCTTGCTTGATTGTCCCTCTTCTCTAACTCTTTGTGGTGGCTCCCTTGACTTGTAATGTGCTAACTTCCCTGGCTGCTGCCAATATAAGGACCCTTGGATTTCTTAGAGAAACCTTTGAGGAACCTTTGAAGGACCCTTGGGTTTTATTTATAAACCTTGAGAATTGAATAGTTTGGGCCTTTGGATATTTATTCTAAGGTGTGGAGCTCTATTAATTGAATAAAACCAAGTCAAGTCCCCTTGAGGATGTAAATACAAGTCTAGAGCTCTTGTCTTAAGAATCCATGTGAGATCCATGTAATTTCATGTGATTTCCAAGGTTGGAAGCTTTTGGATTAGAATTCATGTGGAGGGAGCACTTGGCAAGCTCTCCTCATATTTTCCTTCTTGCTCCAGAGGTATATATATGGGTGGAGTTGGTTGGGTGGATATGTGCATCTCTCACCTCTTGTGGGTTTAAATTATTGTCTAGAAAGTCCTAGTCTTGATAGTTTCTTAGATTGCTAGTTTACTCTTTCATTTGTGTTGTGTGGACATTGTTAAGAGAAAGGAGATAAGGAAGAGAGCTCATTCACACACTGTCATAATCAAAGAGTATCTCACACACATTGAGGCAAGGAACAATGATCTTCTTCTTCTTCTTCTTCTTCTTCTTCTATTACATAAAAGGAATATAAAAGAATGAACTAAAACAATAATACAACTTTTGCAATATATAATGAACAGTACAGAAGGGAAATCCTAATGTCCGTGAATGAGTGAGCTACTAGGAAACATATGTGCCATCAATCTTGGTAGATAAATAAAGCTCACTAAAGTATCTCTGACATATACTGGCATCACCACTATACATGTCAGAGTAATGAAATAATGATACGTGGCATCCTCGACCATCACATGTTGAGATTGATATCTCAACACTCCCCTTCAAGCTCAACATCATGTCCTATAATCCACACATCTTCCAAAACTTCTTCAACTTCTTTGCTCCAAGTTCTTTAGTGAAAATATCAACAACTTGCTCATTTGTTCTCACATAAACAAGATCAATATCATTTGCTTATACCTTTTCCTTGATAAAATGATACTGTACCTTGATATGCTTTGTTCTAGCATGAAAAGTAGGGTTCCATGCTAGTTGTATGCTACTAAGATTATCAAAACAAATTATGATAGGATTTTGCACTTCCACACCTAAATTTGCAAGTAACATCTCTAGCCATGATGTTTCACATGCTTCCATTGGAGCACCTCTGTACTGAACCTCCGTACTCAACAAAGCAATGGTGGGTTTCTTCTTACTGCTCCACGCAATAGTTGCACTCCCAAGTGAGAATAGAAAGTCACTAGTAGATCTTCTATCTAGAATAATACCAGCCCAATCTACACTAGTGTATCCATGAACCTACAATTCTACACCAGTTTCATAAAACAATGCATAATCCAAAGTAGGAATCACATTTTGTATAGTGTGTCTCAAAGCATCTAAATGTGGTTTCTTGGGAACTTTCATAAATTGACTTTCAAGTCCAATAGTGTAGCTTAGATCAAGCCTTGTAATTATGAAATACATCAAACTTCCCACAATCTTCCTGTACATAGTAGCATTTTCCAATGCTTCACTTGATGTAGTATCCAACTTCACATTATGATCTAATGGCATAGAAATTGGATTACAATCAGCCATACCATACTTTTGAAGCATACTCTAAGGCATATTGCCATTGCAACATCCGTATACCTATTTTTTTATGTATAGTTCAATGCCCAAAAAATAGTGTAGCACACCAAGATCTTTCATGTCAAATCTTGCATAAGGAGTTTCTTTGCTTCTTTAATGATTTCTTCATTATCACCATCTACAATCAAGTCATCAACATAAATAGCCACAATCGTGATGCCATCATCACCCTTCCTTGCATATAATGAGTGATCTGGATCACACATAGGAAATCCAATGGTAGGTAAATACTTAGTGATCCTTGCATGCTAAGCATGAGGGGCTTGCTTAAGCCCATACAAAGCCTTCTGCAAACATATTTTGGGTGCTTTGAATCCTCATATCCTTGTGGTTGGTCCATGAATACTTCTTCCTGCAACTTAGCATGTAAGAAGGAATCGTTCACATCCATTTGATGGAAAATCCATCCTTTTGTTGTAGCTAATGCAACAACTGCTCTAATAGTGGCTATTTGAGATACAAGGCTGAACGTTTCTTCACTATTAATTCCATATGTTTGTGCATATTCTTTTGCTACCAATCGTGCTTAACACCTACTTATGCAACCATCAGATCTCATCAAACACCACATCTCTGCTTACCTTCACCTATCGTGTGAGTGGGTTGTAGCATTTATATCCCTTTTACTCAAGGGAGTATCCAATGAAGATACTTTTTTTTTTTTTGCTTCTGGATCAAGCTTCATCCTCAACTCATTGGAACATGTACATATGCAATACAAACAAATACTTTCATGTGTCATAAGTTTGGCATTTTACCTATAAACTTCTTTTAAGGTGTAACTCAATGTACAACAACAATCAAAGTTCTCTTCATGATATATATAGTAGTGTACACAACTTTTTCCCAATAACAATGAGGCATATTCTTATCAGCCATCAAGTTTCTTGTTATTTCTACAATATGTCTATTTTTCATTCAAAAGCACCATTCTTTTGTGATGTGTACTTGCATGAAAACTCCTTTTCGAATTCCATGACTTTTTAGAAAGCTAGTGAACTCATTTGACATGTATTCACCTCCTGCATCAGACCTTAATGTCTAAATATACTTCCCTATTTGCTTTTCAACCATAGCCTTAAAATTTTGAAAGCAATTAAACACCTCACTCTACTCTTTTATAAAGTATACCCATACTTTCTATGTATCGTGATCAATGAAAGTGACATAAAACCCATAATCACCCATAGATGTGGTCTTCGCATGACCCCAAACATCTGTGCGTACTATTTCTAGCACATTCTCACTAACATGCTTGTCATCGGGAAATGATGCCCTCAATTGTTTATCAAATTGACATGTTTCATATACCTTCTGCATCATTGCATCCTTGAAATGTTCTAGTCCATTGACAAGCTCCTTTGACTGCATGAATTTCACCCTCTGCATGTCCAATTCACTTGTGCTGAATCTCTATATCAGCAATAAGACTTACACCTTTTGTAAAGATGTCTGTATTCATTTCAAGAATTTTCACATTGAAGGTAATTATCCTCCCTTTGGCAACAAACCTTCCATTATGTTTGTACTCTTCTACATATAAACCATCAACACTGAACCCAACTTGTAATCTTGGTCAATTATTCATCTAATAGAAATTGCATGCTTTGTTATATTCAAAACATGCAACACATTCAAGATGTTTTACCTTCCCATCCTCCATAAATAGTGCTATGTTTCCTATGTGCTCGATAGGATGTGATGAGTCATCACCTGTTTCAACAAATCTAGGTACAAAAAATTTGTGAAAACTACTAAGCCATTTCGTGTGACTTGTCATGTGATTTGAGGCACCTCATCAACATTCCAAAGATTAGCATTCCATTTTGAAACAATAGCAAAAATTATATTCATCATGTGATGTTGGACCATGAAGATTTTCTCCGAATTATTTGCACTTGTGGATGCATAGTTGTTTTGTTGTCTTGTGTTATCTTAATTGTTCAACTTGCAATCGCACTCAAAGTGACTAGGTTTACTACAATTCCATCATCCTTTACTCTCATTACCTCAATACTTGCTTTGGAAATTTCTATGGCCTCTTTGGATCCCCTTGGCTCAAAAATATCCTCTGCCTCCTATATGATTCTGTTGTTGGCCTTGGTTTTGGTTATTGTTTTCACTTCCACTTCCAAAACCTAAACTGTTGGAGTTAGACATCTGCGCAAGCATGCGAACAACACAAGAAAGAAGAAGAAGCTTGGAGCACAACACACAATGTTGAATGTATTACCACTAGAATGTACAAAGATAAGTAGCCCATTAGGGCAATAGACATATATACAAGACGGGGGAGAAAACCTTCTAAAGAGGGAAAAAAGTGCCCCGGTAGTCCTAGAGTGTTCACACACATCACTACCTAAATATATCAACAAATCCCCCCTGGGGTTGATGCAGTGAACAAGGAGCTGGCACACATGTATAAGGAAGTGCCAAGCTATGTGGAATCAATCCACAAAAGGAAGTAAGCTAGATCTTTGCAAAAAGCTTCAAACTTCTCCCTAGGTAGGGCCTTCATAAAACGGTCTCCAATGTTCTCCTACATGGGCACATATGCCAAGCTGATCTCCCTAGTAGAGAACCTCTCCCTGACATAATGATTATGCACCTCAATGTGCTTAGTGTGAGACTGGAACATAGGGTTCCTCACAACTGCCAATGTGCTCTGACTGTCAGTGAAGATGGTGGTGGCAGAGACTGACCAACACCCAAATCACCCATAAGGCATTTGAGCCACACCCACTCAATAGTCACTGTGAAAGCTACCCTATACTCAACCTCACAATTGGAAGTGGCCACAGTAGGCTGCTTCTTGCTCAACCAAGATCTACATGAGCTACCAAGCATGAAGCAAAAGCCACTGGTGGACACACGAGTGTCATAGCAACTAGCCCAATCACTGTCAGAAAAAGCATACAAACATGGCGCAAGTGATCCCCCCTTGGGATAAAACAATCCAAGTAGTCAGGTACCACTCAAGTAGCGAAAGATGTGCTTAACCGCCTACAAATGCTTGTCACCTTGGAAATGCATAAACCTGCTCATCTGTGAGACAGCAAATTGAATATCTGGTCGAGTAATGCATAAGAAAATCAAGCATCCAACAACTTGATGATAGAGAACAACATCAAATGCATCTCCAACATCATGAAGACTCAATCATAAACCTGTCTCCATAAGATTGGCAATGGGCTTACAGTCTTCAAGGCCAAAATGCTGCAATAATGTGTCAATATATTTCATTTGATACAAAGCGATTCCACCATCAACTTGCATAAATTGAATGCCCAAATAGTGATTTGGACACCATTCTAAAAGGATGTTTTAATGTCCAACTGATGTACATTCCAACCATGATGAGCTGCAAGTGCATAGATGCTAGGAACAGTAGTGATTCGAAAAGTAGGAGCGAAGGTTTCATCAAAATCAATGCCTCTTTCCTATGCATAAATCTTTGCAACAAGCCTAGCTTTATACCTATCAACTGTTCCATCAGGTTTACACTTCAGCTTGTATACCCACTTAGTGCCAATGGCCTTGTTGCCAGGAGGCAAGTCACATAAAGACCAGATACCATTTTTCATGATAGCATCATATTCAGATTGCATTGCAAGTATCCAATGTTCAGAATATTGTGCTTCATCAAACAAAACAGGTTCAGTCTCATCATGGAGACTAGAGGCAACCATAGCATAGCAATCTGATGCAAAAGAGGCAATATGAGAGCTTGACTTAGTAAAATATGACAAAGGTGCATCTAATTTGCTGTCATGCAAGGTCTGCACCAACCATTTTGGCATAGTTTTTTCCTCCTCAATATGAGCTCTCTCATTAACAAGTGCATCATGTAAATCTGCATAAAAAATGGAATGATCTGCATCATCACATGAAACCTGCAAAGGCTGAGAAGTTGCCTCATTAGGACCAGCACTAGACTGTCCACGTGTAAAAAGAGGTAGCAAAGTATCATACATGTCTTTGGGGCTAACACATGTCTCCTTAGTACATGAAACCAATGGTTGAATAACATCTTCCACAAAAACAACATCACGGCTAACCAGAATGCATTTAGTCTGTGGATGATACAGATGATAGCCTTTACTTTTAGAACTCTACCCAACAAAAATACATTTTACTGCTTTATTATCCAATTTTCTACAATGTTGTTCAGGCACTAATGCATATGCCACACAACCAAAAACGCACAGATGAGCAACAGATGGCTTGCGACCATGGCAAGCCTCATATGGAGTGATAGACTGCAGTGCTTTAGTTGGACATCAGCCTCCATAGTCGGCCAATGCCGTCTGTAAAGTTCTTTGCTTAGAGTAATGTTGCTCTAATGCACCCACATGTGCTAATTGCAACCATTTTGCGTACTCATCCCCTTCCACACAACAGGCTAATATCCCTTGATCTATATGTTTGTACATACTCCCTGCCACGATATGGTACTTTTGGGCTTTTACTACCTCCCTATCTTGAGTGTTTATTACTGGGTGGTTAGGCCCGTATGTCAATACTAGCACTAACGTTTTGGCCCACTGCGACACGACTTCCAAATTAAACAAGTAAGCATCAGGAAGGTCATCTGATACTCCTTGTGGGGCCTCTCCAGATGTGAGCCTAGAGAGATGGTCTACTCTCAAATGAGTTTTGCCTTTCCTCACCACAACCTCAAAGTCGTATTCCATTAGTAAGAGGAACCATCTCACCAATCTGCCCGTATTGCATGGTTTGTTTACCAAGTACAACAGTGCTTGATGATCAGTAAAAAATTTAAACTTATTTGCAAGCAAATAATGTCTAAACTTTTTAACCGCATACACCATGCCTAATCCTTCTCGTTCGGTGGTTGTATAATTTTGTTCAACTGCATTCAATTGTCTACTAGCATAGGCAATTGGAAGATCCATATTACCTTCACCAGTAGGTTGAGCTAACACACATCCAATAGGATAATTGGATGCATCCACGTGGACATGAAAGGGCTTATTCCAATCTAGTGTAGTCAAGATTGGTGCTGAACATAATCGTCATTTAAGCTCATTGAAGGAGTTCTCACATTCATCAGTCCACTCAAAATTGGTCAAAAGTCCGTACAGAGGCTTTGCTATGATGGCATACATGTGTATAAAACGATGATAATATCCACAATGCCCCATGAAAGCTTGTACTTCCTTGATGTTCTTTGGCCTGGGTAGTTTTGCAATGGCTCTCACTTTCTCCTCATCTGTGGATATGCCATTCTTTGATACTATGTGTCCTAGAATCTTGCCTTTCTTGACCATGAAAACACACTTTTTTGGGTTCAGGCAGACTTGATATTCTTTACATTTGTCAAAGATTTGCCTGAGTTCAGGTATATGTGTCTGTCTAATGTTGGAATGAGCACACAGATCATCAACATAGACTTCTAAATTCTTTCTCATGAATTCTTTAAATACATGGCACATCAATCTCTAGAAGGTTGCAGGTGCGTTGGTGAGACCAAAGGGCATTACCCGGAAAGCAAATATGCCCCACTTTGTGGCAAAAGTCGTCTTATGCTGATCTTCCGGAGCTATGGCTACCTGATTGTAACCAGAAAATCCATCAAGGAAGCTGTACACTTCCTTGCCTGCTACTCTTTCTAGTAGATGTTCGGTAATTGGAAGTGGATATTTATCTCGAATAGTGGCTGCATTAACCTTCTTCAAGTTAATACACACACACGTACCTTTCCATTCTTCTTGGGCACCACTCCAATGGGGGATACCCACTCAATGTGCTCAATCTCATAGATAAATCTACCTTCCACCAGACGGTCTATATCTTCTTTGATCTTGGCAGCATAATTATCATTATATGTGTATGGCTTTTGTTTAGAGGGTTTGGCATCTGAGGTCACGTGCATAGTGTGTGAGCATATGTCAGGGTCTACACCTTTCAAGTCATTGTAGCTCCAAGAGAATAGATCTCTATATTCTCTTAGCAAGGTTATCAACTCGTGCTCTTCTTCTTCCGTCAGGTCATGGCCTATGTACGTGCATCTTTCTTCTCCTTCTTCTATGGCTACCACTACTTTCTTGGTAGTTTCTTTGTTATCATAGGCCTCTTCTGATTGTGCCTCACATTTAGGCATTCTTACCATGACTCTCCTATTGTCTATCTCATACTTTTTGAAATTTTCAGGGACCTCAAACAAATATTCTTCTACTTCTTGTGTGACTTCTCTCTTCTTTCTTTTCTTTCCTTCATTCTTAGCGATCACTTCTGTGGTTAATCTCACATCATTTGTGAGCTCTTCATGTCTCTGAGGGTGAACTTCTACTTCATAAAAGTATTCTTCATCTGATGCAAAAGGTGGGTCTATAATGATTGACTCTAGATCGGAGTCACTTGCATCCTCGAATGCATCAATGTTAGGTTCACATTCTTCAAGAACCGAATCACCCATGATTGGCTCTATTGAGAAGACTGAAATGTAATAGCCATCCTCATCACAGTGGGGTGTCCATTGTTTTGATTGATGGCTACGTCCATTGTTGCTAAAATTTCCACCCAGCCGTGAGGTTCAAATTCTTCATCTGGGAATACTACAGGTGCATATGCCGGGTCTTGAATTGATCTATGGGTTTCCTTCACACCTATCTCTCTGGCCTTTTCTCTCTTCTCTTCTTCTACTGCTACTTTACACATCCATAAGTGAGTGTCTTCATGCATCCATGAGGATCCTGATCCTATGGAATGCACCGACTCAGTATCATCTTTGACTCTATGGATAGGGTTCCATTGGATGGGAGGTACGTCTTGATGAGAGTAATCCTTGAGATTAACTTTGGTCGTGACACCTAAGTGTTGCAAGTACAAAGAATTGGTTCCCCAATCCTGTACCACTTGCAAGTGTCGCATAAATGGCCTTCCCAAAATCATCTCATAGGCATGATTTTTGCTAAAGTCACATATAGCAAAAGTATGCTCGAACTCCACACCACATGTGGTGAGAGTTATTCCTTCTAGCAGTCCTAAGGGTCTCTCAATGTGACCATCGGCCATCTGCAATTTCATTCTCATGGGCCTGAGTGCTAGCTTGCCCCAACACTTCCATAGGGAAGTGGTAGCAATTGCAACTCCTACACCTGAGTCCAGAATTGCCTTGGTTGTGTACCCTTGATGGGTAATGGGAAGATAGGTGTTTCCTTCTTCTCCTTCACTCATGTCTCCTATTTTGTCAAAGGGTATTTCAGGTATTGTGCGATGAGATCCTACCTCGGAACGAGGTTTTGCTACTTCTGGCACTTGATTGGCTATATGTTTCCATAATTCTGGCCTAACTTTGAGTAGCTCTTCTAAAGTGTTCCTAACTTTGAGTAGTTCTGGCTTAAATTTGAGTAGCACTTTAGTATTTTTCACTACCTCTGTGTTCCTAGGTATGACTGACTCTTCGTTTCTTACCATGACTGTGGGGGCTCTCATACAAGTGGACTTAGCTTCCCATGGGCCTATGAAATGGGGTAGCTCCGGTAAGGAATTAATCTCAAAGTCTAATCTCTCCTGAGATTGGGTACTCTCCTGCTCTCCATAAATAGAAGGAATGTCTTGTGGAAATTGATCATGTGCATCATCCACAAGTTCAATGGGAGGAGGGACTTCACTCTCTTTAGCCCATTTCTCTTCTTTAATTTCTCGTAGGAATTCTGGTGTGTATCGATTCATAGAAGAAGATGTGTCTGGTTCTGTGGAGTTTGGCACATAAGCTCCCTGAGGAGGAAGGCTTATTCTTTCACTTGCCTTATCTCTTCCTTGGCAGATCTTGCAATTATGCTCTCTAACATCTCCAACAGTCCATCAAAATGCAACTGTGCCTTAGTTGAGCAAGAGTAGTGAAGAGGTGACTGGCTTCAAACATGGTCTGAGCCAATGCTACCATTTTAGCACAAAGCCTGGTTCTTTCTATCTCTAGATCAGCTCTAGGGTAGCACTTGTCATGATATATCATGGTTGGCCCTTCTTGGATTCTGGCCTGATATGCTTTAAGCATCATGTCTATGTCTTCTAGAGTGAGGTCAGCTAATACTGATCCTACTCGAGGGGGTAGTGGAATTGTATGAGGTGGGTTGAAAGATGGTGGATTAGATGGTGATAGGGATGAAGGTGGTGGTGGTATGTGAGAGTTTGTTTGAGAGGTGAGCTCAACAATTTTGGCTTTTGTTTCTCTTATGCTTTATTCTAATTAACTCATCTTCTTAGACCATTGTCTTTTCATTCTCTCTCAGCTATCTTTCCAGGCTCTCGTTCGTTTCTTGGCTACACTCTCGGTTTCACTAATCTCGGTGCTCCTTTCTTGGCCTAAACCTTGGTTCTGCTGGAAAGCCTGAGCTCTAGTGACCACCTGTACTGGTGCAGTGGAAGTTACACTTCCTGTAGAGTCTACTACTAGCCCAATAATGTTAATAGGAGTGATTTTTGGCATATTATTGGTATTCTTTGGGCAATCTCGTAAGAGATGCTCCTTTTCGCAATCTTCACAAAAGCCCTGGATTGTTACTGACTAGGGTTATGTAGGGGAGGCATGGGGCAATCACGAATGAGGTGATCTCCCTCACATCTGTAGCATGGTCCTCTAGGGGATGGGGGTCTTAGTTGCCTAGGTTGAGGTCCAGGGTTGGGATTTGTGTACATGATATTTGCATACTTTGGATCCCAACTAGGTTCACTCAGCTCTTCACTATAGTAGGACTCATCATGTTCAAGAGACTGCATGTAGTAAGCCTGGGGGCTATCAATATGTGTAGAATCAAAGCTATGGTCACTGGGGTCACTTTTTGAAAGTAATGGAGTTACTGGCACTATAGCTCTATTCAAATTTTCTTCTGCAGCTGCATACTTTACATGAATCACATTGACTGGAGCAGGAGGTTGTTGGGCTAGCACTGGCTAAGGTCTATGTTGGGCCTGATATTGTGGTTGGTAGGTTTGTTGAGGCCTAACATAGTGTTGTGGTGGGTACTGGTTCTAGTATCTTCCTTGTTGAGGGTATGGTTGTGGGTACGTTTGCCTAACTGCTTGCTTATTGTAGGGGCAATCTTACACGGTGTGATTGGTGTACCTACATTCTATGGTGTAGTACTGGCTACTAGGATTCACTTGGGGTTGAGCCATGATGGGGCATACATTCGCCATATGGTCACCACCGCAAGTATAGCATCTCTTTATTGGGGAAAATCTTGGGATTTGTTTGCTAGAGACTCCTAGTTTCTGAGCTACTTTCTCGACGAGTTCCTCAATAGATGTGGATTGAGTGGAAGAGAGGATAATATAACTATCTGAATCTTTGTAGATTTTCGAAAGTTCTAATTCCTCCCCTAGGTTATCTTCAATGTCAATGCACATGCGTACACACTCTTCTATGGTTCTAGGGTCCTTCAAGTACACATACGATCTCAACTTTGTACTCAGCAGCCCATCTAGGAATAAAGCCATTTGTTTGGCTGATGTGGGTAACTCAAGAATCGGACATCTCTCTAGATATTGCCTAAACCTTCTTCTTGCAAGTCTGACGGTCTCTTGAGGTGTCTTCTTGAAGCTATGAATCAGTGAAGAAGTACTTATGCCGTATACCACTCTTGGAGAATTCAGTAATGAACGCCTCTAGAAGTTGGTCTATGTTCCTGAAGTGTCTCTCATTTAGTGGTTGAAACCACGTAAGGGCGGTGTTCCTAAGGGTTAGACCAAAGGCATTGTATTGCATGAATAGGTCCTCCACTTGTTCAGCTCTCAAGAGTTGCCTAAACTCGGCCACATGGTCATATGGGTCTCGTGTGCCATCAAAGTAATTCTTCATAGACTTGACCAACTGGGTTGGCCTCAAGGTTCTAGTGTGTTCCTTAGGTCTTGGCAAAGGAAAATCATCAGCATTTCTTTGGTTTCTTGGGGCTCTAGGTCTCTCAGTTTCTTCTCTATCTGTCTCTGTTCGCGTTCGTTCTCTTCCTATCAGGTTGGCAACGCTTACCTCAGGTCTATCTCTATTCCTATCTCTTTAAGCTCCATGAGCTTGGGACGTTCCAACTCCTAGATGGCCATAAGATACATTAGATCTTGGTTGGGGAAAAACAAATTCTCCATTCCAAGTGTAGGCATGCCTGCCATGCTCTGTGACCACAAAGACCCTCTCTGAAGTATTGTCTAGGTAGGTCACTTTGCCTGGGCTATCAGGATCTTTGAACTCATAGATTGTGATCATTCCTACCTCATTCAACTGATCAGGCTTATACCTCCAAAAGGCTTCATCAGTTTCTCGATTTAGAAGCAGATCTATGCTCTTATTGTCTTGGGGAATCCACTATGGTGTGATAATTCTAGTAAGAACTGATTTTCCTCTTAGGCTCTCCACCTATGTTCCCTTGCTCTAGGTCACCTATGTCCGTGTCTAGGATCACATTACCAAATTTGTCTATCCTATCTGGGTGGTTGGTGACTACGTATATGGTTCCTTCTTTGTCTAGGTATGCTCCATTTTCAAACTTGACTACTCGATGTTCAATTCCAATGGGTTGGTCAGGGTTTTTAATCTGGACCACAGATCTTCCTAGGCCATCCTCATAGATGCAAGCACCTAATCGGTTGGTCCTAAGGTATTCGAGTTGCGTCTTGTAAGGACCTTCGACCGTTTGTAAGTATGGCACACCTAAACTTCCTATGGGTCTCTCCATACCTTGAGACATCTCTGATTCACTAGTCTCAGAGCTAGGGTAGTGCGAATAGTGGCTCAAATGTTGGGCCCAAGACCTAGCAGTATGATTGACACTAGCCTCTGAAGACCTAAGACTCTGTCTATCTCTTCCAAGGTGTCGTCCTGATCTAAGGTTCATATGCACAATTGAATAATCCAAATTTCCCAAATACAATTTCGTTGTTGAGTTCCTTTGTATTAGTCACTTGTTCTTTTTAATTTTTCTTAGGATGTCGCTTCTTGTCCAATCAATATTTGTCGCAAGGAACACTTAGGTTTTATCGTACTTGAGTTTGTTTGCTTGATTTAAATTCTTTTCCCTTAGGTTGTTTCGCAATTGTAATCTATTGGTACTTTCACTTCAGTGATTAGAGTTCTTGGACTTGATCGTGCTTAACATATACCTAATTGATCAAAACCTCTATCCGTACTTAGCCTAAGCTAGGGATTGACAGACGGTGTTGAGAATTTCCAACCTTTAGTTTCTCTCCTTGGTTGCCCTTGTGTGCCCAGGAAGCGTGTTCCCAAGCTTGCACTTACTCTTGCTTAGAATGCCCTTCGATGCTCTCAATAGACCTGTAAAAGTCCCAAAGTTAGCTCAAGATTTGAATTCAATTGACACAACAAACCCTCTTCATTCATGCAATTCAGAAATCAAATTTGTGCTTTGGCTTTATGGAAAACAATCCTAAAGATCCCCTAGTTTTCTTCGTCCTGGGTATGGTCAACTTAAAAATACTATATCTAATAATCCTGGTATTAGTTTTCCCACGAGCTTTCCAATGAGTCTAAAATCACTCTGAACAGATTTTGTATGAGGAAGTTATGACTGTTCAGGGTTCTAGGGTTAAAACAGGGTTCAAACAGGCTAACATGCAAACAGGACTTCTCGAAATACTTTGTGTAGCGGCCTCACAATGCTCTACTAAACCTTAAATGCTTCCCACACATTAGCCAAAAATAGACCTATATTTTTTGCCCTAAAAAATTGGCCGAATTTGCCCATCAACCGCGATCGAGTGGTCTGTCAATCGCGATTGATATCTCAGTCGCGATCGACATGTCGGTCACAATTGACAGGTCCGTCATGGCTGTCAGTCGCGCTTGATGGGTCAATCACGATTGACACATGGCCCCTAATTTCAGTCAATCGTGATCAAAGGATTGTTGACTCTATCGATCACGATTGATGGGTCGATCGCGATTGTCATGTGGCATGTGGGGTCTATCGGTCATGGTCAAACAGTCGTTGATTGGGTCAGTCACGATTGACAGGTCCGTCAAGACTGTCGGTCACGATTGATGGGTCGATCGCGAGTGATGGGTCGGTCGCGATTGACACGTGGCACGCGATAGGCCTGTCAGTCGTGGTCAGTTGGTCGTTGACTCTGTCGGTCACGATTGATGGGTCAATCATGATTGACAGGTCCATCGGCAAGTGTTCGTCATCGTTTGTCAATTGTGATTGACGTGTCGATCACGATTCATAGAAAACTGAGGAATTTTAAAATTTCAAACACATATTCATGAAGCTCTAGGCCTACACATCACATTTATGCACTTAGTTTAGCAAAAGAATCACTTTTTTTGTCGGTCGTGATTGACAGAGGTCAACGCCTCGGGACCTGCACAGTAAAAAATTTTACCTGTTGAAGCTGGTGCAGCTGCTGGGGATGCTGATTCCTGTCGGAAATCTCAAAAAACACAGAAATGCACAAGCATGCAAAAGCTCTCTCGCTCTCTCTCACAACTGAAATGAGGGGAATGGCATGGGTATGGTGATATGAACAAAAAACTGAAATTTTTGCGATGATGGAGATGGAGGTGGGAGGTGGTGATGATAATGATGATGGTGATGAGAAAAATAAAAGAAAATAGATAAAAGTGAAGAAAATACCTATGACTCCAACGTCTCCACTCTACGTCTTACCATCACACGCTCGTCCTCAAAGCTCGATCCCGGCAGCGGTGCCAAAATTTGGTGTAGCTCAGTGATGAGTAGCACCTCCTTTAATGTCAATCCGGGAAGACATGAGGATGGTATGAAGACCTCGAACAAGTGATGGCACAAGTGTGTGAGTGAGAAGCACACTAACATGCACACACATACACACACGTGCACACAGGGCAAGAACAAAGAGAGACAATGGAGTTCTTTAGATTACTCAAAAGTGCTCTTACAAGTTCAATTCTACAACAAGCTAACCTCAAAAATGAGCTCTCTAGCTCTATTTATAGTTTTTTACTAGCTTTGGTCCTATCCAGACCTAGTGTCCGACCTAGTTAAAAATTAGGTTCCAATGCTAATTTGGAGGCTCAAACGAGCTCAGAAAATTATGAAAATTGATAGGTAGGTACTTCTAATGCTCCTCAAGCTCAAGGACTCCTTGTCTTGCACAAAACAGAGCTACAAAAAGGTGGAATGGTATTTACAATGGTGTGGAGTGACTAGAATCACTATTTGGGAAATATTTGGAAAAATTTAAGGGCCTATCTACCAGATCTGCGTTGACTACTTTGCCTGCTTGATCCTTGCTCCGACTCCCTTCTTTGGCTTCCTTGTCTTGTGGGTCCTTGGGTACCTTGACTGATGCCAACACATAGCCTCAGAATCATGTACTGCACATGCCAAATCATTTAGAGATCTTTCATAGTCTATGAGCTTATACAACCCACGACATAAAATGCTAGAAGCAATAATGATGTCACCATTTGAAAGATCATGTACTGTACATCTATCATCAACAAATTTCACAACCAAGCCAATCTTGGCTAATGCAAAAATTGATAATAGATTTTTCTTGATCCCTGGCACAAACAAAGCGTCTGACAAAGTGAAAGAACTACCATCAGCAGGAGTCAAAATGATCTTACCAACTCCCGTAAGAGGAAAGGAGGAGTTGTTGGCGCATGTAATAGTATTCCTTGTAGGGGCAGGCTCGAGTGAAGAGAAGAAACTGTGCTTTGAGATAATATGTTTGGTCACCCTACTATCAAAGTACCAAACATCTGAATCTACTGCAGACATGCACTGCTCATGAGAAGATGGGTCAAAACTGCACACAGTAGTAAACACCCATTCTTCTTCCTGCACAAGATTAGCAGACTCTATTTTCAGTGTAGAGGCCTCTGTAACAACCATTCCAGCCTCTTTCTTCTTTGCCTCTTTAGCAGCCAGTTTTGGATAGTTCTTAATGACATGATCATTTTCTTTACAATATTTGAAAAACAATTTCTGCTTTTCTGATTTCTTCTCATTTGTCTTCCTTCTTCGAATGTGTAGCATTTCCAGATTTTTGCTTACTAGTAGAAGAGCTCCATTTACCTTTGCCCTTCTAACTAGCCAGGAAAGCTTGATCTGCAACATGCATAATAGACCTGTTCTACCTAGACTGGTCTTCTTGCAACAGAAGAGAGACTAACTCCTCAAATGACAAGGCATTTGGATTTCCTTTCATCATCAAATAAAGAGTAGAAGCAAAACTCTGATATGAGTCAAGAAGACCATTGAGAACGGTCTACAAAAGTGAGCTATTTGGTATAACTTCATCAATAGAAATCAAGTGTTCTTTCAAATTGTTGATCTTTATGAGAAAATTGTCCATAGAATCACCTTCATTCATGTGCTCACTCTCGAATTGGTTTCAGACGTAAGCAACACGAGCCTCATTACTAGCCTGGTACAATGTGGTAGTGTATCCCAAGCATCCTTAGTTGTTCTGCAAGAGTGAATGTGAGGAATAATGGCATGTTTGACAGACAAAGCTATCAATGCATGTGCCTCAGCATCTCTGCCATCCCAACAAATCTGCTCTGCAGTAGGTGCAATAGAAATAGCAGCACGAACAAAAATCTACAGAATATCATCATCTTCGACACCATCTCCATAAGCTCCAGCACTTGTATTTAGAGTACCTATATTCGCAGGTGTAACACGACATCTCTCAACACCCTACACAATATTCCATAGTCCTTTTGCGACCAATACATGATGCATCATATAAGCCCATAATGGGTAGTTGGTACCATCCAAGTTATCCTCAATAGCCAACATACGGAATATATCACTGCTTTCAGCCATGGCTGGTGACTAAAATACCTTGATGCAAAAACTTGATTGTATCTCAAAAAGTTGAACATAATTGCCTAGACAAGTTCTACTAAACTTGTAGTAGACTTTGAGATGCTTATACTGGCGAACCAAAACTGGTATATACCTTTGGCACAAAAAGATAAAATAGCTTGCACAAACATTGCGATAGTGCATTTGGAGGCAAACGAGCTCAGATCACGATTTCTACATCATAGAGCAAAGTTGTTTTGATCTCTAAAACACCCTGAGTATGCTTACCAAATTTCATGCGATTCTGAGACTCCAACTGGAGAGGTGTAGACAACACCCTAGATGAAGTGGCGACCTGCTCTGATACTAATTGTTGGAGTTAGACGTCTATGGAAGCATGCGAATAGTACAAGGAAGAAGAAGAAGAATCTTGGAGCACAACACACAATGCTGAATGTATTATCACTATAATGTACAAAGATAAGTAGCCCGTTAGGGCAATAGGCATATATACAAGTAGGGGGAAAAAAAACCTCATAAAGAGGGAAAAAAGTGCCCCGGTGGTCCTAGAGTGTTCACACATCACTACCTAAATATATCAACATAAACCTCTACCTTTTCCTCTACCATAGTAGAATACCTGCTCAGAACTAGGTTTTCCTTAGGATTTTGAGTCCTCACCAATATTCTTTTCTTCAATTATCAACATGGATACTAGATCAACAAAATTTGGAATATTTTCCTTGGTCTAAATAGAAGTTCTAAATGTTGAGATATCAAGCTCAACATGTGATGATCGAGGATGACACAAATCACTTTTTCATTTCTCTGACATATATAGTGGTCACCATGGTATAGGTGTGGGACACTTTAGTGAGTTTTACTAGATTCATCTACTGAGAGTGGATAGCTTATACAAGCGTGGTAAGGATGGTTACCTAAGAATGTGTGTTCATGAGAGTGAATACCTTAAGATCTTGGAAGCTGCTCACCAAGGTGTAGCAGGAGGACACTTTGGACCGGATCGGGTGATCAAGGCAATTCTATTCGCAGGATTATGGTGGCCAACCCTTCACATGGATGCACATACCTATGTGAAATGGTGTGATGTTTGTCAACGAACTCAGTATCCTATACGCAAAGATGAGATGCCTTTGAAACCTATGATGGGTGGACGTGCATTCTCTAAGTGGGGAATAGACTTTGTTGGTCCTATTAATCCCCCAGCTAAGGGTTCACATGCTGAATATATCATTGTGGCCACAAACTATCTAACCAAGTGGGTAGAGGTAAAAGCCACCTCAAAGAATGATGCCCAGACGACAGCCATATTTGAGAATGTGTTCACAAGGTACGGGCTACCTATCGAGCTAGTAAGTGATAGAGGGACTCACTTCTTGAATGAAGTTATTGAAAATCTGCTGCAAGAATTCTTGGTTATACACAAGAAGTCTGCCCCCTATCATCCACGAGCTAATGGGCAAGCCAAAAGCACAAATAAGATTCTATGCAATGTGCTGACTAAATTGGTGAATAATAAATGCTCTGATTGGGACAAACAGCTACACCATGCTGTTTGGGCATACCAAGTTGCCTATAAAACGGCACTCCAAGCCACCCCCTTTCAGATGGTATTTGGCCAAAATGTAGTGCTACCACTTGATTTCTTGATACCTACATTGAGAGTAGCACAAGAGCATGATGCGATAGGCCATGAGCTTTCATCTAGAATCTTTGACTTGGAACGATTAGGTGAAACAAGACTGAGGGTTGCCGCAGGGATATATGCAGCTAAGACACGACAGAAGGCATACTTTGATGCCCATGTGAAGGATAAGGGTTTGAAAGCAGGAGACCTAGTTTTAGTCTACATGTTGAAGCAACATGCGAGATAATTAGAGAAGCGTGGTTATGGACCTATGATCATAAATAGGATTTCAACTAGTGGAGCAGTACAACTAGCCACTTTAGAAGGCGATATTCTCCCTAGTTACATAAACGGATGCAGAGTCAAGTTATACCAAGAACCCGTGACCAAAGAAATGTTAAATCGAATCAACACTACCAAGAAACGTAAAGAAGAGGAAAAGCGAATTCGAGAAGAGGCACAGGTAGAGGCATTGGAACGCATCCGAAGGATGAAGTTGAGAAGACAGGGTAGAGATCAGCCTAGGACAGAGGCTTATGCAACTCAAGGATATAATATGGCTATGTGTGAAGTTTTAGGTATTAGCTCTCATAGAATAATTGATCGACGTCCTTTTGTAACCTTAGAGATAGGACAAGGTACGAGTGCAAGGACTGTAAGAGCCTTGATTGACTCAGGTGCAGCCACTAGTGCTGTTAAACTTTCGTACTGTCAAGAATTGAACTTAAATGTCAATCCTGTGGAAGCATATCTCATAGGATTGGGAGGTGTGGAAACCCCTTGCATGGGCGAGGTCGAATTTCCCCTCTACATTCAAAATGTTTTAATGACAGTTAAAGTACTAGTGTGTCAAGATGAGGATCTCACTGAGCCTCTTGTCTTGGGTCAAGACTGGATCTATGATCATGCAGTCAACCTAAACCTAAGAAGTGGACTTCTTCAGGTATGGGTAAATCAGAGAAGAATTATAGTTGAGTTAGACAATGGAGCACTCAAGGAACTAGGAAAGGCACACACTCCTGGTCCTTCCAGGAGTACACATGAAGATGACCATGCTATTCTTGTCCACAATTATGTGATGCAGAGGGATGATTATCTCAACAAAGAAGTCAAGGATACGACGAAACTCCCTTCTTTTCCAAAAGCCACAGGGATACAGCAACCAAAGGCGGATCAAGTGCAGAAGAAGTAGACGACTTATGCTCGAAGCCCAAAGAAAATACGAAGCACGATGTCTCAGCCACCAAGAAGAGTGTGGGTGCGGAAAGGCGAGTGCCCTATTGCGGTCAAGCCACAACAATTGGCTCAACTTCCTATTAGTGATCGACAACATGACACTAATAAGAAGTCCTCCAAAAATTCTTCTGTGAAAGTGAAGTCTATCTGGGTACCCAAGAAGTCGATGAAGGCTGACCCACAATCAAGACAAATTTGGGTGCCTAAGGCTTGCTTGCAGGCTCAAATAGCTACACACAAATCACACCGTGTACAACATGGTTCACTCACTCGAACAGTCGATGCCCACTCTTATTCAATACACACAAACACATGTTTGCCCACGAGCACGAGCACACTCACTTGTGAATGGGTCCCTAAAAAGCCCCATTTCCAAGCTGAAACTCTCATAAAGCCCTCCAGAGTCTCCACAAAACCAAAACCAAAAGCCATCCACTGTATTTGGCAGCCCAAAGCTTGTAATAAACCCCCCGACCCCATTTGTAAATTCATCTCCACCTACTAACTGCATCATTCTCACACTGCATCTTTTCACTTAGCTCATAGGACTACTTGTTCACTAACAACACACACAATCATTGAGCACTCACTGACCCACTAACCCATCACTCACCTCATGTTAATGTTGTAAAGGGGACAAAAACTGCTCTATCTTGTCCATTATAATGTTAACACATGCTTCTATATTCTCACAGAACCAGCAAACAAGAAGTAACATGGCAGAAGCAGGAAGCACCAGTTTCCAGGCTAGGTCCAATGTCCAGATAGTGGACATTGAAACCCTCCTCCTCGAACCACAACTCACTGAGAGGCCTCAAGAACTTAGAGTTGTGCATGTGCTACCCATTCAGGATCCTCTGCAGGGACACACTTCTCAAGTCAGGAAACACGCCCATTGGTGCAGTGATGTTGCAAGACCATTAGGAGACAGCACCTACTTTTCGGAGGCAGAAATTGAGTTTAATGGTAAATGGGGACGCTACCATTTCTTCACCCGTGAATTTGAGCAGTATCAAAATGCAGAAGTAATGCGATCGGTATGGACCAAAGCGGGCTTGGATAGCTACTTCTGGGCACATTTACCTAAGCCAGATTTCCTGCACTGCTCCTACCTTATCAATACCATCACCCCAAGTAGAGCCAAGGGAGGCGATAGTACTTTTGTGCTACCCTCACTGACGCCAGGCCACGAGCTCAAAAGGTTCAAACTGACCCTCAACCTAGTACGGGAAGCATTGAACATGCAAGGTATCCATATTCCCACTAAGAAAGAAACAATGATTCCAGGCAACATGAAGCACAAGGATCTCAACAAATTGAAGGACATGATAGCAATGACACCAACCATCACTCTCCACCTATGAACGATCATGCAACACTTTGCTTTCCCCGCCCAAGAATGCTTCACTATGCCACCAAAAAAGATCTGGTTCAGCTTGTACTTGGCGGAGACTGAGGATCTCACAATCAATATACCACACTGGATCATAGATCAAATCCACCTAGCCCATCAATGATGGAATAAGAAACAGAAGAACGTGCTTCATGGGTGCTGTGCACTAACAAGAATAATTTATAGATGCTTAGCTTATGACGTGCCCATTCAAAGAGCACTAGTGTGGTCTAGAGCTCAGGAGTTTCAGAGAAGACTATCTACAACGGGTCCTCCATCGAAGAAAATGAGAGGTACAGTCCAATTACCATGTGCCCAAGCAAGGGGAGCCAGCACCACACCAGAAGTGACCCCTCCACAAACGTGACATGTCCCTCCATTTACAATTCGCTTACCCAGACAGAGTGCAGGACCTAATCTAGTTTTCCCTCCAATCCCTTCTGACATGGAGTTTCCATAGGGATACACTCTGAATGATCTCACTGATGAAGAAATTGCTAGGCTGATCAATGAATCTAACCTCGAAACGGAAGCAGAGCAGACCCAAGGACCACAACCCACTACAACGACTTCAGCCCCGACCCAACCGGAAGTAGTAGAAGTAGAAGAGGATGAAGAAGAGACAGAAGAAGAAGAAGCAAACGAGAAACATGATCAAGAATATGATGAACTTTCAGAACTAGCAAGTGCCCCAGCCTATTCGGCACAAATAAAAAGATTGTATGAAACCATGAAACGAGTCCAAGAACATCACAAACTGCCGCTCGAAACAGTAAAGGTGCTAATGAGCCAAATGTTAGGAGAGGAAGGCGTGGATGAAATGTTTATTGAATCCATGAACTTACACGTGGACATGGTGGGCTTGGATGAAGCCATTCATTCAGGTATGGCTTATATTCATCGCTTTGAGAAACGGGTGCCAACCCGTCCCATGCGATCCGGCAAGCAAATTCACATCGATGTATCAGCACCAAGAGATACCACACAAACAGAAGAACATCAGGCGGCACCACTCTCACCACACTCTTCACCTCTCACTACACAATTCACTTCACCACATGGCACTACCACCCCCACTTCCACCATTACCACATATGTCATGGGAATTCCTCTCTCTCCCTCCAATTCGGAGGAGTTACCATGCCCACTTTCACAACACTATTCACGAACATCACATCCACCCCACCCACTATCCCCATCTACACGGTCACACACACATTTGACACCATGGAAACATCACCAGCCACAGCACCACTCCCTCTCCCCACGCAGCCCCAATCTCCCATACCCCCTCCACCCACATCACCACTTGACTCCACATCATTCACGACTCCCTTTCCCTTCCCCATTCCCCCTGCATCCTCTCCTTTCCCTGCATTCTTTAATGTAAATAATGTGTTCTCGACATTACATCAATGTGTGTATCAACTATAGAGTGAGTATCGAGCTCTCGAAGACCGTCATCGTCAACTAACTACGAATCACCAACAACTACAGAGGCGGCTTACAACTATAGAAGACGAAAATGCTGACCTCAATCAACGCTACACCACACTCGAGCAGGCCCATCAAACCCTCCTGGAGACACCCCAACCATCACAGTTGCCAGGCGTCAAACAACTCGAAGCTTTACTTGAAGTCTACCAAACAGATAATCTAAGAGTCCGGCATAATTTGACCCTACTCAAAAAACACATGGCTACCACCCTTGAAGAGAATAAGCATCTACAGAAGCAAAACGAAGAAAACCTAGAAGCCGCAATGGAAGGCTCCCCCCACGAGATCCACCCAGAATAGTTTAAAGCAGTCCCCTCAGATACAATGAAGACAATCTTGGAAAGCTATGCTGATCTATTAGAAGCACATGATGATATGGAAAAGGAATGAGATGCACTACGCCGCCAGCTCAGGGAACATGAGGAACAACCCAAGGTCATAGAGACAACATCGACTTCAGAGGAGGTAAAGGCATTAAAGGAACAGGTGGAAGAATTGCAAAAGAAGCTACTTGAGCATGAAAGACAACCCTCTCCAATTATAGAACTAGAGCCAGATGAATTGGTGCCCATTGAGGTGGATGAGTCGTATGAGGAACCATATGTTCCTATGCCGATGCCAGGAGGTCAGCAAACCTCGGAAGGAATGGACACCCTGGAAGTCAAAGCACCCGAATTGCTTCAGAAACTCGAAAAGACAGCTAAAACCCACGAAGATTGAGTGGTAGTCCAAATCCAATCAATAGCTAAATTAGAGGGCGCTATCATAAACTCAGAATACTTCTGGAACATGTCACACCACCGCTGGATAGGCACTAACGATGATCAATACGTGCCATACTATGTTCTCCTGGCTGACTACAATGCAGAGATTCAACGACGATGTGGCAAAGCCTCGACTTTCACCACACAATTTGGTCTTGACGATCTGCCTGAACGTGCTAAACAAGGGTCAACTTTTCAACCCACCTAGAGGATCTGTCTTCTTGAGACCTATCCCGAAATGGTTCGTACCTGGAATAACATGCCGTTATTTATCAAATACAACCCCTATTATGTTCCAGTCCTCCGAAGACGCACCTGGCCCGAGTTTGCCATTGCTGTCAAGAACGTCAAAGGCTGTGCAAAGTGGTTAAATTATGTCTATCTAGCACCTCCACAAGGACCTCCCACCGTTGCTTATATGATTTCTACAATCCGTCACTAGAGCCTTCGATTACGGAACACCCCTGATGTGATGGCACAGATGTGCATGAAGGTCTTTGAATTAATGCTGATCACATTCAGAACATTCAAAAACATCAAAGATCCCCATTTCTCAGGAGTTGGCTTCACTTCAAGCAACCTAGACCTTGTATATGACATGAGCATCACCCCCTCAATAAAGGTAATATATGCCTGGCACGCAAGAATAAAATACCTCCCAGCTTGCTTCAACCAGACCTTCGAGGAGATGTTCGTCACAAGGTTCTGGGAATAT
Source organism: Ceratopteris richardii (assembly GCA_020310875.1). Classification (NCBI taxonomy): domain Eukaryota; kingdom Viridiplantae; phylum Streptophyta; class Polypodiopsida; order Polypodiales; family Pteridaceae; genus Ceratopteris; species Ceratopteris richardii. Next base: position 113,911,098 of record CM035442.1, on the reverse strand, counting down.
CACTCATAAATATTCGTACCCAAGCCCTCACATCCCCTCCAACTATTCGCTGTGCAGAGGACCATCCACTCAGATCAATTGCGGGTGCCACATCCAGACGTTCCAGGTCCAGTGGATTGGGATGCATTGTTAACAGACCTAGCACGGGGGCTACGACTAGAAGAACACCACGTTGCTTCAGATGTGGTTCAATACTATGTCCAACGTTCAGCTAGACAAGGGTCTGTCAGAGACGACAGACGCGAGAGAGGGGGGGTGTTGGCAGTAGTCAAAGCACCCAAGGACTCACAAGACAAGGAAGCCAAAGAAGGGAGCCAGAGCAGAGAGAAGGCACAAGCAGACAAAGTAGTCAACGAAGATCTGGCAAGTAGGCCATTCAAATTTTAACTCTGAACTCTTCTTCTTTTCGCGTCTTAGTAGTGTTCAGTCTCAATAACATATCCTCTATAAGAGGTTCTTGATATAGCTTGACTCGGCACCCACTAATATAGTTTGGCAAGATTTCACCTTCTAGAGTGGCCAATTGAACCGCACCACTAGTGGAGATTCTATTAATGATCATGGGTCCATATCCTCGTTTCTCCAATTTGTAGGCATGTTGCTTTAGCGTATAAACCAACACTAGATCTCCTTCTTTCAATCCTTTATCCTTTATATGGGCATCAAAGTATGCCTTTTTCCTTTTCTTTGCAGCATAAATGCCCGCTGTCGCTCGTACCCTCATCTCACCTAAGCGTTCTAGATCAAAGATCCTAGAGGACAACTCATGTCCATTCCACTCGTGCTCTTGTGCTACCTTTAAAGCTCGAATTAGGAAGTCCAATGGTAGCACAACATTCTAACCGAAAACCATATGAAATGGGGTGGCATTGAGTATTGTTTTGTAAGCAACTCAATAAGCCCAAACAACATGATGAAGTTTTTTGTCCCAATTAGAGCGTTTATTATTTACCAATTTGGTCAATACATTACATAGGATCTTATTTGTTCTCTCAGCTTGTCCGTTAGCTTGTGCATGATAGGGGGCCGACTTCTTATGTATCACCAAGAATTCTTGGAGAAGGTTTGTGGTAATCATGTTTGAAGTAGATGCAAAAGTTTCCTCATAATCAATGCCATATTGTTGCGGATATCCTTTGGCAACCAATCTAGTTTTCTAGTGATCAATGCTACCATCAGACTTTCTCTTCATCTTTACCAATGGCTTTTCTTCCTTTTGGAAATTCACATAACTCCCAAGTGACATTCCTATGTATGAAATCCATTTGTGATTGCATAGCACTCATCCAATGTGGATCGTTACTGCATCTTCAAAAGTAAATGGCTCTTCATCTCATGTTGTTGCAATAAGAGAATAATCCACTAAAATCCTTGATGCATGGTGAGAGCTTGATCATGTTCTATGAAGCAAAATATGCACATAATTTGCTATCGTGAAAAGTTTGTTTCAACCACATTGGCATACTTTGTGCACTCTTGGTAGACATGAATTCATTATTTAATAAATTGACAACATGCATATCATGGGTGGGCTGAACTTCATGCTCATTTTTAGCCATATTTTTTCTCAAATGTTCCGCCATATGTGGTTAGAAATTTCCAAGAATTCCAACCATTTTTTGCTAAAAAATTTTAGTCATGTTCCACATTTTTAGCTCTATTTTGTTGGAACTTTTTAGCCCTTTGAGCCTCAGTTGGCTAGTCTACATGGCCATAGTCAAGCACACCACTTTGGAACAAAAAGATGAGTGTATTGAACTCATCTTGTGAGCTAATTGTTGGTAGTTCTTTGCATTCAACTAGAGGGAAAATCGAATTTTCAGCAAATACCACATCTCCACTCACAGTAATTGTTTTTGTCAACGAATGGTACAAATGTTATCCCTTACTTTCAGCACTACAACAAAAAAATATACATTTCTTTGCCTTTTCATCAAGTTTGTGACATTATTGTGATGGCATAAGAGCATATGCCAAACAGCCAAACACGCGCATATGGCTAACCATAGGTTTATGTCCATTTCAATCCTCATAAAGAGTGATGATTCTCAATGCTTTTGTAGGGTAGTGATTCAACACATTGTTCGCACACATGACTGCTTCCATCCAAAACCTATTACGAAGGTGCTTTCCTTTAACCATACATCGTGCCATTTCAAGGAATTTTCTGTTTTTATACTTGGAAACACCATTTTTGAGTATTTATGGCACCATACATTGGTGTGAAATTCCTCTTTGACAAAGAAAAGCATTAAACTCATGTGACATGTATTCACCGCCACGATCTATGTGTAGAGTCAAAAGCTTGTTTGAAAAAAAAAACAGCCATAGCTAAAAATGCTTTGAAGCAAGAAAATACCTCATTTTTTTCTTTCATAATACAACCATGTATGGCTTGTAGCATCATGAATGAAAGTAAAAAAATATGCATGCTTCCCAAAAGCTGGAGTCTTCACGGGCTACATATATCACTATAAACAAGCTGTAATTTTCTTGTAGTGTGTTGACACTGAAGGTCGAGCACAAGCATGGAAGCAGATCAAAGAAGTGGATACACAAGAAGAGAGAGCATGTAGGGAGCTCCAAGACGTATATGTCAAATTTTCATAAGAAATCCCTATAAAAATAGTGATTTTCATCACTAAAAGCCATTGTAAATACCATTTTCCATTTTTTCAACTCCATTTTGTTCAAGACAAGGAGTCCTCAACCTTGAGGAGTATTAGTAGTATCATCCTACCAATTTTCATAATTTTTAGACTTCAATTGAGCCCCCAAATAAGCCTTGGAACCTAATTTTTAACTAGGTCGGACACAGTTTGGACAGGTCCAAAACTACTCAAAAAACTATAAAACGGGCTGGAGAGCTCATTTTTTAGGTTAGCTGTTTGTAGATTTGAGCTTGATAAGAGAGTTCTTTTGTAATCAAAGTCCTTCCATTGTTCCACTCTTGCTCTTGCCTTGTGCACATGTGTGTGTATGTGTGTGCATGCTTGTGTGCTTTCACTTACGCACTTGTGCCTTCACTTGCTTACAGGCTTCATACTAGTCCTCATGTCTCCGTGGATTGACATTTATGAAGTGTATCTCCTGACGTTGGTACTTACCATTGTGCTAGAGCGACACCAAATTTGGCACCGTTGCCGGGGAGAGAGCTTGGAGGACGAGCATGTGATGGTAAGACGTAGAGTAGCAATGTTGGAAGGTAAAAAAATTCATCATTTTTTGTTCAGTTTTTTATTTTTTTCTCCATCTTTATCATCATCACCACCACCACTTCCCATCATCATCTTCTGAGATTTTCTCATCTTTTGAACATACATTCACTTCATTTTCATTGGTGGTTGAGAGCAAGGGGCATACAGGAGGTGGAAAGCTAAAACACTGAAGAAATACACCTCAATATACCCAAAAATTGAGTGAGTCTTCCTATGGCATGACATCACCTGCACCAAGTATCGTGAGTGTGATATCGCAGGTTTGGAGAGAACTTTTGCATCTACAGGCACATAGGAATGACAAGGAGGACATAAGGTACACATATTTGCAAAACTTTTTGAATTTGGACTTCAAAGACTCCAAGTATCATGTCCGGTTGAGTTCAGATATTGCGATACCAGAACTCCCATGTATCACAATACTTGTCGAGTATCGTGTATCGTCTCCCCATGTATCGTGATACCTCACGTGTATTGTGTATCGTCGGGTCGAGTATCGCGTATCACAGAAGCTCAAGTATCGTGTATCTTGAAGTCCAAGTATCGCCAACCTCAAGTATTGTGTATCATGTATTGGGACCATCTGGTATCATGTATCGTCAAGTTGTGTATCACGATACTTCATAAGCATCATGTATCATGACCAATCCAAGTATCGTATCGTGAGTCCAAGTATCGTGTATCATCACTTCTCAAGTATCATGTATCATTTGATCGTGTATCGTGAGACTTCCCAAGTATCCTGTATCACCAAAAGGTTGGTATCGTGTATCGTGGAATTCCTAGTATCATGTATCGTCTTGGATCAAGTATCGTGTATCGTTGCACCCAAGTATCGATGATACTTCCTAAGTATCGTGTATCGCCTGTTCTGAAGCAATCCCAGGAAGGCCCTGTTTCCCTGTTTTAACCCCTAGAACCCTGAACTGGCATAACTTTCTCATACGAAATTTGTTTGTTGTGATTTTGGTTTTGTTGTGATTTTGGGTTCGTTTGAAGTTGACCCTCAGGTGGGATTAGGAAACCAAGGTTTCCCAAAGAATTTTGAGCAATACAAGAGAACCTTGGGACCAGAAGACAAGGCTTATGACCTGAGATCTGGTAGACACTTAGGCAAGGATAGACAAAGCATTAGATCATTTGAGGCTAGTATCAACCATACAGCTAAGTCTTGGGCACAACAACTAATTGGTTATCCCTACATGCTACGTTCCAACACAAGTGATTCAGAAATGTCTTTTAGCATGGAGAGACCCACACGTACCTCAGGTACTGCTTATTTACAGACACTAGAAGGCCCCTATAAGACCCAATTGGAGTATATCAAGACCAACCAATTAGGTGCACGCACCTATGAGGATGGCCAAGATGATCAGTGGTCCAACTCAAAAATACACATCAACCTTTTGGACTTGAACACCTAGTGGTCAAGTTCAAAGAGGGATCATACATTGATAAGGAAGGAACCATGTATGTAGTGACCAGTGTACCAGACAGGGCAGATGAATTTGGAGATATCATTCCTGAGAACGACATAGGAGACCTAGAGCAAGGAGACCTAGGATGAGAACCTAAGACTCCTAGAGGTAAGTTAGTCTTGACTAGAGTAATCACTCCAGATTGGACCCCTCAAGGCAACAAAAGCATAGAACTATTTGTGAATAGAGAAACAGAGGAAGCCTTTTGGAGATTCACGCTAGGTCAATCTAGCCCAATAGTCACCATCTACGAGTTCAAGGATTTAGAGACACCAGGCAAATTTGTGTATCTAGATAACACATCGAAGAAAATGTTCTTGGTAACAGAACATGATAGGCACGCATACACCTGGAAGAGCAAATTGATTTTCCCTCCACTAGGATCTAATATGTCCCACGGCCTCCAAGGAGTAGGATCATCCAAGGCTCATGAAAGCCAGAGGGAAAGAACCAGAGAGAGACCTGAGGTAAGATTTGCACATACCATAGGTAGAGACCGATCAGGATTTGAAAATGAAAGACCTGAAAGGGAGAGACATAAGGTACATAGACATCAAAGAGATGAATAAGATTTTCCATTGCCTAGACCTTGAGAGCACCCAAGAACCCTTAGACCCTCTCAAGTGGTTAAGGCAATGAAGAACTACTTTGATGGGTCAGGAGATCCTTATGATCATGTGGCCGAGTTCAAACAAGTGTTAAGAGCAGAACAAGTTGAGGACTTGTTCACTCACTTTGAGGCATTTGGCTTGAACCAGCTCTAGGAAACCAACCACTAGTTCCTACCAATGTGATTCGAGTTAAGTATGCAGTGGCAGAGGAGAACCTTAATAAAGCATTGGTGCCAATGACCCCTTTGATCTCAGAAAATGACTCTCATACTCATAGTTCAGACTACTCCCATGAAGATAGTCCACATGGTTATTACACAGTCACCTGAGCCTAGTGAGACTTATTCGTATCAATATGAGGCACCACCTATGGAACAAAATTGGGAGCCAAAATACTCCAATGTCATGTACATGAATCCCAACCCGAGGCCTCAATCGAGACAGGTAAGATCACAAGCCCCTAGAGGACCATGTTTTAGATGTCAAGGTGACCATTTCATTCGTGAATATCCCTATCCACAGTCGCCAGGACAAGGACAAAACATCATAATACAAGGCTTTTGTCTTGAGTGCGGCAAAGAACATCTCCCTAGAGATTGTCCTAGGAATCTCTCTAGTGCACCCAAGGTTACACCCATTAATGTGGTAGGCTTAGTGGTGGATCCCAATGCAAGTAACAGTAATGTGGCTCCTATACAGGCAGTCACTAGGGCATAAGACTTAAAACAAGATAAGCCAGCTGAACAATCAGATTCAAGTGAATCAAGAGAGCCTAGTAAGAGGAAAACAAGAACATGGAAGGATACCAGGGAGAGAACCAATCATAAGTGGAATAGAAAGATATATGAGCTAGAAGAAAGCCTGAAAGATGCAAAAACAAAAATAGAAGACATTGCATCTCAAAGTCCCTCGCATGCCAAAGCTCCATCCACTCCACCTCATCCCAGCCCACCACCCACTATAAATAACCCTCAACCATGGCTTGTCCTTGCACATCCAACCCCAGAATGCTCGGACATGTGACGGATGAAAATGTGCATGAAAATGGTAGAGCTAGCTCAGGCTATGCTCGAGACCAATCAATTTTTCAATCAGACAAACCCTGTCAAACCATTTCTAGGGCTTATTAGAAAGATTAGGGAAATTGGTAAACAAGTCGTAGGTTTCTTTGCCTGTACAGGCTCAACCAGTTTTTGAAAGAGAAAGCTCATCGCCAAGGAAAGCTTAAATTCCTAATTCCATGGATGAGGGAGCACCTCTTTGAATTCAATAGTACTCTCAGAGTTCTTGCGGGAAATACAAGAAGAGAAATGGGCCAAGGAGAAGGGTAATCCCCCTCCTATTCCTGAGATCGATGACCTTCATGATCAATTTCCCCAAGACATTCCATCAATCTATGGAGATCAAGCAGAGCAACAAGAAGATGAAAGATTAGATTTTGGATCTAATTCTTTACAAGAGTTGCCACGATTCATAGGCCCATGGGAATCTGAATCTCTCGAGATCAGAGCTCCCACAATACTAGTAAGAAATGAAGACTCAGTGGTTCCAAGGAACATTGATGTCATGAAGAGCACCAAGGTTTAGTGTCATCTTACCGTGGAAGAGCTACTAAAAGTAAAACCCGAGCTATGGAATCATGTGAAGGATCAGGTTCCAAAACTTGATTCGAATATGCCAAAAGCAGGCTCTAAGCAAAAAATAGCACAAATACCTCTAGCCAAAATAGGGGACATAAGTGAAGGTGAAGAAGGTAATACTTATCTTTTGATCACCCATCAAGGTTACACAACCAAAGCGATCATAGATTCAGGTGCTGATGTTGCTATTGCGACCACCTCCTTGTGGAAAGCAATGGGGCAAACCCATAATAAGACCAACTAGAATGAAGCTTCAAATGGCGGATGGCGATGTTGAAAGACATCTAGGATTACTCGAAGGGATAACTCTAACCACTTGTGGTGTAGAGTTTGAACACACATTTGCTATATGTGACTTTGAGAAAAATAATGTCTATGAGATGATCCTAGGAAGACCCTTCCTATGACAATTACAAATAGTACAGGATTGGGGAACCAACTCCTTGTATTTGCAACACTTAGGGGTCACCACCAAGGTCAATCTAAAAGACTATACATTTAGAGATGTACCACCCCTACAATGGAATCCTATCCATAAAGTGAAAGAAGATTCTATCTCCGTGTATTATGGAAGTTCACCCGAACCATCATGGATGCATGAAGATAATCACTTGTGGATGTGCAAGGTTGCAGAGGAAGAGGAAAAATGCCTCAAAGCAAAAGAAGAAGGAACTCCCCCAAGAGATAGACCAATTAACGACCCAGCCTATACACCAATGATATTTCTCGATGAGGAATTAGGGCCTCATGGTTGGGCAAAAATCTTGGCCACCATGGACATTGTTGTCAATGAAGAACAATGGACATCTCATTGTGATGAGGAGGGTTATGATATTTTGGTGTTCATGTTTCAGCCCTTGTTGGAAGAATGTGACTCTAGTGCTGTCATAGAAGAAGAAGAGAATGATGATGATCTAGAGTCCATTGTGATGGATAGTTGTTTTATCTCAGAGAAGCACTATCTAGAAGATGTCGGAGTATTTACTAAAAAAGAAGAAGAACCTCTCACCAACATTAAAACTGTAAATTCAAAGGATGGAAGTCTAGGGGGTCAAAAGAAAAAGAAAAGAAAAGTTGTGAAACAAGAAGAGGAGGAATCATTGTTTGAGGTACCAAAAAATTTCAAGAAATATGAAGTTGAAGACCGTAAAATTTTGGTATGAATGCCTAAGAGAGAGGCCATCATAGGAGAAGCATATGATAATAAAGAAAAGACCAAAAAAATTGTCGTAACCATTGAAGAGAACGAAGAGTGATGTACGTACATACGAGACAACCTAAGTACACAAGAAGATATAGAGCTTATAGCTCTACTAAGGGAATATAGGGACGTGTTTGCATGGCACTATAGAGACCTGAAGGGAGTAGATCCGAA
>CM035442.1:113757776-113897776 GCA_020310875.1 Ceratopteris richardii | reverse complement strand
CATGAAATTCCACTCAATTAAAGATATCATTAATCATCACAAGTAAGAGTTATTTGAGAATAACTCAGCCAAGGTGATTGATCCATCAACCCAAGATATCATAGCCCAAGGAATGTAAGCTAAAGGTTCATACACGCTATCTTGTTTCCTCACCAAGGAATCATTTTTAGTACTTTGGCATCAAGATATGGACACACTTCATATCTTACCAAGATCTCCTCATCACATTTGATCAAAGGTTTGCCAAAATATTATCCAAGTTCAAGATGTTTTCCAAGCTTGTACTCAAGGTAAAAAACATACGACCTAGGTACCAAAAGAGGCATTCACTCGATCACAAAATCCTCAAGCCCTTTTCCCCATGGATATTTGTGGACCAATGAATACACCATCCCTTACTGGATCCCTTTACTTCTTTATATTAGTACACAATCACACAAGTTACACTTGGATGTATTTCCTAAAGTCAAAGTCCAACACTCCTCCAAGCTAAAAAAAGAAAGAGATATCAAGCTAAGAATGAATCATCCACCTCAATTAACACTATCTCTTCAAATGGAGGTGATGAAACTTTGAATTACAAATTTGATCAATTTTGAAGCAAAAAGGCATCAAGCGACAAGTCACACAACCTGATACTGCGTCTTGAAATGGGGTTGCTCAAAGGAAGATCTGACGTTTCATGGAGATGGAAAGAACTATGCTACCTTTTAAATTATGGATCAAAGTTGTGCACACTTCCATGCACATAATCAATCGAGTTTTTACAAGTGCACTCCATAATAGATCACCTTTTGAGGCTTATTATGGAAGAAAGCCTAATGTGAACTATATCAAAGTGTTTGGTAGTGATGCATTTGTTCATGTGCCTAAAGAAGAACGATAAAAACTATCTTCCAAGTCAAAGAAACATATCTTCATTGGATGTAGTGAATAATCCAAGGCATATAAACTATATGATATGGAAAATCATTCAATCACCATCTCAAAGGATGTTATTGTTTATGTTTAGTCTACGTACTCCATCAAAGATCCATGTTCAAATTTGAGAGCCCCCTCAAAATCTAAAGAAGGATGGCCTCTCCTCCACTTTGTGCTTTGTTAGAAGCTTGATGAGCTCACTTCATGCTCTTGGAAGGCTCACTCTAATCCACAAGTGAGTTTTCCCATTTAATTGTCTACTCATTTTTTAGTCTCACACTGATTTCCATTTTGTGTTATGATTACATTGTTTATTGTATTTTGCTATGATGTGTGTGCTCTCAACAAGAATTAAATGTATTAACAAAAGTGGGTTGAGAGGGCAAGAAAAGATTCAGACATGCAAAGATCCCTATGAAGTATCATCTTTCATGGGTAAGCTACTCTTGGATTACATATATGGAGATAAATAGTTTTCCAGAAATAAATGATCACAATAGATGATTTCAATTGCACTTATACATGTTATAAAATATGAGGCATCACATGTAATAAAAGATAAGGCATGTTGCATTTCTGAACCACCTGAGAAGTACTTTGAGAGGGCAAAAAAATGTTGGACATGGAGAGCTCCTTTAAGTGGTAGAGTCTTTCTTATGTGAGTTACCCTGGATATATGGCGACATGTATCTCTCTAACATGATATGATTTGGGAAGCTTACCCTTTTATTTGATTTCTAGGCCCACAATATATATGTAGAGATAAAAGATAAAATAGAGACATTATGAAGAGAAGATTGTACATGTGAGAGATGTAAGGACCTATGTTCCAAATATAATCTTTATATTCCATTGTTCAAACAATTGATGAACACAAGTTTTTGAATAAATCCTAAAACCTCCAAAACTAAAGTAAGATATCCTTCACAAAATATATAACTATTGCACATCTTGAAGAAGATGAAGAAAACACAACTCCATCTTCTCCAAGTTGAAGGGACCTCCTCCTCCAAGCTAGCTTAAGTGAGAGCATGTCAAATAGCCAAGCGTTATATATGCTTGGCTAGCTCTAATTGAGCTCTACCACTAAATATTTTTCACCATATATTTGACAATTTCTTAGAAATGGAACCATTGTGACTATTTCCAAGAGTTAAATTTGTGTTCTTATAAACCTGCAGGTAGGATCCCTAGTTGAAGGTTGCCCCAAAAAATCTAGAAAATATATTTAAAATTCTAGAAATAAGCTAGAATTTCTTGCATGCACACACACACACACACACACACACACACACACACACACATATATATATATATATATATATATATATATATATATATATATATATATATATATATATATATATATATATATATATATATATATATATATATATATATATGTATGTATCTATATATATATAGTCCACACTTTTCTTACTATTATAATAGCTTCAATCTACTTTTTTCTTCGTTAGAATCATCTGTCCGAAAGTTACACTCTTCAAAATTGTTAAAAGTCAAGCTTCAAGTTACAAATTCGTGGGGAATCTTTTGTGGAGATGTGGAGCAATCAAAGGAAGCCAAAAGCCACGAGATTCCATCAAGAAAAGTCACTCAACCACTCCCCAAGTCATCTCAACTAATTCCTCCAAGTTAGGAGGCTGATTTGGAAAGGTAGTTCCTAGATTTTAGGGGCACACTTCTCACTATAAAAGGAGCATGTATCCCGACTTCTTTTGGGCCATCTTCTTGAATTTTTAGCTCATGTAAAGTGAGCACTAAGTGCTGGAGTTTTGATAAGCAAGCCCCTTGCTTAAGCTAGCCCCTTGCTTGCTTGGTTGTTTTTCTTTTAGTAGGCATATCTATGTGTGTGCGCAGGCAGTGTTGCAACTCTCTACCCCTGAGTTGTTAGCATTGGTTCTCCCTCATATTGTATCTATTTGATGTAATTCTTGTCTCATTGGATAGCTATTAGAGTCTATTTATGCTCACAAATTCTCTGGAGCATTCTCTGAGTAATTTGGGAGCAACATTCATTTTAGTGAAGTTGTGTGATTGATATTTATCTCTGTGTGTAGGCTTTGTGGGAAATATTTTGCTCTCTGTTGTAAGGGCTGGTTCTCCTTCTCTATTTATCCATTTGCTATGATTTTTGTTTCATTGGGTAGCTATTAGAGTGCTCTAAAGTTGACCCAAGTTTGAGATTCATTCTCTATATAATCGCTGAGAAAAGCTTGCTGGAGTGAAGTGAGCTCTCTGTTTGACTAGCAGTTGTGAGCATTCAACTAGCTCATGTTGTAGACATTGTTTCTCTTTGTGGAAGCATCCATTTGAAGTAAAATTTGTTTTGTTGGAAAGCTCTTGGTGTCTACTACAGGTCTACAAAAGCTCACTGGAATTCTCTGCATATGCTCTGAGTAAGAGCACTTTTGGTGTGCAGAGGTCAAAGAAGGATACCTGTGGAGGTCATTCGCGCTTCGTCGTTGCTTAGGGGTTGAGATACTTCCCCCATCAGTGGTATCAGAGCATTTGGGCATCTTGGAGGCAGCACATACAAGCAAGAAGACCTCTTGGAGTTGGTGGTTGAAGATTTGCATCAACAAAAGCTTCTTGGAGGTAGCTCACATCAAGGGGGAGCTATTCTACTCAAAGTTTCAAGAGCACAAGGTGTCCATCTAAGAAGAGCTTTGGATTGAGGTAACCTCAGAGCCTGATTTTCATTTTACACACATTGGAGCATTAGCCAAGGGCTAGGTCAAGTATCAAAGACTAGATATGGGAGACTTCAACACTCAAATTGAAAAGCCAGACAAAGGGAACTATCAACCATGGAGATTTAGGGTCTCCAACTATCTTATGGGCAAGGGCCTTTGGGGTTTGATTAGTGGAAGTGAACCAAGACCTAGGTTGGATGAGAATCCAACCAATGACCAGAGAAGGGCCTTTAGGGAATGGAATGAAAGAGACAAGAGGGTTATCTTTATCCTTTCCCAACACATTAGCAATAGCATGATCGTCCATATCCAAGACTTGGATTCAAGCATGAAGGTATGGGAGACACTTGAAAGGCTTTATTCAACAAGCACCAAAGCAAGGAAGATCCAACTCAAGAATGAGCTCAACAACCTTAGGAAGAGCTCAGGGAGTAGCATAAATGACTACATACTTAAGGTCAAGGAGTTATCAGATGCATTGGGATCCATTGGAAGCCACGTAGACGATGACGATCTTGTGGCTTATACTCTCAATGGTTTGAGAGATGATGAGAAGTGGAAACCCTTTACCAATTCAGTATATGTAAGGGATAATCTTCCCGATTTTGAGCAATTGGTTGCTCTCATGGTCACCGAAGAAATGAACATAGGTGGAAGTTCAACTAAAAGCAAGGATGCACAAGTTTTCTATGCAGGTAATCAAAGGGGCAAAGGAAGACGAGGACAAGGAAGGGGCAAAGGAAGGTTTGGAGGAAGGCAAGGCCACTCAAGCAATCAAGGACATGACCAAGGCACCTCATCACAAAGAGGGAGAGGAAGAACAAGAGGAAGAGGAGGACGACATCAACAAAACAGGAATCAAGATGGCGAAGGATGTTACATATGTGGCAAGTTTGGCCACTACGCTAGAGATTGCTACCAAGGAGGAAACCAAAGGAGCTATAATCAAGGATCTTCATACAAAGGCCAAGGTAATTATGCCTCTACAAGTTCAGAAAATGACAATCTCTTGATGATGCACATGAATGGGAATTCAAGCAAAGTAGATAACACTTGGTATATTGATAGTGGATGTATGTTGCTCTAGCACAATGGTGAGAACCACGTTAAGAAGCTTCACCTCCTTAATGTCAATCCGAGGGAGAGGTAGGAGTGATATGAAGATCGTGAATGTGAGATGATGTGAGAGTGAAGGTGAGAAGCACAAAGATGCACACACACATACACACACACACTGAAGAGACAAGCAAGACACAATGGAAGGAGGGAAATTAGCTCTATTACTCAAGAATACTCTTACAAGCTCCAAATGACTCTAATCTCCAACAAGCTACAATGAACCAACCTCAAAAATGAGCTCTCTAGCTCTTTTTATAGTTTCTAGACTAGTTTTGACCGGTTTCACATCTAATGACCGGCCTAGTTAAAAAATAGGTCCTAGATGCTATTTGGAAGGGTAAACGATGTCTAAAAATAACGAAAATTGGTACGAGCATTCTACCTAAGCTCCTCAAGCTCGAGGACTCCTCGGCTTGCACAAAATGGAGCTATGGATTACAGAAATGGGGTTTTCTATGATACATATGTTACAATTAGTGATAATAATCACTGTTGAATGTTTTGGAAAATTAATAAGACATGTATTTGTTTAAAAGATTGATCCGCCTGGCTCCCTGCTTCGTCTTCACATGCTTCCGTGGCGTCTGTGCCTCTGACTGCTTCCAACACCCCCCTCCCTCTCGCTTCTGTCGTCCCTGACAGAACCTTGTTGTGAGGTCTGCCGGATGTAATTCTGTAGGAGGTCTTGAGCGAGGGTGTGCTCTGATACACGAATACCTCGGGCTAGATCAGCCTCGAGTTTCTCCCAGTCGATAGGTTGCGGCTCGTCTGGTGGTGGGAGCTGATAGTGTGTGGAGTACACCATTCGTTCACAGGCGAATAATTGCAATAAGTGTGTCGGCCTGCTTATGAATACTTCTGAATGGTACTCCCAAAAACCGGTGGTGAACATTTCTTCGAATGTTTGCTTGTAACAGGCCGGTAGATATTTGATCCTGCAGTGCCAGGCGTAACACACCCGTAGCGATGGCGTTGTGCTCATATCATAGACTAAATCCAAGTTGCCATGCTCAAAGCCCGGGGTGTTGACATGGGGGGCCTTGATGCGCCGGAAGACTTTAAAGACCATCTGCATCATGTCAAAGATTTTGACAGTCATGTGCGCGGCAATATCATCCATATGTTTTAATCGAGGGAGCCAGTGGCGGATCGTCGCCATCATGTAGCCTACTGTGGGTAACGCGACTGGTGGCTTGAAGTAGGGGTAGTTCAACCAGTCTTGGCACTGCTTATTGTTTTGTAGCTTTATAGCGAAGGCAGTCCAAGAGCGGCGTCGTGGTACTGGTCCCCAGCACGGATTAAATTTTAAGTGAAGCGGCGCTTTTACCCACGTGCTCATCATCTCTGGATAATTTTGCAGTAAATCTTTGCGCCAGTCTGGTTGAAGGATTTCACCTTTCTGCGCCCTTGGTGGCAAGTCCTCTGGCTCGAATTGAGTGGCATGCGTTGGTTTCATGCCGGTTTCTTTCTCGATGGTTAACTGATATTCTGCCATTAACATGAAGTATGGCTTATACTGAAGCTCATGCCCGGATATGTATCGTCGCGGGGCCATTTGAGCAAAGAATGGTGATTGTAAAATTTTTTCTTCAATTATGGCCATGGCATGTAGCTGTGCCTCTACTCTGGCCGAGTGTGTCGTTCCGAGTTCTTCTACTGTCTTCATCCACGCGGGGGTAGGTAATTCGTAGGTCATCTGGCCTTCGGCCGTGACACGTCCGCCTGGGATGGGTATCGGTTCATAAGCCTCTTCGAAGGTCTCCTCCACCGGGATAGTGACAGTTTCTTCCTCAGCTGGTAGCTCAGGTGGGGAGTCTGGCCTTGGTGGTGCTTCATAGATGGCAATCCTAGATTCAAGGTTTGTTACCTGGGCCCGGAGTGCGTTGAGTTCCTCTAAAATTTCAGGGGTAGGGTCCACAGGTGCTGGTAATTCTGCTGCTACTTGTTCTTGTTGTGTTGCTGGTTCTCTGAGCTGTAGCAGTTTGTGATCTTCCTTTAACTTTTGATGTTCTTCGTTCATCCGATCATAGTCCTCGAGCAATCTGACATGGTCGTCTAGCAACATCCGCATCGACTCAGATGGGATGGCCTTGAATCTGCTCGGACTTAGTGGCTGTTCTGGATGATCTAAAGCCGCCTCCAAGTTCTCTCTGTTCTGCTCTTGGAGTCGCTGGTTCTCCTCTTTTGCTGCGGCTAAGTGTCTTCTCAATAAGCCCATATTTCTGGTAAGCGTTGCATTGCGGACAGTCTGGGCTCTAAGTAGGTTATCTAAATCCGCGGTGACCTCTTTGCTTTTTTCTTCACTTTCTATTTCTAACTTGTGATAAGCCTCTCGTAACTCTTGGTACCGGCTGTTCAGTGAGGCGTTCTCAATTGACAACAAATTAAGCTGCGTTTGTAAGTCGTTCGTCGTTTTCTGCAGCTGTTGATAGTTGGTGCCGAGTGATGCAAACTCATCGCGGACTTGCGTCATACATGCGAACATGTGTTGAAATGCTGTGTCTATGGTGGGCGATAGTAGTAGTGAAGTGCTAAATGAGGATGCAGTGATAGTAGATGCAGTGGGAATGGGGAGCGGGGTTGGGACTGTGGATGCAGTGGTGATTGTGGAAAATTGTGAAGTGCCTAAATATGAGGGTGCTGTGAGTGGAGTGGGTGGTGGTGAGGTGGGTGGTGATATGTCCATGCCATTGGACGTGTTTAATGTTGTGACTGTGAAAAGTGGTGTGATTGTGGGTGGTTGCGTAGGTGTGAATACGGGATTTACAAACGTAGAGTAGTTTACAGGGGGGATTGTGGGAATAGTTTGGTGAAACGGGGAAATAGGGGTTAGGGTAGGTTGGGGAGGTGAGACTGGGGAGAAGGTTAGAGGGGTTAGGAAGGGGAATGGGGGTCTTAGAGGTGGGGGAAACGCTGGGAAGGATGAAGGGGCGAAGGGGTTAACATAGGGATGCAGAGGGTTGGGTGTGGGCCTGGTGGTATGAATGGGTAAGGAAGAGGTTGTGGCTACGTAGCTTTGTACAGGTGTGGATGTGGGGAAAGCAGGTGGGTGTGCGGGTGATACAGGATGGGTTGGTGAAAGATGAGGTGAAAGAGGAGTCGAAGGGGTGGAGGTTATTTCGAGGATTGTAGTGGTATGTACAATGGTGGTACGGGGTGGCGAATCTACAAGAATGGTTTCTGCGGTTACTGAACGTTCAGGGGCGAGGCGTGCCTCCCTGGCTTGTGCTGAAGATTGGGCTCCTGTTGGGACACGAATATACTCCCCGGGTTTTGAGAGTAGTCGCACTCGGCGGGGATCGAACTGTGGTAGTTGCTTTCTTTGTAAAAATCTGAGTGCTTCATGGGAGCCTACTGATTGGACTAACTCTCTGAACCCTCTGATATAGGCGTCTTCGAATCCTCCGGAGATGAGTTCCTGTTCAATTAATGCCTGGCTCTCCTCTTCAGTTAACTTCTTTCGTGCCCAGACTTTCTCCATGGTACGATATAATTTCTTGATGGCCAATGTGTACGCTGCGGCTTCGAAAGTTTCATCTTCATATGTGCTGGTGTCGCCGTGTGTGTCAGTCTGTTGGCCTTGGCCCTCTGTCTGTTCCTCTTGTGAGCCCTGGCTGGCTTCATCGTCGCCTTGATCGTCGTCTGTTTCGGTTCTTTCTTCTTCAGAGCCCGACACAGCTTGTCCCTGTGGCAAGTCTCGCGGCGTAGTCGGGTAGCTGGGACGTTCATATTCCTGGGAGAACAGTGGTGCTTCCGAATACTGGAACTCGTTTGAGAATGCATCAGGCATCTCAAAATCAAATGTCGTGTTTATGGGGTCGGCCTCCATATGTGGTATCGGGAAAGAAAACGCTTCCGCACCAATGGTGGTGGGAGCTTCTGCAGTTGTGGTGAGGGGTTCTGTGGTGGTAGCTGCCGGAGGTGCAGCGGTACTCGTGGTGGCCTCCGTAATTACTGGTCTGGACAACCGTATGCGAATAGGTTGTACAGTGGGAGCAGCTTCTGTCTGTGGTCGCTCGGGAGAGGGTTGTGGTGACGGCGACTCTGGCACTTGGAGGCAAGGGATGGTGCCTCGCATGCGCTTACCAGCCCGTGTCCTACTGGGCTTCCTAGCTTTCTTCGCTGTGCTCTTGAATGCCTTCAATTCCTCTCCTGTTAATGCACGCTCGATGGGCAAGTCATAAGCCAAACACATATACACAATTCTTGTGAGTGCACAACATCCGTTAAGCACTTTCTTACGCTCCCATCTGTGCTGTGCCAGGTACATCTGATCTATGATCCAGCTTGCCAGATCAACTGTTTGAGGTCCCGTACATGCCAAATATAATCCGAACCATATTCTTTTGTGTGGCATGGTAAACCTGTCCTGAGCTGGAAATGCAAAGTGTTGCATGCATATTCTTAGTGGCTTTGACAACTCAGGTGTAATGGCCGAAATCTCTTCCCACTTCGTGACATCCCCACGTTTCATCGGTTCTGGAATCAATCTCTCTCGGTCGGTGGGAGTGTGGGTTCCATGAATCTTGATGGCTGCTCTGATTAGGTCCTTAGAGAGATAAAATCTCTTGTAAGGTGGATCATCCACTAGAGTAGGCAATATGAAGGTTCCTGGGATATCCTTATTCTCCGATGCCATCAATGTAGTGATTAAATAATAGCACCTATAAAAATCCGGTTTGGGTAGAGGATCACTGAAATATTCTGTGAAACCGGCTCTGGCCCAAACATGAGTTAAATCTTGGGTGTTTTGTAGGGCTTCGAATTCTCTGGAGAAAAACTGGTACTTTCCCCACGTGCGGTCATCAAAAGTCAGAGAGGATTCAAAGATAAAGTCTGCGTCCGCGAGGGGTCCTGCCAGGCCCTGAAACCAATGAGAGTTCCTGTGTATCTTTTCGGTGTAGCCCATAGGGGGGTTATCGATAGGCATGGGCCCTGGAAATCCCTGAAATTCCGGCGGTGGAGCAGTAGGGTGGGACTCTGCTCGTAGCACGTTGAGTGGTACTGCTGCTACACTGGGGCCTACTCCTGATGTTCCTTCGTCAGTTTGCATGGTGGCTGGTGCGCTAGTGAGAAAGATCTGCTACAAAAGATTAACACATTAGCATGGAAATTAATCAAGATCCCATTAAAGTGAGACCGCAATCCCTTTCCATAACTGATGCGTAACCTATGTAGCCAAGTGCTGTGATGTGATGGATGCAATGTGTCTTGCAGCACTAGTGCAGGTCTCTAGACACCTATATGTTTCAGATCATGCATACATTTCTTGATGAGATGAGATTACGAGTGATGTGGGATGACGGTGTGTGAATGTATACAAGGTTTAAAGGTTAGTAATTGAGTACAAGGTTGTATGTTAGTCGGGGATTGGTTAGACAATGGGTTAGGGGAAGACGGTTGGACAAGCTTTGGTGTCCATCTCCTAAGAGTTTTTGAATGGGTGGTGGGTTTCTGCTGAGGGGCAAAAGGTGGTAACGGGTGTGGTGGTATCGAAGGATGAAAAGGTTTGTGAGGATTATATATTACATGGCTTATGGGTTGAGCTATGATACATGGTTTGGGGACCCAAATCTGCGTGGGTGTGGGTCTATGGGTAAGGTACTTCTTGGCGATCCACATTTGGCGGATGCTCGGACCCGTAGAAGAAGGTCGAGGGGATGGTGGATATCGATTCTGTTTCTGTTCTGCCTTTTGCTTGTTGATCTCTGCTTGGTTGGAGTCCTTTGGTGCTTTTTGTCCTTTTGGCACCCATATTTGTCTGGTGCCGCTTCCTTTGGGAGGTCTAAACTACCTTCCTGGTCGTGTCTTCTGATACTGTCGTCGGTCTGGGTTCCTTTGTCGTGGTTGACTCTGTTGTTGCTGGGGTTGAGAGGTCGGATGGACACTCTGCTTTGGAAAAGAAGGGAGTTCCAACACTTGCGTGACCTGCCCATTAGGAAGTGATGCCTTATTTAACTTTAATCTAGGCCAGTCCGCAACAAGTTTGGAAGGATGAGCACCGCAGGGTGTCGTGCTCATTTGTCCGCTGATGCAACCCACCTGACCTCTGATTGTGCCCTTCTGCCCTTGCTGTTGGGTAACTGTCTCTTCTAGTTTGCAGGAAGTCCCAGGGAAGATCTCCTGTCGTCCTTCTGACTGACAACTATCTATAGCCAAGCCCAAGTGGGTTGTTGTAGACGTAACGTGACTGGTCTGATTAAAGATCTTCCGGTCTTCCGTCGCATGCGTTTCATAGGGTCTAGGGTCACAACAGTCGAGCGGAGTGCGGTTAGGGAAGTCAAGCGGTATCACTCGCTTCTGCTCTAAGGTTCCAATCTGTAAGGAGCCTTGTCTAAGATTTAGGTCCACTGAGTGATCGTATAGCCAATCTTGGCCAAGGATTAGGGGTTCTATTAGGTCGTCATCATGGCACACTAGTAGCTTTGCCGTCATGGTCACATCCTTAACGAGGATAGGAAGGTCCACCTCGCCCATGCAAGGGGTTTCCATGCCTCCTAGGCCTATGAGGTATGCCTCAATTGGCCGCATTTCTATTCCTGAATCCTTATAGTGGGACCATCTAATCGCACTAGTCGCAGCGCCTGAGTCAATTAAAGCCCTGAGTTCTTGGCTATGGTTACCGTGCTCTAGCCTAACTGTAATGAATGGTCTCCTGTCCACTATGCTAGGATGAGTGGTTGACTTTACTTGACACATGGCCATGGGATATCTGGGTGATGTTTCCAGATGGTTATAATGTTCTCTTCCTAGTCCTTGTCTTCTTAGCTTCATGCGCTTAATGCGTTCTATGGCTTCTGCCTGAGCTTCTGCTCGTATTCTATTTTCTTCCTCCTTACGCTTCTTTGCCAACGTGAGTCGTCTAAGCATATCCTCAGTAAGAGGTTCTTGATACAACCTGACTCTACAGCCACTAATGTAATTAGGCATTATATCTCCTTCTAAGGTGGCTAACTGTACTGCTCCACTAGTCGAGAGTCTGTTAATGATCATAGGTCCATAACCTCGCTTTTCTAACTTCCGTGCGTGCTGTTTCAGCGTATATACTAGAACTAAATCTCCTTCTTTTAGGCCTTTATCTTTCACATGTGCATCAAAATATGCTTTCTGTCGCTTCTTCGCAGCGTATATTCCTGCTGCTGCTTTCAGCCTGGTTTCTCCTAATCGTTCCAAGTCCATTATTCTTGCTGATAATTCATGGCCGGTCCACTGATGTTCTTGTGCAACCTTAAGGGTCGGTATCAATAAGTCCAAAGGAAGCACTGCATTCTGACCAAAAACCATCTGAAAGGGAGTTGCATTGAGTACGGTCTTATAGGCCACTCGATATGCCCAAACAGCGTGGTGTAGCTGTTTGTCCCAATCTGAACGTTTATTGTTCACGAGTTTCGTCAGTACGGTACAAAGTATCTTGTTAGTGCTTTCAGCCTGACCATTGGCCTGAGGATGATATGGTGCAGATTTCTTGTGAATCACCATAAAATCCTGTAACAAATATTCAATGACTTGGTTTAGAAAGTGAGTACCTCGATCGCTCACTAACTCTATAGGCAGTCCATATCTTGTAAAGACATTTTCAAATAAGAATTTTGCAGTCGTGTGAGCATCATTCTTTTTTGTAGCCTTTGCCTCTACCCATTTGGTTAAATAATCTGTGGCAACAATAATGTATTCCGCATGTGTACCTTTTGCAGGGGGGTTAATGGGTCCTACAAAGTCTATACCCCACTTAGAAAATGCACGTCCGCCCATCATGGGTTTCAATGGCATTTCATCTCTGCGAGTAGGAAACTGAGTTCTTTGGCACACGTCACATCTCTTTACATAGGTATGTGCATCCATGTGAAGAGTGGGCCACCATAATCCTGCAAAGAGGATGGCTTTGATTATCCTATCTGGTCCAAAATGACCTCCTGCAACACCTTGGTGTGCAGTCTCTAGTATTCTCAGATAATCGCTCTCATGAACACATTGTCTTAGATATCCGTCTCGCCCTCTTTTGTATAAATTATCGCCAATAAGTGAATAGTCTTGAGCTTCCTGCTCTAGACTGCGTTGTCGAGCTAAGGTCATTCCTTGAGGGAATGTGTTCGTCCTCAAGTATGTCACTAAAGGTTCACTCCAGTCTGGTGTGAGAGACACATGATATAATGTAGCATGTTCTACTGGTGGTCTTTCACAACACACCTGACATTCTTTACACAACTTGTAGACATCTGCTTCCATCGTAGGCCAATATACTCCTAATCTATGCAGAGTCTGTAGTGTTCTATGTTTTGAATGATGTTGCGTTAGTGCACCTACGTGTGCTAATTGCAACCATTTCGCATGTTCTGATTCATCTACACAACAAGCAAGAATCTTTTGATTATCCTGTTTGTATATGCTTCCTGCCATTATTTGATATCTCTGAGACTTGGTAATCTCTCCTTCTCTGATCTTTATCCTAGGATTCTTGGGTCCGTATGTCAGAATAGGGACTAACGGCTTAGCCCATTTTGGTGCTATCTCAAGGTTAAACAAGTATGCATCTGGTAGATCATCGGCTACTCCTTGAGGGGCTTCTCCTGAGGTTAATCTTGAGAGGTGGTCAGCTCTAAGATGCGTCTTTCCTTTCCTAACTACCACTTCAAAATCATACTCCATGAGTAATAGAAACCAACGTATCAGTCGTCCGGTGTTACATGGTTTGTTGACTAAATATAATAGGGCTTGATGATCTGTAAAGAACTTGAATTTGTTGGCCAACAAGTAGTGCCTAAACTTCTTTACTGCGTAGATCATCCCTAATCCTTCTCGTTCCGTCGTGGTGTAATTTCTCTCTGCTGCGTTCAGTTGTCTGCTAGCGTAAGCTATGGGGAGATCTATGTTACCTTCATTCGTGGGTTGTGCTAATACACATCCTATGGCGTAATTGGATGCATCCACATGTACATGGAATGGCTTACTCCAATCTGGAGTGGTTAATATAGGTGCTGAGCACAAGCGTCGTTTAAGTTCATTGAATGAATGTTCACATTCATCTGTCCACTCAAAATTGGTTAAAAGAGAGTACAGAGGCTTGGCTATGATTGCATACATGTGTATGAATCGTCGATAATATCCACAATGGCCCATAAATGCCTGTACCTCCTTCACATTAGTTGGTCTAGGTAATTCTGCAATTACCTTCACCTTTTCCTCATCCGTGGAGATTCCATTTTTTGACACAATGTGTCCTAGAATTTTGCCTTGTCTGACCATGAAAACGCATTTTTCGGGGTTCAAACAAACCTGATATTCTCGACATTTGTCAAATATTTGTCTTAACTCTGGGATATGTGTCTGCCTTACATTTGAATGAGCACATAAGTCATCGACGTAAACTTCCAAGCTCTTGCGTAAGAATTCCTTAAAAACATGACACATGAGTCGCTGGAAAGTAGCGGGTGCATTTGTCAAGCCAAATGGCATCACACGAAATGCAAATATGCCCCATTCAGTGGCAAAAGCCGTCTTGTGTTGGTCTTCTGGAGCAATGGCTACTTGGTTATAGCCTGAGAATCCATCAAGAAAGCTGTAAACTTCCTTGCCCGCGACTCTTTCCAATAGGTGTTCCGTGATAGGAAGAGGATAGCTATCTCTAATCGTGGCGGCATTAACTTTTTTAAGGTTAATACACACACGCAATTTTCCATTCTTCTTGGGCACAACCACAATGGGGGATACCCATTCGGTATGCTCAATTTCGTAAATGAATCCTGCTTCTATCAATCGATCTATCTCCTCTTTAATCTTCGCAGCGTAATTATCATTATACGTGTACGGTTTCTGTTTTGTCGGTTTCGCATCTGGAGTCATAGGGATTCTATGAGAACATATATCTGGGTCCACTCCTTTCAAATCTTTGTAACTCCAAGCAAAAATATCTCTATATTCGCGCAATAGGGCAACTAACTCTTCTTCTTCTTCAGTCGTCAAATCATGCCCTATGTATGTGCATTTTTCTTCTTCTCCTTCTATAGCAACTATTATTTTCTTGGTTTTCTCTCGGTTATCATATACTTGTCCATCCTTCTCTTTTCTATTAGGCATTCGTACCATGATTCTTCTATCTTCAATTTCATATTTCTTGAAATTCTCGGGTACTTCAAATAAAGATTCTTCTTTTTCCGTCATGGTTTCTTTCTCCTTTCTCTTCTTGCCTTCACTCTTATCAGTCACTTGAGTGGCTAACCTTACCTCGTTCGTAATTTCCTCGTGACTCTGAGTGTGAGTCTCTACTTCGTAGAAATATTCTTCCTCTGATGCAAAGGGTGGGTCCATGATAATTGATTCTAAATCAAAATCGCTCGCATCCTCAAATGCATCAGTGTTCGGTTCGCACTCTTCTAAAATTGCATCACCCATGATTGGCTCTATCGTGAAAACTGAAATGTCATAGCCATCCTCGTCACAGTGGGGTGTCCATTGTTCTTCATTGATGGCTACATCCATGGTTGCTAGAATCTCTGCCCAACCATGGGGTTCAAACTCCTCGTCTGGGAATACTACAGGTGCATAGGCCGGATCTTGAAGGGTTCGTGGATGTTGTTCTGCACCTAAGGTCCTGGCTTCTAACCGCTCTTCCTCTTGTTTGGCAACTTTACACATCCATAAATGGGTATCCTCATGCAACCAAGAAGGATCTGATTCTAATGAGTGCACGGATTCCGTCTCTACTGGTGTCTTATGGATGGTATTCCATTGTAATGGGGGTACATCTCTATGTGAATAGTCTTTAAGATTGACTTTAGTAGTCACTCCTAAATGTTGCAAGTACAAAGAATTAGTTCCCCAATCTTGTACGATTTGCAACTGACGCATGAATGGTCGTCCCAATATCATCTCATATGCATGATTTTTCGCAAAGTCGCAAATGGCAAAGGTATGCTCAAATTCTACACCACAAGTGGTGAGAGATATGCCTTCTAGTAAGCCTAACGGTTTTTCTATGTGTCCATCGGCCATTTGTAGCTTCATCCTGGTGGGTCTGAGTGCTGGCTTACCCCAACGTTTCCATAAAGCGGTGGTAGCGATGGCTACTCCGGCTCCTGAATCTAAGATGGCTTTCGTGGTGTAACCCTGATGGGTTATAGGAAGATATGTGTTACCTTCCTCTCCTTCGCTTACGTCACCAATCTTTTCCACGGGTATCTCTGGTACCTTCTTATGTGATCCTATTTGAGAGGGTGTGGTAGCTAGCTCAGGGAATTGATTTGCTACGTGCTTCCACAATTCTGGTTTTACCTTTAACAGTTCCTCCAGAGTGAGATTACATTGTACTTTGGTATTCTTGATCACTTCCGTATTTCTAGGGATCACTGATTCTTCATTCCTCACTATTATCGTGGGTGCTCTCATACTAATAGACTTAGCTTCCCAAGGTCCTGTGAACTGAGGTAATTCTTGCAGAGAATTAGATTCAAATCCTGTGGGTTCACTCAGTTGTTCCACCTCTACATCATCATATATAGAGGGGATGTCTTGGGGAAATTGCTCCTGCAAATCGTCTATTTCTTGAATAGGAGGATGAGTTCCTTGTTCTTTTCTCCATTTCTCTTCTTGGATTTCTCTCAAAAATTCATGTGAGTACTTATGTATGGAAGATAGGTTATCTTGACTCTCTGTGTTGGGTACTTGAGACAGGGATGGTGCATTCCTTTCCTGTGTCTCTAGAACAGTAGGGTTCCTAGACTGATCCTTTTTCTCTTTGCTTTCAATCAAGTGTTCTAGCCTCTCCATTAGTCCTTGAAAGTGTAGTTCCGGTTTTGCCATGTTATTCCAATTAAGATACCTAGAGGCTTCGAACAAGGCTTGTGCTAACTCTACCATCTTCATGCACAGTTTAGTTCTCTCAATTTCTAGATCAGCTCGAGGGTAGTTTTTACTCATTTCCGTGACTTGAGGTCCTTCTTTTATTCTAGCCTGATATGCACGAAACATCATGTCTAGATCTTCCGGTATGGGTTCCGCTAAGACTGATCCTGATTTCTGAGCTGGGATGTCTTGGTTTGATTCTTGTGAAGCCAATTCTTGTATTTTGGCTCTAGATTCTCTTAGACTTCCTTCCAACTCACTTATCTTTTTACTCCATTTTCTCTTTATCCTTTCTCTAGAATCTTTCCAAGATTTTGTCTTTTTACTACTCGATTCTGCAACTTCACTAGTTTCGGCTACTTTCTCTTGATTAAGCTGTTGGTTTTGTAAGAGTGCCTGGGCTCTAGTTATAGCTTGGATGGGCACGTACGTAGGGTTGGATGCATCTGCGTTGTTTACAATACCTATCACGTTGATCGATGTCACATTTGATGTGTTAACTGGGTTCTTAGGACAATCTTTGATTATGTGCTCTTTGCCACAATCGACGCAAAAGCCTTGGATGCTATAGTACTGCGATTGCCTTGCTATTGGGGGATGTGGACAATCCTTTATGAAATGATCTCCTTGGCACCTAAAGCATGGTCCTCTAGGGCCCTGTGGTCTTTGTTGCCTCAATTGGGGCCGTGGGTTTGGGTTTGCGTACATCACATTGGTATAATCTGACTCCCAACTAGGTTCCATTGGTGGACTATCATAATGATATGTCTCCACATGCTCTGGTGACTCCGTGTAATAGGCGGGTGGACTAGTTACATGGGTAGAGTCAAAACTGTTTGAGTTCGGGTCACTTTCGGTGATCAAAGGTGAAGAAGGCACTAAGGCCCTACTTAGGTTCTCTTCTGCAGCAGCGTATTTGACTGAGATGACATTTGCTGGTGGGGGTGGCTGCTGAACTAAGACAGGTTGAGGTCTCTGTTGAGCCTGGTATGGGTAGTTCTGGGGAGGCCTATAGTAATAAGGCTGAGCATTGTATTGGCCTTGATACCTACCGGGCTGCTGGTATGTTTGTGGGTAGTTCTGTCTCACGGTTTGTTTGTTGTACGGGCAGTCCTGAGCCGTATGATTTGTATATCTTCTCTCAATTGTGCAATATTGGCCACTAGGGTTGGCGTGAGGTTGAGGTGCATTGGGGCACATGTTTGCCAAATGATTTCCACCACAAGCGTAACAACGTACATTTGTAGGTAGCTTGGGGACCTGTTTACTAGAAACTCCTAGTTTTTGGGCCACTTTTTCTGCTAGGTCCTCTATCGAATTAGACAATTTTGTGGATGCTAGAGAAGAACAATCTGAGTCCTTATAGACCTTTGAGAGTTCTAATTCATCTCCTAGGTTGTCCTCAATGTCTATACATATTCTTACACACTCCTCTAGCGTTCTGGGTTCTTTTAGGTACACATAAGAGCGTAGTTTAGCGCTCAACAAACCATCTAGGAACAGTGATACTTGTTTGGGTTGTGAGGGTAGCTCTTGCATTGGACATCGTTCGACATATTGTCTGAATCTACGACCTGCCAGTCTTACTGTTTCCTGAGGGGTTTGCTTAAAACTATGAATCAACGAAGACGTGTCATGTCTAACCCCACTTTTAGAGAATTCAGTAATGAATGACTCTAAAAAGTGATGGATATCTCTAAATTGCCTTTGTTGCAGTGGTTGGAACCAAGTTAACGCTGTATTCTTTAACGTTAGTCCAAATGCATTGTACTGCGTGAACATGTCTTCAACTTGTTCTGCTCTTAGCACTTGCTTGAATTCTGCGACATGGTCATAGGGATCTCCAGTCCCATCAAAATAATTTTTCATTGATTTTACTAATTGTGTAGGTCTCAATACTCTTGCATGTTCACGTGGTCTAGGTAGAGGAAATTCATCTCTACCACCTGGTATTCCATGATCTCTTTGTCCATCCGTCCTATTAGTGTTCGTGGTTGTTCTATCTCTCCCTATGGGGTGAGTGAAGCTTACTTCCGGTCTCTCGTAATTTCCTTCTCTTTGATTTCCATGGGCTGAGGATGTTCCTGCCCCTTGTTGATTTGCATTCATGTTCGTTCTGGATGGAGGGAATATCAATTCACCTCTCCATGTGTATGTGTTTTTAGCGCGTTCAGGCACCACAAAGACTCTTTCTGAAGTCTCATCCAGGTATACAACCTTTCCAGGTGTATCTGGGTCCTTGAATTCATAGATTGTGATGATGCCTACCTCACTGGGGTTTTCCTTTCTGTACCTCCAAAAGGCTTCATCTGTCTCTTTATTTATGAACAACTCGGTGCTCCTGTTATCTTGAGGGATCCACTCTGGGATGATTACTCTTGTTAATACGGATTTCCCTCTCGGTGTTCTAGGTTCTTCTAACGGTTCTTTTCCTTGAAATTTCCCTTCTGTCTCTAATTGGATTGTGCCAAACTCATTAGTATCGTTTGGCTGCGTACTTAGGATGTACATGGTTCCTTCTTTGTCTATGTAAGCGTCTCTCTCAAATTTCACCACTGGTCTTTCCAATCCAAAGGGTTGATCAGGGTTGTGCAGTTGCACCACTTGCCTCTGCAAACCATCCTCATAGATGCGAGCACCTAATCGGTTGGTTCGGAGAAACTCTAACTGCGTTCTATAGGGTCCTTCAGGTTTTTCTAAGTATGCTACATGAGATCCTCCTGCTGGTCTGTCTGTGCTAAATGCCATTTCTGATTCACTTGATTCTGAGCTCAACTCGTAGGGATAACTATTATTCAATTGCTGAGCCCAAGATCGTGCAGTGGTTCTTACACTAGCCTCTGATGATCTAAGGCTTCGTCGATCCGACTTACCTATATGTTTGCCTGATCTAAGGTTCATTAATTTCCTTCCTTGCTCACTCAATTACACACTTAGATCGTCAATGGCTCTTTGTGATTAATTCTTGATTCTTTTTAATTCTTCTTTGGATTCTTGTCTTAATATATGCGTCAGGAATTCGACTTTCCGTTATAGTTTTGGGTTCTCGTTCCGTCAGACTTAGGTTCTTTTCTTTAGGTTTTCGCGTCACACACACCTTTACTTTAAGTCTTAGACTTGAAATAATTAAGTATCTTGAACTTGAGGCGTTCCTATCGTCTTAAATCCACAATGCTAACGTTTAGCCTAAGCTAAGAATTGACTGAGGGGGTTGAGTAATCTTCCAACCTCGAGTCGGCTTTTCTGATTGCTCGGATGTCCTGTTGCCCAAGAAGCCGTGCTTCCCAAGCTCTGCTGTCTCCACTGCCTTGCTTGCTTGCCTTGGATTGCCCTTGCTAGACCTGGAAAATTCCAATGTTAGACCAATTCACAAGATGATTAAACACTTGAGTATATACACCTTTTAAGCTCAAATTTTCAATGTGTGCCCCCTGACTTCCTAGTCCCAAACTAGGTGAACCTCAAATTAGCCTATCCAAAAATAGATGTATTCTTTATGAAAAAAACAGTTGAGGTCACGTAGTACTCGTCACGAGCTTTCTAACGAGCTATTAAGCTCAAAAAACGGACTTCGGATGAAAAAGTTATGAGCGTTCAGGCCTTGGGGGGTAAAAACTGACAATCCAATTTTCCCTCAAATATGAGCTAAGGGGTCTCCTATGAGTCTAATGGTCCAAAAATTTTCCAAAAATACCCTCAAATTTGGTCAAAAATTGAAGTCCAAAATTTGCGATGGGGGTGGGCAATCGCGATGGTCTGGGACCGTCGCGATGGTCCAAGCGAACCGTCGCGATGGCGTGGGATTTGGACAATCGCGATGGCCCGAAAAGACGAACCGTCGCGATGGTCCAAGCGAACCGTCGCGATGGCGTGGGATTTGGACAATCGCGATGGCCCGAAAAGACGAACCGTCGCGATGGCTCGAAGTGAACGATCGCGATGGCGTGAGGTCGAACCGTCGCGATGGTCCAAAAAATGAACCTTCGCGATGGCGTGATCGGGCGGACAATCGCGATGGCGCGGTCAACGGTCAACGGTGGACAATCGCGATGGTCCGAAGTGAACCGTCGCGATGGCGTGGGATTTGGACAATCGCGATGGTCCGATTTTGGGCTGTCGCGATGGTCCAAAAGTTGAACCGTCGCGATGGTCTATCGTGACACGTGGCACTGTCGTGGCGATGGCATAAGCCAATCGCGATGGTCCGGGGTCCGCTGAACCGTCGCGATGGTCCAAGTGGACCGTCGCGATGGCTCAAGTGAACCGTCGCGATGGTCCAAAAAAGCGAACCGTCGCGATGGTCCGGCCGAGCCGTCGCGATGGCGTGAGCCTATCGCGATGGTGCGACACAATCGCGATGGTCCGAGCCAATCGCGATGGTCCACCAAACAATGAATTTTCAAAATGCAATTTTGGTTCCGTGTATGCGCAAGGGTCGCCTATCTAGTGGTGTGGTCGCCTACCTCAAAAACCGAAAAGTGCAGACCATCGCGATGGTCCGCCACACTCGGAAATCTCTGACAGAAAGCACATTTTTTACCTTTTGGAAGCTTTCCTGATGCTCTGAAGCTCTGTACCTGCAAGAAAACTCAAGAAAACACAAGTGCATACAAGCGCAAAAACTCTCTCTCGCTCTCTCGCACGCACAAATGAGGGGAAATGAGGTGAATGGGTGGATATGGTGAATTTTCTGATTTTTTTGGAAATGGAGATGATGATGCGATGATGAAGATGGAGTGTGGGAGAGGTGAAAAACACTAAAAACTAAGTAAAAACAACAACAAAAACTGAAATTTTTACCTTCCAACGCCTCTTCTTGCTATACTCTTACCATCACACATTCGTCCTAGACTCGATCCCCGGCAACGGCGCCAAATTTGGTGTTGCTCTAGCACAATGGTGAGAACCACGTTAAGAAGCTTCACCTCCTTAATGTCAATCCGAGGGAGAGGTAGGAGTGATATGAAGATCGTGAATGTGAGATGATGTGAGAGTGAAGGTGAGAAGCACAAAGATGCACACACACATACACACACACACTGAAGAGACAAGCAAGACACAATGGAAGGAGGGAAATTAGCTCTATTACTCAAGAATACTCTTACAAGCTCCAAATGACTCTAATCTCCAACAAGCTACAATGAACCAACCTCAAAAATGAGCTCTCTAGCTCTTTTTATAGTTTCTAGACTAGTTTTGACCGGTTTCACATCTAATGACCGGCCTAGTTAAAAAATAGGTCCTAGATGCTATTTGGAAGGGTAAACGATGTCTAAAAATAACGAAAATTGGTACGAGCATTCTACCTAAGCTCCTCAAGCTCGAGGACTCCTCGGCTTGCACAAAATGGAGCTATGGATTACAGAAATGGGGTTTTCTATGATACATATGTTACAATTAGTGATAATAATCACTGTTGAATGTTTTGGAAAATTAATAAGACATGTATTTGTTTAAAAGATTGATCCGCCTGGCTCCCTGCTTCGTCTTCACATGCTTCCGTGGCGTCTGCGCCTCTGACTGCTTCCAACAATGTAGCAACCATATGAGTTGCAATGCTTCTTGGTTTACTAATCTACATGTTCCCAAAGGTAAAGGATGTTGGA
The DNA here is from genome assembly GCA_020310875.1 of Ceratopteris richardii. NCBI lineage: Eukaryota > Viridiplantae > Streptophyta > Polypodiopsida > Polypodiales > Pteridaceae > Ceratopteris > Ceratopteris richardii. The sequence goes on along the minus strand of CM035442.1, from coordinate 113,875,575 downwards.
GATAGACGTCTGCGGAAGCACGCGAACAGCACAAGGAAGAAGAAGAAGCTTGGAGCACAACACACAAGACTGAATGTATTACTAGAGAATGTACAAAGATAAGTAGCCCATTAGGGCAATAGGCGTATATACAAGCCGGGGGAAAAAAAACCTCCTAAAGAGGGAAAAAAGTGCCCCGGCGGTCCTAGAGTGTTCACACACATCACTACCTAAATATATCAACAAATCCCCCCTGGGAGTGATGCGGTGAACAAGGAGCTGGCACTCATGTATAAGGAAGTGCCAAGCTATGTGGAAATCACTCCACAAAAGGAAGTAAGCCCAAAGCTTTGCGGAAAGCTTCAAACTTCTCCCTAGGCAGAGCCTTCGTGAAAAGGTCTGCAATGTTCTCCTGCGTGGGCACATATGCCAAGCTGATCTCCCCAGCAGAGAACCTCTCCCTGACATAGTGATAATGCACCTCAATGTGCTTAGTGCGAGCATGGAACACAGGGTTCCTCGCAACTGCCAATGCGCTCTGACTGTCAGTGAAGATGGTGGTGGCAGAAGACTAGCCAACACCCAAATCAGCCATAAGGCATCTGAGCCACACACACTCAACAGTGGCTGTGAAAGCTGCCCTATACTCAGCCTCACAACTGGAAGTGGCCACAGTAGGCTGCTTCTTGCTCAACCAAGATATACATGAGCTACCAAGCATGAAGCAAAAACCACTGGTGGACACACGAGTGTCATAGCAACCAACCCAATCTGAGTCAGAAAAAGCATGCAAATCTGGCGGTAGTGATCCCCCCTTGGGATAAAACAACCCAAGTAGCCGAGTACCACTCAAGTAGCGAAAGATGCGCTTAACCGCTTTCCAATGCGTGACTCCTGGGCAATGCATAAACCTGCTCATCTGTGAGACAACAAACTGAATATCTGGCCGAGTAATGCATAAGTAAATCAAGCATCCAACAGCTTGCTGATAGAGAACAGCATCAAATGCATCTCCAGCATCATGAAGACTCAATCGTAAACCTGTCTCCATAGGAGTGGCAATAGGCTTACAGTCTTCAAGGCCAAAACGCTGCAATAATGTGTCAATATATTTCGTTTGACACAAAGCCATTCCACCATCAACCTACATAAACTGAATGCCCAAATAGTGATGCAAATGCCCCAAATCAGACATCTCAAATGAGGCATGCAAATCAGCCTTAAAATCAGCAATATGTGTCTCAATAGGACCAGTGAGCAGCATGTCATCAACATAGACAACAATGATCAGAAGCACATCATTAGCACGCTTAACATATAAGGTGCTTTCAGTTGGACTATTCTCAAAACCATGTGCAATCAGATAGGCATGTATCTTCTCATACCAAGCACGTGGTGCTTGCTTTAAACCATATAATGCCTTCTTTAACCTGCAAACCTGGTTTTCATGCCCTTTCTGCACAAAGCCACGGGGCTGAAAAACATACACTTCTTCATGCAAGTCACCATTCAGAAATGCTGTTTTAATGTTCAACTGATGTACATTCCAACCATGATGGGCTGCAAGTGCACAAATGCTGCGAACAGTAGTCATACGGCATTTAGGTGCAAAGGTCTCATCAAAATCAATGCCTCTTTCCTGTGCATAACCCTTTGCAACAAGCCTAGCCTTATACCTGTCAACTGTACCATCAGGTTTACGCTTCAGCTTGTATACCCACTTAGTGCCAATGGCCTTCTTGCCAGGAGGCAAGTCACATAAAGACCATGTACCATTCTTCATTATAGCATCATATTCAGATTGCATAGCAGCCATCCAATTTTCTGAATTTTGTGCTTCATCAAAAGAAACAGGCTCATTCTCATCATAGAGACTAGATGCAGCCATAGCATAGCAATCTGATGCAAAGGAGGCACTATGAGAGCCTGAACGAGTACGATATGACAAAGGTGCATCTAATTTGCTGTCACGCAAAGTCTGCACCAGCCATTTTGGCATAGTTTTTGCCTGCTCAATATCAGCTCTCTCATCAACAAGTGCATCATGTAAATCTGCATCAGAAATAGAATGATCTGCATCATCATATGAAACCTACAAAGGCTGAGAAGTTGCCTCATTAGGACCAGCACTAGCCTATCCACCTGTAAAAAGAGGCATCAAAGTATCATACATGTCTTTGGAGCTAACAGATGTCTCCTTAGTACATGAAAGCAATGGCTGAATAGCATCTTCCACAAAGACAACATCACGGCTAACCAGAATGCGTTTAGTCTGTGGATGATACAGACGATAGCCTTTACTTTCAGAACTGTACCCAACAAAAATACATTTTACTGCCTTATCATCCAATTTTCTGCGATGTTGTTCAGGCACTAATGCATATGCCAAACAACCAAAAACGCGCAGATGAGCAACAGATGGCTTGCGGTCATGCCAAGCCTCATATGGAGTGATAGACTGCAACGCTTTCGTGGGACACCTGTTCAGTACATATGCTGCACACATGACAGCCTCAAGCCAGAAACTATGTGGTAAAGCCTGACTTTTGACCATGCACCTCGCCATCTCCATGAGTGACCTGTTCTTTCGTTCAGCAACTCCATTCTGTTGAGGTGTATACGGCACTGTACACTGGTGTTTTATCCCACGTTCAGCCAGAAATGCATTAAAATCTGAAGACATATATTCCCCCCCTCGATCAGAACGGAGGGTGCCCATTTTACATGCTGACAGATTTTCAGCCAAAACCAAAAACTGTTTGAAGCACATGAACACTATGGACTTTGCTTTGAGTGGATATACCCATGCATGCCTGGAAAAATCATCAATGAAAGTCACGAAGTAAAGGTAATTTCCAAAAGAGGGTGTCTGCATAGGACCACAGACATCACTATGTACAAGCTGCAATTTCTGCATAGCCTGAACTGAACCATCTTTTGGAAAGGAAGAACGCTGCATTTTGCCCAAAATACAGCCTTCACAAACATGTTTTCCAGGTGCCTCAAGTTTGGGCAAAGAGGACACCATTTCAGATTTCTGCAGGCGTAACAAACTAGCAAAATTCAGATGACCAAAGCGTGCATGCCAAAGCTTTGCATCTGACATAGCCTGAGAATCATGAACTGCACATGCCGAATCATTCACAGATTTTTCATAGTCTATGAGCTTATACAGCCCACGACATAAAATGCCAGAAGCAATAATCACATCGCCATTTGAGAGATCATGGACTGTACACCTGTCATCAACGAATTTCACAACCAAGCCAATCTTGGCTAATGCAGAAACTGATAACAGGTTCTTTTTGATCCCTGGCACAAATAAAGCATCTGAAAAAGTGAAAGAACTACCATCAGCAGTAGTCAGAATGATCTTACCAACTCCCATAACAGGATAAGAGGAGTTATTGGCACATGTGACAGTATTCCCTGTAGGGGCAGGCTCGAGTGAAGAGAAGAAACTGCGCTGCGAGGTAATATGTTTGGTCGCCCCACTGTCAAAGTACCAAACATCTGAGTCTACTACAGACATGCACTGATCATGTGAAGATGGGTCAAAACTGCAGACAGTAGTAAACGCCCATTCTTCTTCCTGCACAAGATTTGCAGACTCTGTTTTTGGTGTAGAGGCCTCTGCAACAACCATTCCAGCCTCTTTCTTCTTTGCCTCTTTAGCAGCCAGTTTTGGACAATTCTTTATAATATGATCATTTCCTTTACAGTACTTGCAGAACAATTTCTGCTTTTCTGATTTCTTCTCATCTTTATCCTGGTTCTTCGATTGTGCAGCATTTGCAGATTTCTGCTTACTAGTAGAAGAGCTCCATTTTCCTTTGCCCTTTTGACTAGCCAGGAAAGCTTGATCTGCAACACGCATAATGGACCTGTTCTGCCTGGACTGATCTTCCTGCAACAGAACAGAGACTAATTCCTCAAATGACAAGGCATTCAGATTGCCTTTCATCATCAACCGAAGAGTAGAGGCAAAACTCTGATATGAATCAGGAAGACCATTCAGAACGGTCTGCACAAGTGAGCTATCTGGTATAACCTCATCAGCAGAAATCAATTGTTCCTTCAGGTCTTTGATCTTTGTAAGAAAACTGTCCATAGAATCACCTTCATTCATGTGCTCACTCTCCAACTGTTTTTGGAGGTAAGCAACACGAGCCTCATTCCTAGCCTGGTACAAAGTGGTAAGTGTATCCCAAGCATCCTTTGCTGTTCTGCAAGAGCGAATGTGAGGAATAATGGCACGTTTGACAGACAAGGCTATCAATGCATGTGCCTAGGCATCTCTGCCATCCCAACGAATCTGCTCTGCAGTAGGTGCAACAGAAACAACAGCACGAACAGGAATCTGCGGAATATCATCTTCGACACCATCTTCATCAGCTCCAACACCTGTATTTGCAGTACCTATCGTTACAGGTGTAACAGGACGTCTTTCAACACCCTGCACAATGTTCCACAATCCTTTTGCAACCAGTACATGTCGCATCATATAAGCCCATAATGGGTAGTTGGTACCATCCAACTTATCCTCAACAGCCAACATACGAAATACATCACTGCTTTTAGCCATGGCCAGTGACTAAAATACCTTGATGCAGAAAATTGACTGTATCTCAAAAAGTTGAACAGAACTGCCCAGACGAGTTCTACTACACCTGTAGCAGACTTCGAGACGCTTAAACTAGCGAACAGAAACTGGTATATACCTTTGGCACAAAAGGACGAAATAGCCTGCACAAGTGCTGCGATAGTGCGTTCGGAGGCCGAAAACACCCTGAGTATGCTCACCAAATTTTGTGCGAATCTGAGACTACAAACGGAGGAGTGTCGACGGCGCCCTAGAAGAAGCGACGACCTGCTCTGATACCAATTGTTGGAGATAGACGTCTGCGGAAGCACGCGAACAGCACAAGGAAGAAGAAGAAGCTTGGAGCACAACACACAAGACTGAATGTATTACTAGAGAATGTACAAAGATAAGTAGCCCATTAGGGCAATAGGCGTATATACAAGCCGGGGGAAAAAAAACCTCCTAAAGAGGGAAAAAAGTGCCCCGGCGGTCCTAGAGTGTTCACACACATCACTACCTAAATATATCAACAAAGGACATGTAGAAACAGGTGATGATACAACCCATGAGATCTCCCATGTTGGAGATGTAGCTTTGGATGACAAGGAGGAAGGAAGATGTCTCAAGGATGTCTTGCATGTACCTACTATCACAAAGAACTTGGTGTCCGTTGGGCAAATGGTTGAAAGAGGCTATCAAGTAAGGTTCAACAAAGGTGGATGCTTTGTGGAGAACCCTAAGCAAGGTTACAAGGTCATAGCAAGAGGGAAGAAGCAAGGGAGACTCTTCACTTTGGAGGTAAATTCTCATTCCACTCAACATGTCTACTTCACATATGGAAACAAGAGGATTTCGGAGTTGGACTTTTGGCACAAGAGGATAGGTCACATCAACATACAAAGAATGAAGGAAATGCAATTCAAGAGGCTGGTTGAAGGTCTTCCCAACTTCCAAGGACAAGGTATGAAGCATTTATGTGAATCTTGTCAACTAGGGAAGCAAGCGAGACTTCCATTCAAGAAGAGTGGCTACATAAGCCAACATCCATTGGAGTTGATACATACAGATGTGTGGGGGCCAACCAAAGAGCAATCCATTGGAGGTAACAAGTACTTTGTCACTTTTATAGATGATTGCACAAGGATGGTTTGGGTTTATTTCATCAAAAACAAATCAGATGTGTTTACATGTTTCAAAGCATTCAAGGCAATGGTAGAAAAGGAAACAGGTACATATATCAAGAAGCTAAGGTCCGATGGAGGGGGAGAATATTTTTCCAATGAGTTTTCTGATTTTTTAATCAATCAAGGCATCAAGAGGCAAGTAACATGCAGGTACACACCCCAACAAAATGGAGTAGTAGAGAGAAAGAATAGATACATTGCCGAGATCGCTAGAGCAATGCTTAATGAGATGAATGTACCTAACATGTTTTGGAGTGATGCAGCAAATACCGCCGTGTATCTTATGAATAGGGCTCCTACCTCAAGGATCCATGGCTTGACACCATATCAAGCCTATTATGGTAAGAAACCTGATCTTTCCCACTTGAAGATATTTGGATGTACTTGTTATGTACATGTGCCAAGTGAATTGAGGCACAAGCTACAACCAAAGGCAGAAAAGTGTGTGTTTCTAGGATATTCAAATGATCATAAAGGTTACAGGTGCTTCAACCCAAACACAAAGGACTTGAGGATATCAAGGGATTTAGCATTTGATGAGCTACTCCCTTGGTATAAGAAGTATGATTGTATGCAGGACTATGAAGAAGAAAAGCATGGACATGATGAAGAACAAATCGACCTAGAGCTAAGCGGCCCAAGGTGTTCCATCAATGAAGATAGTTCAAGCATGAACTCACCATGGAGGGGGAGATCTTCATCAAGCTATGAAGCACAATCAATCAACAAAGGCAAAGCAACATTGGTGGAGTTGGATGAAGAAGGTAATGAAGTTGAAGATGATGAAGGACACATGATGGAGAAAGAAGCCACGTCAAAGAAAGAGATCAAGTTCCCAAGGCAAAGGAGGTTTATTCCTCCAAAAGGTGAAGAAAGGAAGTCTTCTAGAGTTAAGTATCCAACTCAAAGGTTTACTTATGATTCATACATGGCAACACATTATGCATATATGAACAAAGTAGTAGAAGATCATGAGCCTGATTGCTATGAAGATGCAAGCAGGTACACCGAATGGAAAGAGGAAATGCAAGAAGAGATCGACGCACTTGAGGAAAATCAAACATGGACTCTAGTGCCCAAGAAGGATAACATGAAGGTAATAGGTAATAAGTGGGTGTATAAAGTAAAGAGGAATTCAGATGGATCTATTTCTAGGTTCAAAGCAAGATTGGTGGCCAAGGGTTTTGCAAAAACCTATGGAGTGGACTTTGAAGAGACATTCAGCCCCGTGGCAAAGATGAGCACCATTAGGACACTCATTGCAATGGCTACTAGCAAAGGATGGAAGCTTTTCCAATTGGATATCAAGAATGCCTTTCTCAATGGAGACTTGGAAGAAGAGGTATACATGGAGCAACCACTAGGTTTTGTTCATAAAGAGTTTCCACATCATGTTTGTAGGTTGAAAAAGGCACTTTATGGCCTAAAGCAAGCTCCAAGGGCTTGGAACCAAAGATTGGTGGACTATTTGATCAAATGTGGTTACAATCAATGCAAGGCGGATCCATCTCTCTTCATCAAACAAAGAGGAGAACTTGTAGTCTACATGTGTGTGTATGTAGATGATCTTATCATTACAGGTAATGATTCAAAGGGCATTGAGGAGATCAAGGCAAAGCTTGGAAAGGAGTTTAGGATATCTGATCTTGGATATCTTAGGTATTTTCTTGGCATTGAAGTTGTATACAAAGAACAAGGTATTATGCTCATACAAAGGAAGTATATTCTAGACCTACTTGAGAGGTTTGGGATGCTACATTGCAAGCCGATTTCAAATCCCATGGAAGTTAATGTAAAGCTAAGCTCCATTGATGGAGAGCCATTAGAGGATGTAACTTTGTATCGATCTATTGTAGGCTCTTTCAATTATGCCACAATAACTAGGCCTGACATAGCATATGGAGTTGGAGTGTTATCACAATTTATGCATAGTCCAAGGACTACACACTTGCAAGCTGCAAGAAGAATGTTACGATATCTCAAGGCCACTATAAATGAAGGATTGTTCTATTCATTTGATGATGATATGCAGGTCAAAGCTTATTCTGATGTGGATTGGGCCGGTTCCAAGGAGGATAGAAGAAGTACAAGTGGTTACCTAGTCATGCTAGGTAGCAAGATCATCTCATGGATTTCAAAGAAGCAACCCACGGGGGCATTATCTTCCATCGAGGCTGAGTATAGAGCTTTGGCTCAAGTCACATGTGAGCTAATGTGGATTAAGAAGTTATTTATGGAGCTTAATTTGCAGGTTGACACATATCCAATTTTTTGTGACAACATGAGTAGCATTCATCTAGCATCAAATCCTGTCTATCATGCTAGAACCAAGCATATTGAAGTGCACTATCACTTCATAAGGGAAAAGGTGATATCCAAGGAAGTTTCAGTACATCATATTGGTACCAAGGACCAAGTTGCTGACATGTTTACAAAGGCTTTGGATGGGATGAAGATTTCAAAATTCAAGCAATGCATCAACATGAAGGATCTTGGATGAGGACGAAGAATTGAAGCTTGAGGGGGAGTGTTAAAAGTCAAGCTTCAAGCTACAAATTCGTGGGGAATCTTTTATGGACATGTGGAGCAATCAAAGGAAGCCAAAAGCCACGAGATTCCATCAAGAAAAGTCACTCAACCACTCCCCAAGTCATCTCAACTAATTCCTCCAAGTTAGGAGGCTGATTTGGAAAGGTAGTTCCTAGATTTTAGGGGCACACTTCTCACTATAAAAGGAGCATGTATCCCGACTTCTTTTGGGCCATCTTCTTGGAGTTTTAGCTCATGTAAAGTGAGCACTAAGTGCTGGAGTTTTGATAAGCAAGCCCCTTGCTTATGCTAGCCCCTTGCTTGCTTGGTTGTTTTTCTTTTAGTAGGCATATCTATGTGTGTGCGCAGGCAGTGTTGCAACTCTCTACCCCTGAGTTGTTAGCATTGGTTCTCCCTCATATTGTATCCATTTGATGTAATTCTTGTCTCGTTGGATAGCTATTAGAGTCTATTTTATGCTCACAAATTCTCTGGAGCATTCTCTGAGTAATCTGGGAGCAACATTCATTTTAGTGAAGTTGTGTGATTGATATTTCTCTCTGGGTGTAGGCTCCATTGGTAGCTATTAGAGTGTTCTAAAGTTGACCCAAGTTTGAGATTCATTCTCGGTATAATCTCTGAGAAAAGCTTGCTGGAGTGAAGTGAGGTCTCTGCTTGACTAGCAGTTGTGAGCATTCAACTAGCTCATGTTGTAGACATTGTTTCTCTTTGTGTAAGCAGCCATTTGAAGTAAAATTTGTTTTATTGGAAAGCTCTTGGTGTCTACTACAGGTCTACAAAAGCTCACTGGAATTCTCTGCATATGCTCTGAGTAAGAGCACTTTTGGTGTGCAGAGGTCAAAGAAGGATACCTGTGGAGGTCATTCGCGCTTCGTCGTTGCTTAGGGGTTGAGATACTTCCCCCATCAAAAATAGTATTCAACTTCTTCATAGATTGGTTACTTGATGAATATTTTTGAATATGTGGCTGAGCTTGATTTGTGCATGCCATGAAGATTTAAACTTCCTAGACAGCCAAATTCTCTATATACCCTTCTATTTTTCTATGTTGATTCCAATTTCTGGTTTTGAGGCCCACAATAGATTCCATAATTGAAGTTACAAGAGAGCATAGGAAATGGATTTAATGTACAAATTGACGAATACAAGCTATCCAATATATCTTAAAACCTTCAAATTTGAAGTATGATTTCCCCGCAAAAGATGTAGCTACTACCCACCTTGAAGATGATGAAGAAAACACAAATCCACCTCTTGCAAGTTGAAGGGACCTCCTTCTTCAAGCTAGCTTAAGCGAAGAGCTCCAAGAAAGTGATGATTATGAGATCTTGCACAAGCTCTTTGTATAGACCTCAAGTGTGAATAAAAAGATAATCGAGAATCTACTTTAAAATCTTATTTCACCAACTTTTCATGTAAGACCTAAATTTGGGCGTTGATTTTTGTGATTTTTCTTTTATTGACTTGGTATCTAGGTTTTTTGAGTTCCAAATGGAATAAATCTAGCCTTTTGATCTATTCCATGTGATCTTGACATGTGTCACATAGCTTTTCAAGTTAAAATAATCTTTTCACACATAAGCTACGAATTAGGGTTTGAATTAACCTTATATTTTGGTGCCAAAAACCCACTCATTATATGTGGTTGGATGGCTCTCATTGATCTCTATGTGATTATGAATAAAAGTTTTTGACTATATTTTCTACCATTTCCTAAAATTGGACCATTCCTGGCAATTTCAAAGAGTTAAGAGTTATCTTCTTATAAACCCATAGGTAGGGTTCCTAGTGGAATGTTGCCCTATTTGGCATAAATTCTAATAATCCCCTCCTAACTTGATAATAGGGGAATTAATTAGGTAGTTATATTTGTTATTTTTTTGACATGAAGATCACACATCATAGAGAGAACTCATGCATCCCCCACTCTTTTCAATCAATTAATACTTTGAAGGGCAGAGAAAACTATAGGATGCTACATAATTATATGTGATAAACACTCAAACATACTCCTAAATATTTGTTGGCCATTCCTTTTTGAACAAAGCTTGTGTGCTCTTATCTACACCTATTGCACACACACATTCATACAAGAAGGTTTTATATACACGACATTTTGATCCTATAAAAGTTTCTGCATGTAGAGAAAAAATCTCTCCTTGCTCACATAACTCTTCCTCCATGACCACCAAGATCTGTTTTTGAACTACCATATATGGTTAAAGGAGGACTTGAGGGTTGATTCATGGTTGAACATCACTTCTCAAGTACACATCCAAGAAGCAATGGTATCCAAGCCCTTTTCATTATTGGTTCCGAAAAATCCAACAAATAAATATAAAATTCTAGCATTAAGCTAGATTTTCTTGCATATGTATAGCGTTCACACTTTGCTTACTACTATAAGAGCTTCAATTGACCTTGTTCTTCTTCAGTGTCACCCCTTGTAGAGTTACACTCTTCAAAATAGTATTCAAATTCTTCATATAGACTTATTATTTGTTGATCAATGTTGAATATGTGTGTGCACTTGATTTGAAAATGTCATGAAGATTTCATCTTTCTACATGTGTCCAAATTCTCTACCTACTCTGTGTTTTCTTGCTTTGATACAAATTGTTGGTTTTTAGGCTCACAATAGATATAGATACAAAGAGAAAATAAAGACATTATGAAGAAAAGACTACACATGAGAGAAAGATAATGAGCTATGGCCCTAATACATTCTTTACATTCCATGATTGTAGTTACAAGATAGCATAGAAGGTGCATTTGATTTACAAGATGATGAATTCAAGCTATCCAATAACTCTTAAAACCTCCAAAGCTAAAGTATGGCCCTAAATTTGGGAACTGATTTATGAGATTTTACTTTTATAGACTTGGCACCTACGTTCTCTGAGTGGAACATGGTATAACCCTAGATGTTGAATCTATTACGTGTGATTTTGACATGTGTCACATAGCTTTTCAAGTGAAAATTTGCTTTTCACACATAATCTACAAATTAGAGTTTGAATTTTGACTTAAATTTTGATGCATAACACCCAAGTTTTATATATTTTTGGATAGACCTCATTAGGCTTTATCAGACCATGTAATAATTTTTTTTGACCATTTCTATCATTTTTGAAAAATGGGTCCATTTTTTACCATTCCCAAGAGTTAAATTTATTTTCATATAAACTTATAGGTAGGGTTCCTAGTGGAGGATTTCCCTATTCGGCATATTTTAGTAACAATCCCATATAAGCATGAAACTAGGAGAATATGCTAGGGAGGTATATTTGTTATTTGTTGTAATTGTTGAAAATTTAGGTACTTGTATAAATTTCATAGGTCATGCAAAGTATCCTCCAACACACACAATAAACTTTGACATGAAGAGCACACATCACACAAAGAAATCATATATCCTCCAATCTCCTCAATCAAGTACTACTTAGAAGGATAGAGGCAACTATAGGATGCTATGTAATTATATAATATAGACTCAAACATATTCCCAAGATTTGTTGGCCATTCCTTTTCAAATCAAGGTTGAATGCTCTCATCTACACCTACTTCACACTTCAACACACAATTTAGAAGGTTAACCTATCCGATAATCTTCATATCATATTTCATTACTTATGACACCCTTCTTCATCTCTGAATGCCTAGGTATCACGTAGATAGAAGGAGATGTTATATACATCACATGTTGATACTATATAACTTTCTCCATGCATAAAAAAACCCCTCCTTGCTCACATAAGTCTTCATCCATGGCCACCAAGCTTTGTTTGCTAACTCCCATTCATGGTTGAATGAATAACTTCAAGGAGCACTAGAAGGTTGAATTTTGGTTGACCATCACTTCTCAAGTACACACCCAAGAAGCAATGCTCTCTAAGCTCTTTTTGAATTAGACTTTTCAAAATAATATTCAAATTTTTCATATAGAAGGATTACTTGATGAACCTTGTTGAATATGTGGCTAAGCTTGATTTGCACATGTCACAAAGATTTAATCTTCCTAAATGTGACCAAATTCTCTATGTACTCTATGTTTTCTTGCTCTAATACCAATTGTTGGTTTTTAGGCCCACAATAGATATAGAGATGACATAACTCGCCATGGCTACTCCTAGCCAAATGACTACACATAGAGAGCTTTTTCCTAAAATCACCGAGCCACGTACAATGTGCCACTTCCGTGATAGAGTCACAAATTAATTTCTCTCCTCTTCCTTCTACAATTTAATGGTAATTTCTTTCAAATGATGTCATGTGGCATCCTTTCCACAATTCTAATAGGTTATTCTCACCCTTTGTATGATCAATTATGTGACATTTCCTTTTCCTTGAAAACATTTTTGTCCTTGAAAATATGATGAAATGTCGATAATTGTTAGAAGAAGGTGCTTGAACTCCCCTAAATCCCATGTACTCTATGTACATGGTCATCTCTATGTGTTGCTTCCCCATATCCTTCCCCTTAAGAAGCCTCATAAGAGATCTTCTCAAATATGGGAAACCATCTATGTGGTGCCTACTATCTCCCTAACTCCCATCTATCACTCCCATGACCAAAGTGACATAAGTCCATGTGATGTTTCCTTTGTGAAGTAATAAAATGAAAGACAAGTGAAGAGTGCCAAGTTATCTAAATGTGACAATACTATAATGGAGATACTAAACAATAAAAAAATATGAAATATAGAACAAAATCCCATAGAAAAGTGACTCCAAACCCTTCTAGATCTAGGATGATAGAATTTTCCTCATGCCACTCTAGGTCTTCATAACCTTGATTGTACTCACAAGTAATACTTTTAGCTAAACTACCTTGTGTCCTATGTAAATCCATCATCTTAGCTCACATAAATGAATGCCTTGGTAGTAAAAATAAATATCTACATTCTGCTAAGAAAAAAATTGTTAGTTTGTCATCCATAACTTTGGACTAACTTCTATTAGAAGAGCATCTATTGGCACTAGTGAAAACTCTAATTCTTCTCGTTTTTTAATTTTACTACACAAATGCAAAAACATTTTCTTCCTAACATTCAAATAATCCATAAGCACCCATCCTCCTAAAAGTGCTAAATCATCCTCATGATGAAGCACTGATTCAAAGTTTGGTAACCCAATAGGTCAGATAGATCTATGCCTATCTCCTAAAAAGCCTAAAGAGAGGAGTCATTACTCTACTCCCACTCTTACTAATATGAATAGACCATCAATGGAAGTAGACATAACCACTTATCTCTAGCATCTTTTGTTAAGACTCAATTAACAATTGATTATCAGATCCCTCTATTGTCTTTGATAGAGGAGTACCATGCTATCTACAAAATAAAAAGAGTATTCAAACTCTCTCCATATCTTCTAAGGAGGAAGGCTCTAACAATGGAATCTATTCCACTTTCCATTTCCCTTAAAAGAAAAATAATAAATTTCTTTGGCTCAACTCTCCATAAAGGAGAACATATAAGATCTCAATCTGTTTCCCATCCTAATAAGTGGAAATTCAAACTATGTATGAAGAAAACACTTTAGGAATAGACTCAATAAATTTCTCAGTAGATCCATATGTCACTTCTGCAATGTAAAATAAGAGATATTCTCTAAATACCTCTCCTCCATCTAGTATAAATCATATTGAATGGAGGATGAATTTTATTTACTTCCACTAGAGAGCACAAGAGAAACTACATGACTACTCTCTAGGAGTAAATCATAATCAACTACCATCACAAAAAATAATATGTCTTTCCCTTTCTCTCTTTCAAAGAAGAGGAGTTAAAGTGTTGAGATATCAAGCTCAACACGATGATTGAGGATGACACATATCACTTTTTCATTTTTCTAACATGTATAGTGGTCACTCATTTTGGACATTAGGATTATCCTTATGTACTATTCTTTATACATTACAGTAGTTGTATTGTTGTTTTAGGTCATTTTTGTATATTCCTTTTATGTAATAGAAGAAGAAGAAGACCATTCTTCATTTCCTCAATCTATGTGTGATCCTCTTGAGTGTGAGAGTGTGTGAGTGAGCTCTCCTCCTTATCTCCTTTCTCTTGGCATGGTATCAGAGCTAGTGTGGCTCTAGAGAGCTCATGGAGAACGCTAATAGTGAAGAGTATGCGAGAAGGTGTGGAGAAAGCATGTTAAACGTTATTCATGTTAAACGTAGAATAGTATCGCTTTCTATCCAATCAACACGGCGTAATATGTATACCCAAGTCTTTCTGTAGTTAATCTTAAAGTAAACGGACTCTAGCCACGTGGGTTCTTGGGAGTGGTAGGGGTCTGTTAGACAGAGGCCCTATACTATTTTCCCAACTTCTCACTCACTCGCTAGCGCGTCTTAGCTCAGTAGTTGTTTCTGATCAACCAAGGCTATCAACGTCTTAGCATCCCTTGCTTCAAGATCTACCTGCCATCACAGTTGAGCAGTAATCCGGACTGAGGATCAATACACAGAGCGTACTGCTGGTAACTTAACACGAACACATCACACAATCCTTCTGCACAATCTACGACCTTACCGAGTACCACATTCAAATTGCAAGACTTACTGACTATAACTTGTCGCGCATTTTATCATCATTCTACTCGTATTCAGAACACTACTGGTACTAATCTGAACATAGATATACTACCTACTCAGTCCTTCACAGAGATTCATAACTCACAACCGAACCATGTTAGTTCTCTATGCGTTCGTGCTCCACAGAAGAACGATCAGACAAACGCATTCCTACCGACTAACGCTTAGGAAATACTTAATCATTACCGGGTGAAATCTCTGCAGCACCGTATCAAGTCGTAACACTGCGTATAACACACATACACACACAAACACATACACAGGAGAGGGAAAGGAGCAGACAAGACAGAACAGAGTTACTCTTGTTCGACACGTACAACACTTATACGTACAATTCCCAAAACACAGGAGGCTCTTTAGCTCGTTACCGAACAAACTCTCACAATCGCAGTACCGACTCGTAACACACAATGTATCACACATACACAGTCGAATGATTACACAGACAAAGGGCACAGACAGAACAGAACCAAAACACTCTACGCGTTGCACACAGCAGACGAAGTAAAATAACCCCAAAACGGGAACTCTCACACTGTATTCGCAACTTCCAAAAACACGGGGACTCTCTCCTCTCTCTTTTTTGTCCCTTTTCATGGCTTTAAATAGAGTTTTGTTACAAGGCTTTACGCGAATCTTTCTTTACCGCGTACTGTCAGAAGGGTTCTTTCTACATTAAAACCTCTGTCTAAGTACAATTGTTTCTACATTAAAAACCTCTGTCTAAGTACAATTGTCCTTTGTTCGGCGGCCGTCTAACACTGGCACGCACGGTGGACTCGAACCCGCAAGTGCAGTACTGTAGGTGATATCCTTTTGCCTGGAGTTATGCAGCAGATAGATAGATATGTTCTGCAACTATCTTCCAATCCCGAATATGCCGCTGTACGTGGTAGGTCGTCTCTTTCTCCATAATTCCTTCAAACTCGTATGGCTGGTCTAGTTGCCTCAAGGACTCAAAACTCGCAGCTCTTCCTTTAAATAGTTTTCTGAACAGCTAAGTCATCCTTGTGAATTGGCCTTGTCATGTGCCTTAATCGCTTCGTCTATGGAATCAGAGTACCCTCTGTGCTGTTGAATCCATGTCTTCTGCAGAGTCATGTAGCCATACAGTATCCTATCACCACCTGGCTGAGATATCCATTTCTGTTGTCTGTCGGTCCGTGCCAGGAATTTAACTCCCCAATCCTTTCTGATCGCACTTGTTCTAGTGGCGGAACAGGTGCACTGTCCCCAGGGTGACTTAGCAAACTGTAGGAGTCCCATCCTCTGGTGATGTTGCCGAAGTCCTTTGATATTCTCCATCAAATCCTTGTCATTATCCTGTTCGTTTGGCCTGTCGTCTTCCGAATCGCTAGCCATGATCACTTCTCCCGAGTCGCTGGAAGTGATCAATTCTTCCCCGCAGTTGTATGCGTACTTCATCACTCCCTGTCTTGCTTTCGTCTGCATCGGCACCATTCTTGACGCTACCTTGCTTCATCACCTTTTCCGGCCACCATGAAGAGCGTTGTCTTTCAGTCTTGTTCCACACTAAGGCACACAGCGTACGCCTAGTGTCTTGCCAGCTCGATCGAAGCCACTGTGATGTAGTATCGGTTGTAGTCTGAACACCGGTTTGGTGTGAGTGTGCGTTCCCGGGTATTCGTATTTATAAGTGCGAGACCTTAAGCTGCCAGTCGCTAGAATGATGGTATTCCATTCTGATATGACATTTTAGGCTGCTTTCCGAGATTCTCGAATCAAGAATCATCATTCTGGAGACTGGTGCTGGACTTGGAACGTCTTTTGCATGTGTGAAAGTATTATGCACAAAAATCGTGACTTCTAATACTAACTTTCGGACTTAGTATTATCGGGTCCTCGGGACTCGTACCCGCAAGTATCTACGGTTCGGATACTATACCTTCTAGATACATGCTTCTGGCAAGTCGAAATGTTCGGGTAATTTTCTTTTTAAGGGTTTCTAACATCTGGACTAAGGTGGTGGGTTCTAATAATTGTGCATCGGTTCTAACTGCACTGAGGGCTATGGCTTGATGTAACAAAATGTCGGCTTGGGTTTGAAGGAAAGCCTCCTGTAGATAGAAGTCGTTGGCGAGCGCCGCATCTCGGGCGGTCGTAATTTCGGTTAATTTGTTCTGCAGCTCGTGGATACACTCCTTCTGGTTGCGTATTTGGTTATCGTGACGTTCGAATTGTTGGGTTTGGAAATCCAGCGATTTCTTTAATGCGTCTCGTTCTCGGCGGGTAGCGGCGATGTCTTTCTGGTATTGGCCCTCCTTTATTAATTGTCGTTTAAGGATACTACTGACCGCTTCGGCGCATTCTTCGGCTCGCCGTAATCGTTCTTGAACTTCGGCAGCTTCTTTCTGTTGCTCCTGCAGCTTCTGGGTGGCTTCTTGTAATTGGTTTTTCGAGTCTGCGGCCAAATCTTCGAGAGAGGCGTTGATGTCTTCTTGTTCCCGAAGGGCGGTCTTCAGGTTTTGAATTTCCTCATTGGCATCTTGGATAATCAGGTCTTTGGCAGCGAGCTGTTCCAGGGCTGCATCTCATTGTTGTAATAAGGTCTGCTCTGTTGAAAACCGTGCTTGGAGTTCGGCTAGCAGTGTCTGCAGGTGATGGTTTTCTGCCTTTACGGCGACGATCTCTTCCTGGAGGGGGGTGATGTCGGCTTCTATGGTGTCTACTTTGTGCTGGTATTCAGCCTTCAGGCTGTTTGTAGCGGCTGTAAATTGTGCGGGCAGCTGGTGTGATAACTGAATAAGGAACTGCCCCATGGCGGCAAGTTCCGAGAATGCGTTGGGTGGCGGTGGTAGTCGAGAGGATGTATCGGAGCGTAGTTGCTGGGAGTTGGGTGGAGAGTAGTTAGGGGAGGAAGAAGAGGATGGTGCTGGTTCGGTGAAGGGTGGAAGGGGTGGTTCCGGTGGGGGTAGGGGTTTAGCAGGAGGTGATGTAGGGAGGACGGTGTCTGAGGGGTTTACCTTGGCGAGTGTTTCTGTCTGGTTGATGGCGTCGATGAGTCGATCTAATGCTTTGGTGGCGGACTCCTGTTCATCTTGGTGGTGCTCAGATTCTTTTTCGGTGGATAGTATTTCTGTTTCGGCTTGCTCCTGCTGGTCTGGTTGCTCCGTCGAGGTTTCGATGTGTGTGGTGGTGTCGTGGTACGTTTCTTCTTGGTCGTCTGGCTTCGTCTCTTGATCTTTTCCGGTGGATCCTTGGACTTCACTTTCGGAGGAGCTGATTCGAATGCGCTTGGTCCGGAAGAGCTGATTAATTTCTTCGTCTTCGTCTTCGGTGTCTTCGATCGGCTGTGCTGATTCCTCGTGCCTAATTGCGGGGCCTGTGGGTGGGGGTTGTGCGGCGAGAATGGTGGGAAAGAGGAAGGAGATGATGTGGGGAAGGCGAGAGCGTGGGGTGGATCCCTTTTGAAGCTGTTTAACGATAGCTACGCACTCTCTATGGATTCTCAGGAAGAAGTAGGAGGCAAAGTTTACAGGTTCGCGGGCTGCTAATTCTAAGGCGGAGTAGAAAGGGCGAGAGATACCATATGTTCTCTTCTGCAGGTTGAGAATTGCTACAAGGAATTGGAGGGCGGACCGCTCGGGGTCGGGGCGGCATAGTATGGCATATTCGTTGGATGAGGAGCGAGGAAAAAGTTCGTTCATACGAGCAACAGGGATGCCCGGGCCATTTTCGCGGCCTTGCGGGGTGAGGCGGTAGGCGTCGGCGAAGGCTTGGAAGGTGATGACAGTTCTGTGTGGGAGGGAAAGGAAGACCCATTGTCGGTCTGCGTGGGGGCTTTGGGCAATGGCTTGGATGATCTGTGCAGCGAAGGGATGGGCTTTCACTGAGTGCCAAGGCAACTCAGCGAAGTTGGCCAACCCTCTGCATCGCAGGTATTCGCCTACGTCGGCAGGGATACCTTCACTGAAAGCGGTGTAGTTAGCTAGCGCCTCCATGGGGGTTACAGAAAACACAGAGTACTCGGATAACACATACAATCACAAAAACACAATAGCGGTTCTGGCGCAACTGAGGGGTTTAAATATGTGGAACACGGTGTGGAGGTGAAGATCATTGTGTGGTGTGGGAACGATATGGGTTGCATGCGTGCGTACTGAGTGATTGATAGGGAGAGGCGGCTGGTATCATAAAGATCTGTACAAAAGACGGCTAAAAGAAAAAACGCAAAAATATATACAAAACGCGGTTCGTCGCCGAATGCTTTAATGCGTAGTGGGAGTGGGATAATACGGCCGCAACTTCGATCCATTAATTACCTTGGGAAGTGGAATTTCGGTCAGCGTAGTCAACCGGAAAGTTGCCGGACCTACTTGTGCTGAGATCTTGTAAGGGCCGAACCATCGGAGTTTGAATTTTCCTGCTGCTCTGTCCGATTTTGCATTATAGAAGAGTACAAGCTGTCCTACCGAAAAGATTGGCGTCTTCAAATATCGATCGTGCGTCTTAGCCTGCCTTAGTTGAACTTCACGCATGGTTAAAAAACTGAGCCATCGGTGCTCATCGAGTTCTCTGAGTGCGTCCATTCGTGTTGTCAGTGAAGATTCCGGTAGCATCTTCTGAGCGATTGCTACCCGCAAACTTGGGATGACGACTTCCATGGGAGCGATGGCTTCTACGCCATAAGCTAGCTTGAAAGGTGTTAAGCCGGTTGTTACCTTATATGTAGTTCGGTATGCCCATAGAACCGCAGGTAGTAATTGATCCCATCTTTCCGGTGTTTCCATGATCAATTTCCGGAGGATATTTAACAGTGATTTGTTTGTACTCTCGGCCAATCCATTGGCACGTGGATAATAAGGAGAGCTAAATTTATGTGTGACTTGGAAGGACTGTGTGAGAGCCTTCATTAAATTGTTTGCAAAGTGAGTACCTTGATCTGAGACAATTTCCAGAGGTAATCCAAATCGTGGAAAGACATCTGTGAGCAGACATTTTGCTACCGTAACTGCTGTAGCAGATCGCAAAGCCCAAGCTTCTGCCCATCGAGTTGCGTAATCTGTGCAAGTCAATATGTATCGATTGTTACTGGATACTGCTGGAGGTGTAATGGGCCCGATAAAATCTAAACCCCATTTCTGAAAAGGTTCTAATGGTAAGATGGGTTGCAGGGGAAAAAGATGCCGTTGTAAGGGTTGACCAGTTCTTTGACAATTATCACACTGTTTAATAAACTGTGAGATGTCCCTGTGCATTGTTGGCCACCAGAGTCCTCCTTGCAGAATTTTCCGGTGAGTTAAGTCTGCTGCAAAATGGCCACCGGAAGGAATTGAGTGAGCCAAAGTGATGACTGAGTCAACTTCATGTGGAGGAATACAGCGAAGTAGTATTCCGGTATGATCTGCATAATATAGTTGCCCAGCGATTAACCGAAATCGGCGGCTAAAGACCGCAATTTTCCTTCGAACTGCCTTGGCAGTCTCAGCTGGAAAGCATCCTTCGGTGAGAAAAGTTAGAATCTGATCATAGTATGTATGTGGTGTTTGTAAGTTGGCAATCTCATCGGGCATTGGTTCAGCATTATAAATCGCAGGAGTCGTATCATCTATGCCTACCGGAGCTTCACCGGAATCTAGACGTGATAAGAAATCTGCTAAGGCATGTGCATTTCCGGGTCGGTGAATGACATCATAGTCGAATTCTTGTAAAAGTAGCACCCATCGTGCTAATCGTCCACCTAAATGCTGCTGTCTTACTAGATAAACAAGGGCAGCGTGATCCACATGAAAGGTAAATTTCCGGCCTAGTAGATAATGTCTGAACTTTCTGATTGAATAGATCAATCCTAGACATTCTCTTTCCGTGGTGGAATAGTTCTTTTCTGCAGGTGCAAGCCTTCTACTGGCGTAATAAACAGGGTGAAACCACTTCTCTGTTTGTTGCATCAGAATACTGCCAATTGCAATGTCTGAAGCATCGACAAAAACATGGAACGGATTGTCCCAGTCCGGTGGTTGTAAAATTGGAGCGTGCGTTAGGAGATACTTGAGTCGATCAAATGTAATCTGACATTCTTCAGTCCATTCAAACTGTCGGGGCGTTTTGGTGGTTAGCCTGTTCAGTGGTACTGCTAAGTGAGCAAGCCACCGAAGGTGTCTGCCATGCCACCGTATTTGTCCCATAAAACGCATTACTTCTTTCGGAGTTGTGGGTATCGGGGCTTCTAAAATCGCTGAAATCTTATCTGGGTTCACTCGAATACCTTGAGCAGATACAATATGCCCAAGTAGCTTGCCACAAGAAACTGCAAACACTGATTTGTTGGGGTTAAGGCAGAGTCTATATTCTCTACACTTCTGAAAACAGCATCGTAAGTGAAACAAATGTGCTACCATCTTCCCAAAGATCGAGAAGTCGTCGAGATATACTTGCATGAATGAAGTAAGATAAGGAGAAAATATCTCCTGCATACATCTTTGAAATGTGCTTGGTGCATTTCGCAATCCAAACCACATTACTGTGCAGGCAAAGACACCCCAATTGGTAATGAAGGCTGTTTTTGGTATATCCTCTTCAGCCATTCTAACCTGATTGTACCCGCTGTATCCATCTAAAAATGAATACATTTCATGACCTGCGACTCTGTCCAGCATGGTATCCAAAAAGGGGATTGGAAAAGGGTCTGGAACTGTTGCTGCATTCAATTTCCGGTAATCCACACAGATTCGTAATTGCTTGTTTTTCTTCGGCACGATTACAATGGGTGAAATCCATTCAGCGTGTTCTACTGGTACAATGAATCCGACTTTTAACAGTCTATCGATTTCGGCTTTTACCTGTGCTGCATAATGGGGGTTCATTCTGTAGCTGGGTTGTCTGGTTGGTTTCGCTTCTGGTTTCAACGTGACTCTGTGTTGATAGATGCGCGGATCTAAGCCTTTCATGTCCTTGTAATCCCATGCAAAGACGTCTGTGAATTCGCGAAGAAGTTCGATCAAATCCTCCTTAAATGGTTCCGGTAAATTCTGCCTTATTTTCACTGGTCGTGGATGATCTCTGTCTCCGAGATCGTGCGTGATCAGCTGGTCTTCTGGGACATAAAATTGGTGAGGTTTCTCTGTATCGTCTGTTGGCTTGAGCAGTGGTTGTAATTCATCGTCATGGGTTGAGGAAGTATCTTCCCGGACCGACTTTCCGGTGATAGCTACTACTGTACATATTGATGTGTTCCAATTATCTATGACGGATTGTAGATCAACAGTTCCTAGGGACATTAAATCGACATTACTCTTCAGAAATTGTTCTTCTTCGTCATCTGATAGTCCATCTAACATATGCACTGGTTCAGCAAAATATGGTCTGGCGTGAGGGTCACAAGATTGTATAGCGTCTAATTTTACGACATATTTGCGATGGGCATCCTTAAATGTAAGCTCTTGTGCGGACCAATCCTGTATTACCTTCGCATGCTTTAGCCAAGGTCGGCCGAAAAGAAGATTGTAATCCAAAGTGGATTCGGGTAGATCTAGTATGACAAAAGTCATCTTGAAAGTCGTACCTTGTAGAGTGATAGGTACATTCCGTACAAGTCCTACAGGGTGTACTCTTGATTGATCTGCCATTCGAACAAAGAATTGAACTGGTTCAATTTCGGTCCAGCCTAGCTTTTTACATAAAGCTGCGGTCGCAATGTTTACTCCTGAACCTCCATCAATCAGTACTTGCGTGATTTTCTGATTTTTATACCATACTGTAATCAAGGGCACTGCATGATCAATTGCTGCCTCAGGTTCCGGTTGAACTGTGGCTGTTGTTGGAATGCAGGAAGGTACTGGGCTGAACTGTCGCTGAAACTGCTGTCGGATTCCAGGTACTAAGGCCAGAAGTTGGCCTAGAGGTAGAGTGATGGATGCCTTGGACAGAATTTCCCAGGTCTGTTGAGCTTGACTGTCTGGTTCTTTTAGATTTGGAGTTTCTACCGACGCAGAAGTGTCTGCTGTTGTTTCTACTGATGATGGTTCTGCTGATGCTTCCTTTTGTGGTGTTTCATCCCTTGATGAAGAAGCCTGAGTCACCGGAATGGGTTCTGGGAACACTGGTGGTTCTGTTGCGGTCCAGTGACTAGCTTTGTTGTACATCCTTCGTTGTTCTTGTATCCCTGGTTCGAAGATTTCTGCTGCCGGCTGAAGTTGTTTACCGGAACGGGTCTGAACGGTAGCAGTCTGCGTCTCGATCGGTGTAATTTTTACCATGTTGGCCATTGGGTTTTGGCGTTCCTTCTTTCTTTGATCATACTCTATTGCATCTTTACAAAACCTTCTAATGTGGCCGAATTCGCCACAGAAATGACAGCGTGGAGGTGGTAACTCGGGGTTTTCCGGTGGTGGTCCGTTGTGCCATCGGTTGGCATTATAATTGTTGTTTCTCTGTCCTCGGTAGTTCCGATATCCTTGTTGTTGGTTGTTTCTCAGTTGCGGAGGCACATAGTGATTTACTGGTTGGCCATGTTCTTGGATGACCGCATTGACGGTTGCTGTTCCTTGTATTCTAGCGTTGTAGATACAGTTTCCGGTGGTGTGTCCGGCAGTGTTGCAGATAGCGCAAAACGCTTGATTCAGGGCACAGTTGGCACTTGTGTGCCCCGAATTTTTGCATGTGGTGCAATATACTTGCCTGGTGATATCCTCAGCCATATTTTTGTTTGTTTTTAACCATTCCAAGTCTTCTGAAAATCCACCAACCTTGGACTCTAGCTGTAGAGCCATTGCAATGACGGCATCCAGGGTCATGGCTCCGACACATCTTATGATCATGATCTGCTTCAGTTGTGGTGTTAATCCATTGATAAACCATTGAGAGATGACATCATCAGGCAGATTAGCGTGAGCCTGTGGTATCTGCCGTAAATGTGTTCTGAAGAGAGTAGCGTACTCCTGGACGGTCTGATTTACCTTCTGTCTGTTGTTCTGTAAATACTCAAAGATTTCGGCAGGATTCTTCTTTAGTCTGAAACGCTGTAAGAAGGCGTCTCGTACTGCCTCGTAAGTACCGAAATGATTGATATCGTATTCTGTGAGCCATCTCGCTGCTTCATTGATCAGTGTGGATTGAAAAACAATGGCCTTATACGCCTGATCGGGTGGATGGTTAAGAACCGCATAACTTATCTCGAAAGTTCGTACGTGGGCGTCTGGGTCATCTCCTGGGAATCCACCGAATTTCGTGTAAGTTACTCCTGTTGGCGGCGGCCTTGGCTGTCCTAGCTGTTGGTGTTGATGTTGTTGTTGTTGGTGTTGCCCGCTCATTGTGAAGGGTTCAGGGTTTCCTTCTGTATCGGATAAACTATCTGGACTTGTATCACCGGATGGTGCGTTTTCCGGTGTACTGTGTCGACTTAGGATGCTTCGGATCTTGGTTTCGAACAGCTTTCCTTCCTTCTGGATGTCTAATATTCGAAATCTTTCTTCCAAACACGAAGGTTGAGCTGATGATTCCGCAAAAAAGGCTAAACCTTTGCCAGCGATCGGCGACTCTATCACCGGAATCTCACCGGAATGTACCGAAATTGGGCCAGAACGCCCTGTTTTACTACTTTCGCCGAATGTTCCTAACGTATTTCTGACCGTGGATATCTCTAAATCTTGATCTGATATTGTTAGACTAGGTTCCAACGGCGTTTTGATAGAGTCTGGACTTGCTATATCTTCGATAGGTGAGGTCGAAGTAGCGCCAGAATGTATCGAAGGCGTTGATCGTTCTACCGGAATATGACCGGAATTGGTTGTATCGTTTCCACTTTTCTTGATCACTGGGTCAGATCTAGTTATGCCTACTTCTCCTGAGGCTATCTTTTGTGATTTCCATGCTTCATCCTGACGATTCTTAGGATATGTTTCGCCCGATCGAGTGACCGGCATGTATCATTGCCCAGTGATATTATCTGAGCAGTTTGCAACAATCTGGGTCTGTTGCTACTGTCAGTGAATCACTGTCACCGGATGTTTACTTCTTACAGATCGCTGGTGTTCTAATGCCACGGTCTCGCAAGTGACTCGCAATC
The DNA here is from genome assembly GCA_020310875.1 of Ceratopteris richardii. Classification (NCBI taxonomy): domain Eukaryota; kingdom Viridiplantae; phylum Streptophyta; class Polypodiopsida; order Polypodiales; family Pteridaceae; genus Ceratopteris; species Ceratopteris richardii. The sequence goes on along the minus strand of CM035442.1, from coordinate 113,850,649 downwards.
AAATACTTCTTTACCGCAGGGACTGACAAATAGTTGCCACTTTCCCCCAGAGAACTGGCCCGAGAACTGGCAATCGGATGCCACTTTCCCACAGACGGCGCCAAATGTTAAACGTTATTCATGTTAAACGTAGAATAGTATCGCTTTCTATCCAATCAACACGGCGTAATATGTATACCCAAGTCTTTCTGTAGTTAATCTTAAAGTAAACGGACTCTAGCCACGTGGGTTCTTGGGAGTGGTAGGGGTCTGTTAGACAGAGGCCCTATACTATTTTCCCAACTTCTCACTCACTCGCTAGCGCGTCTTAGCTCAGTAGTTGTTTCTGATCAACCAAGGCTATCAACGTCTTAGCATCCCTTGCTTCAAGATCTACCTGCCATCACAGTTGAGCAGTAATCCGGACTGAGGATCAATACACAGAGCGTACTGCTGGTAACTTAACACGAACACATCACACAATCCTTCTGCACAATCTACGACCTTACCGAGTACCACATTCAAATTGCAAGACTTACTGACTATAACTTGTCGCGCATTTTATCATCATTCTACTCGTATTCAGAACACTACTGGTACTAATCTGAACATAGATATACTACCTACTCAGTCCTTCACAGAGATTCATAACTCACAACCGAACCATGTTAGTTCTCTATGCGTTCGTGCTCCACAGAAGAACGATCAGACAAACGCATTCCTACCGACTAACGCTTAGGAAATACTTAATCATTACCGGGTGAAATCTCTGCAGCACCGTATCAAGTCGTAACACTGCGTATAACACACATACACACACAAACACATACACAGGAGAGGGAAAGGAGCAGACAAGACAGAACAGAGTTACTCTTGTTCGACACGTACAACACTTATACGTACAATTCCCAAAACACAGGAGGCTCTTTAGCTCGTTACCGAACAAACTCTCACAATCGCAGTACCGACTCGTAACACACAATGTATCACACATACACAGTCGAATGATTACACAGACAAAGGGCACAGACAGAACAGAACCAAAACACTCTACGCGTTGCACACAGCAGACGAAGTAAAATAACCCCAAAACGGGAACTCTCACACTGTATTCGCAACTTCCAAAAACACGGGGACTCTCTCCTCTCTCTTTTTCGTCCCTTTTCATGGCTTTAAATAGAGTTTTGTTACAAGGCTTTACGCGAATCTTTCTTTACCGCGTACTGTCAGAAGGGTTCTTTCTACATTAAAACCTCTGTCTAAGTACAATTGTTTCTACATTAAAAACCTCTGTCTAAGTACAATTGTCCTTTGTTCGGCGGCCGTCTAACAAGCATAATTCATGAATGACCTCAGATTACCCTCTCAAGGTCCGTTTTGAGCCCGCAAGGTGCAAACCATAGAAAAACTAGGTTAGTTTACAAAACTCTAACTTGTATCTTGTTTTCCAACACAAATAATCAAGATGCAAAATTTCAAGTGATTCTATGTACTACTGATACACAAAAATTTTGTTTTTTTGAGATCAAATTATCACATCATAGTGTGATAATGTTCAAGCCGGGATACTGCTTGTAGAGATTTTGTAGTGTTGTGAATTGCTACAGAAATGGATAACACTAATGGAGTGAGTCAGATTATGAGGGACAAGTAGGAGAAAAGCAAATTTCACACTTGGAGATTCAAAATGACAAATTTCCTGATGGGAAAAGGCTAGTAGAAGTACATCGAATGAGAGAAAGAAAATGCTCCACATTATTAGAGAGGAATCGGACTATGGACTAGTTAAGAGCATATGAAGAATGGAATCAAGGATCACAAAAGGTAATGTATTGGTTGTGTGTTAGCATACAAGACAGCATGATTGGGTACATACAAGGTGCCAAGACTCCAAAAGAGGCTGAGAATAGTTTGGGCACATTGCATGAGACCAATACAAAGGCACATGAATTGCAACTCAAGAATGAGATGCATACACTAGAGAAAAAGGGCATGTCGGCAAGTGAGCACATCCTAAATATCAAAAGCATATGTGAGTCATTTGCATCTATTGGTGTGAATCTAGATGATGATAATAAGTTTGAAAAGTGTGCCTTCACGGTTTAGAAGCTGCATATAATTAGTTCATAAGTTCTATTGAGACCAGGGAAAATATTTCAAATTTTGTTGATTTGGTGCCAACAAGCCTAGCCTTATACATTTCAATTGTTCCATCAGGCTTACACTTTAGCTTGTATACCCACTTAGTGCGAATGGCCTTCTTGCCAGGAGGCAAGTCACATAAAGACGAGGTACCATTTTTCATGATAGCATCATATTCTAATTGCATAGAAGCCATCCAATTTTTAGAATTTTGTACCTCATCAAAGGAAACATGCTCATTCTCATCACAAAGACTAGAGGCAACTATAGCATAAAAATCTGATGCAAAAGAGGCATTATGGGAGCCTAAATGAGTATGATATGAAAGAGATGCATCTATAAAAATATTTGTTTTCATGCAAAGTCTGCACTAGCCATTTTGGCATAGTTTTTGCCTCATCAATGTGATCTCTCTCATCACAAGTGCATCATGTAAATCTGCATAAAAAATGAAATGATCTACATCATCACATGAAACTTGTAAAGGCTGACAAGTGGCCTCATTAGGACTAGCACTAGACTGTCCACCTGTAAAAAGAGGCACCAAAGTATCATACATGTCTTTGGAGCTAACATATGTCTTCTTAGTACATGAAAGTAATGGATAAATAACATCTTCCACAAAAACAACATCATGACTAACCAAAATGCATTTAGTCTATGGATGATACAGATGATAGCCTTTGCTTTCAAAACTGTACCCAACAAAAATACATTTCACTTCTTTATCATACAATTTCATGCGTTGTTGTTCAGGCACTAGTGCATATGCTAGACAACCAAAAACACGTAGGTGAGCAATAGATGACTTGCAACCATGCCAAGCCTCATATGGAGTGATAGACTGCAATGCTTTAGTGGGAAATCTGTTAAGTACATATGCTGCACACATAATAGCCTCAAGCCAGAAATTGGGTATTCAATCCTGACTCTTGACCATACACCTCATCATCTCGATGAGTGATGTGTTCTTCCATTCACATTTTTTTAAGGTGTATGCGGCACTGTACATTGATGTTTTATCCCACTTTCAATTAGAAATGCATTAAAGTTAGAAGAGGTATATTCCCCCCTCGATCAAAACAGAGGGTGCCCATTTTACATGCTGATAGATTTTTATCCAAAACCAAAAACTATTTGAAGCACATAAACACTTTGGACTTTTCTTTCAATGGATATACCCATGCATGCATGGAAAAATCATCAATGAAAGTCATGAAGTAAAGATAGTTTCCAAAAGAGGGTGTCTGCATAGGACCACAAACATCACAATGAACGAGTTGTAATTTCTAAGTAGCTCAAGTTGAACCATCTTTTGGGAATGAGGAACGTTGCATTTTACCCAAAATACAGCCTTCAAATACATGTATACCATGTGCCTCAAGTTTGGGCAAAGCGGACACCATTTTAGATTTCTATAGGTATAGCAAACTAGAAAAATTCAGATGACCAAAGCGTGCATGCCAAAGCTTTGCATCTGACATAGCCTGAGAATCATGTACTGCACATGCTAAATCATTCATAGATTTTTCATAGTCTATGAGCTTATACAACCCATGACATAAAGTGCCAAAAACAATAATGACATCACCATTTCACAGATCATGAACTATACATCTATCATCAACAAATTTTATAACCAAGCCAATCTTGGCTAATGCTAAAACTGATAGTAGTTTTTTCTTGACCCCTTGCACAAATAAAGCATTTGACAATGTAAAAAAACTACCATTAGCAGTAGTCAGAATGATCTTACCAACTCCCATAACAGAGTAAGAGGAGTTGTTGGTGCATGTGACATTATTCCTTATAGGGACATGCTCGAGTGAAGTGAAGAAACTGTGCTACGAAGTAATATGTTTGGTCACCCCACTATCAAAGTACCAAACATCTGAGTCTACTACAGACATGCACTACTCACGAGAAGATGGGTCAAAACTACAAACAGTAGTAAATGCCCATTCTTCTTCCTGCACAAGGTTAGTAGACTCTATTTTTGGTGTAGAGGCCTCTGCAACAACCATTCCAACCTCCTTTTTCTTTGTCTCTTTTGGAGCTAGTTTTGGATAGTTCTTTATGATATGATCATTCCCTTTACAGTACTTGCAAAACAATTTCTACTTTTCTGATTTCTTCTCATCTTTATCTTCCTTCTTCGAATGTGTAGCATTTGCAAATTTTTGCTTACTAGTAGAAGAGCTCCATTTTCCTTTGCCCTTCTGACTAGCCAAGAAAGCTTGATCTGCAACACGCATAATAGACCTATTTTGCCTAGACTGATCTTCCTGCAATAGAACAGAAACTAACTCCTCAAATGACAAGGCATTTGGATTGCACAAATAAAGCATTTGACAATGTAAAAAAACTACCGCAGTAGTCAGAATGATCTTACCAACTCTCATAACAGAGTAAGAGGAGTTGTTGGTGCATGTGACAGTATCCCTTATAGGGACAGGCTCGAGTGAAGTGAAGAAACTGTGTTTCGTCGCCCCACTATCAAAGTACCAAACATCTGAGTCTACTACAAATATACACTATTCATGAGAAGATGGGTCACAACTACAAACAGTGGTAAATGCCCATTCTTCATTCTGCACAAGATTAGCATACTCTATTTTGGGAGTAGAGGCCTCTACAACAACCATTCCAACCTCTCTTTTCCTTTCCTCTTTAGCATCCAGTTTTGGACAACTCTTTATAACATGATCATTTCCTTTATAATATTTGCAAAACAATTTTTGCTTTTCTGTTTTCTTCTCTTCTCTGTCTTGCTTCTTCAATTGTGCAGAATTAGTAGATTTTTTCTTACTAGTAGAAGATCTCCATTTACCTTTGCTCTTCTGACTAGCCAAGAAAGCTTGATCTACAACAAGCATAATGGACCTGTTCTGCCTAGATTGATCTTCTTGCAAGAGAACATAGACTAACTCCTCAAATGTTAAGGCATTTGGATTTCCTTTCATCATCAAATGAAGAGTGGAAGCAAAACTCTGATATGAATCAAGAACACCATTCAGAACAGTCTGCACAAGTGAATTGTCAGGCAAGACTTCATCAGTATAAATCAACTGTTCTTTCAAATCTTTGATCTTTTCAAAAAATTATCCATGGAATCACCTTCATTCATGTGCTCACTCTCCAACTGTTTTTGGAGGTAAGCAACACGAGCCTCATTCCTTGCGTGGTATGAAGTGGTAAGTGTATCCCAAGCATCCGTAGCTATTCTGCAAGAGCCAATGTGAGAAATAATGATATGTTTGACAGACAAGGCTATCAATGCATATGCGTGAGCAGCTCTACCATCCCAACAAATTTGCTCTACATTAGGTGCAACAAGAACTACAACACGAAGAGGAACGTGAAGAATATCACCATTTTCAACACCATCTACATCACCTTCAACAACTATGTTTGTAGGTGAAATAGGGCATTTTTCAACACCCTACACAATATTCCATAGTACTTTTGCAACCAATACATGATGCATCATATAAGTCCACAATGGGTAATTTATACTGTCCAAGTTATCCTCAGCATCCAACATAGGGAATACATCACTGCTTTCAACCATGACCATTGACTAAAATACCTTGATGTAGAAAAATGACTGTATCTGAAAACATTGGACATAACTACCTTGACGAGTTCCACTAAACTCTTGTAACAAACTTTGAGGTGCTTATACTTATGAACCAAAACTTGTATATATATTTGGGACAAAAAGACAAACTTGCCTACACACGCACTGTGATAGTATATTTGGAGACCAAAATGAGCTCAAATTGTGATTTTGGCACAACATAGTGAAGCTATTTTGATCTCCTAATCACTTGGAGTATGCTCACCAAATTTCATGCATTTCTAAGACTGTGACTAGAGGGATATCGATGATGCCCTAGATGAAGCCATGACCTGCTCTGATACCAAAATTGGAGTTCGAGGTTTGTGGAAGCATGCAAACATCACAAGGGAAGAAGAAGAAGCTTGGAGCACAACACACAATATAGAATGTATTACCACTAGAATGTGCAAGGATAAGTAACCCATTTGGGCTATAGGAATATATACAAGCCGGGAAAAGACCTCCTAAAGAGGGAAAAAGTGTCTCGACGGTCCCAATGTGGTCACACACATCACTACCTGAATATATCAATAGCAATATGGTTTAGTAGTTTGAAAAGATTGTCAGTTCCTAGAGATGTTGAAATAGGCAATGACACATCACATCCTATCGAGCATACATGAAACATAGCACTATCTATGGAGGATGAGAAGGTAAAACATCTTGCTGATGTGCTACATGTTCTGAGTATAACAAAGAATCTTTTTTTTTGTTGGGTGAATGGTTGACTAGAGATTATAAGTCAGGTCCAATGTTGATGGGTTATATGTAGAAGAGTACAAATAGGATGGAAGATTGATCACCAAAAGAAACAACGTGGGTAGGATGTTAATCTTAAATGTGAAAATCCTTCAAATGAGTGCTGCCATGTTTGCAGAAAAGAGCCTGTCAATGGACTACCAAATTTCAAGGTTGTAGAAATGCAAAAGCTATGTGCAACATATTGGAGTTAGATGTCTGCAGGAGCACGCGAATAGCACAAGGGAGAAGAAGAAGCTTGGAGCACAACACACAATACTGAATGTATTACTAGAGAATGTACAAAGATAAGTAGCCCATTAGGGAAATAGGTGTATATACAAGTAGGGGGAAGAAAACCTCCTAAGGAGGGAAAAAAGTGCCCCGATGGTCCTAGTGTGTTCACACACATCACTACCTAAATATATCAACAAATCCCCCCTGGGAGTGATGCGGTGAACAAGGAGTTGGTACTCATGTATAAGGAAGTGCCAAGCTATGTGGAAATCACTCCACAAAAGGAAGTAAGCCCAAAGCTTTGCGGAAAGCTTCAAACTTCTCCCTAGGTAGAGCCTTCGTGAAAAGTTCTACAATGTTCTCATGCATGGGCACATATGCCAAGCTGATCTCCCCAGCAGAGAACCTCTCCTTGACATAATGATAATGCATCTCAATGTGTTTAGTGCTAGCATGTAACAGAGGATTCCTCGCAACTGCCAATGCACTCTAACTGTTAGTGAAGATGGTGGTAGAAGGCTGACCAACACCCAAATCAACCATAAGGCATCTGAGCCACACACACTCAACAATCGCTGTGAAAGCTGCCCTATACTCAGCCTCACAACTGGAAGTGACCATAGTAGGCTGCTTCTTGCTCAACCAAGATATACATGAGCTACCAAGCATGAAGCAAAAGCCACTAGTGGACACATGAGTGTCATAGCAACCAGCCTAGTCACAGTAAGAAAAAGCATGCAAATCTGGCGATAGTGATTCCCCCTTGAGATAAAACAACCCAAGTAGCCGAGTACCACTCAAGTAGAGAAAGATGCACTTAACCACCTGCCAATGCTTGACTCCTGGGCAATGCATAAACCTGCTCATCTGTGAGATAGAAAATTGAGTATCTGGCTGAGTAATGCATAAGTAAATCAAGCATCCAACAACCTGCTGATAGAGAACAACATCAAATGCATCTCCAACATCATGAAGACTCTATCGTAAACCTGTCTCCATAGGAGTGGCGATAAGTTTACAGTCTTCAAGGCCAAAACACTGCAATAATGTGTCAATATATTTCCTTTGACACAAAGCCATTCCACCATCAAAGTGCATAAATTAAATGCCCAAATAATGATGCAAATGTTCCAAATCAGACATCTCAAATGAGGCATGCAAATCAGCCTTAAAATAAGCAATATGCCTCTCATGAGGACTGGTGAGCAGCATGTCATAATCATAAACCACAATGATCAGAAGTACATCATTAACATGCTTAACATACAAGGTGCTTTCAGTTGGAGTGTTCTCAAAACCATGTGCAATCAGCTAGGCATGTATCTTTTCATACCAAGCACGTGGTCCTTCCTTTAAGCCATATAATGCCTTCTTTAATTTGCACATTTGGTTCTCATGCCCTTTCTGTACAAAGCCATGGGGCTGAAAAACATACACCTCTTCATGCAAGTCGCCATTCAAAAATGTTGCTTTGATATCCAACTAATGTACATTCCAACCATGATGAGTTGCAAGTGCACAGATGCTAAGAAGAGTGGTCATTCGGCAATTAGGTGCAAAGGTCTCATCAAAATCAATGCCTCCTTCGTGCGCATAACCCTTTGCAACAAGCCTAGCCTTATATGTGTACAACTATACTATTAGGCTTACGCTTCAACTTGTATACTGACTTAGTCTCAATGGCCTTCTTGCTAGGAGGCAAGTCACATAAAGAACAAGTACCATTCTTTATTATAGCATCATATTCAGATTGCATAGCAACCATCCAATTTTCTGAATTTTGTGCTTCATCAAACGAAATAGGCTCATTCTCATCACAAAGACTAGATGCAGCCATAGCATAGCAATCTGATGCAAAAGAGGCACTATGAGAGCCTAAACGAGTACGATATGATAGAGGTGCATCTAATTTGCTATCACGTAAAGTCTGCACTAGCCATTTTGGCATAGCTTTTGCCTCCTCAATATCAGTTCTCTCATCAACAAGTGCATCATGTAAATCTACATCAGAAATGGGATGTTCTGCATCATCACATGAAACCTACAAAGGTTGAGAAGCTGCCTCGTTAAGACCAGCACTAGACTGTCCACCTGTAAAAAGAGATAGCAAAGTATCATACATGTCTTTTGGAGCTAACAGATGTCTCCTTAGTACATGAAAGCAATGACTGAATCACATCTTCCACAAAAACAACATTACAGCTAACTAGAATGCGTTTAGTTTGTGGATGATATAGATGATAGCCTTTACTTTTAGAACTGTACCCAATAAAAGTACATTTTACTTCTTTATCATCCAATTTTTTGCGATGTTGTTCAGGCACTAGTGCATATGCCAAACAACCAAAAACACGTAGATGAGCAATAGATGGCTTGCAATCATGCCAAGCCTCATATGGAGTGATAGATTGCAGCGCTTTAGTGGGACACCTATTAAGTACATATGATGCACACACGACAACCTCAAGCCACAAGCTATGTGGTAAAGCTTGACTCTTGATCATATGCCTTGCCATCTCCATGAGTGACATGTTCTTTTGTTCAGCAACTCCATTCTGTTGAGGTGTATATGGCACTATACACTAGTGTTTTATCCCACATTCAGCCAAAAATGCATTAAAATTAGAAGACATATATTCCCCCCCTCGATTAGAACGAAGGGTGCCCAATTTACATGCTCATAGATTTTAAGCCAAAACCAAAACCTGTTTGAAGCACATGAACACTTTGGACTTTGCCTTCAATGGATATAACCATGCATGCCTAGAAAAATCATCGATGAAGGTCACGAAGTAAAGATAATTTCCAAAAGAAGGTGTCTGCATAAGACCACAAACATCACTATGTACAAGTTACAATTTCTGAGTAGCCCAAATTGAACCATCTTTTGGAAATGAGGAACACTACATTTTGCCCAAAATATAGCCTTCACATACCAGGTGCCTCAAGTTTGGGCAAAGAGGACACCATTTTAGATTTCTACAGGTGTAGGAAACTAGCAAAATTTAGATGACCAAAGCATGCATGCCAAAGCTTTGCATCTGCCATAGCCTGAGAATCATGTAGTGCACATGCTAAATCATTCACAGATCTTTCATAGTCTATGAGCTTATACAGCCCACGATATAAAATGCCAGAAGAAAAAATCATGTTGCCATTTGACAGATCATGAACTATACGCCTATCATCAACAAATTTCACAACCAAGCCGATCTTGGCTAAAGCTGAAACTGATAACATATTCTTCTTGATCCCTGACACAAATAAAGCATCTGATAAAGTGAAAGAACTACCATTAGTAGTAGCCAAAATGATCTTACCAACTCCCATAATAGGATAGGAGGAGTTGTTGGTGCATGTAACAATATTCCTTGTAGGGGTCGGCTCGATTGAAGAGAAGAAACTGTGCTACGAGGTAATATGTTTGATCACCCCACTATCAAAGTACCAAACATCTTAGTCTACTGCAAACATGCACTGCTCACGAGAAGATGGGTCTACAAACAGTAGTAAATGCCCATTCTTCTTCCTGCACAAGATTAGTAGACTCTATTTTTGGTGTAGAGGCCTCTACAACAACCATTCCAACCTCCTTTTTCTTTGTCTCTTTTGGAGCTAGTTTTGGATAGTTCTTTATGATATGATCATTCCCTTTACAGTACTTGCAAAACAATTTCTTCTTTTTTGATTTCTTCTCATCTTTATCTTCCTTCTTTGAATGTGTAGCATTTGCAAATTTTTGCTTACTAGTAGAAGAGCTCCATTTTCCTTTGCCCTTCTCACTAGCCAAGAAAGCTTGATCTGCAACACGCATAATAGACCTATTTTGCCTAGACTGATCTTCTTGCAATAGAACAGAAACTAACTCCTCAAATGACAAGGCATTTGGATTGCCTTTCATCATCAACCGAAGAGTAGAAGCAAAACTCTGATATGAATTAGGAAGACCATTCAAAACGATCTGCACAAGTGAGCTATATGGTATAACCTCATCAGCAAAAATCAAATCTTCTTTCAAATCCTTGATCTTTGTTAGAAAACTGTCCATAGAATCACCTTCGTTCATGTGCTCACTCTCCAATTGTTTTCGGATTTAAGTAACACGAGCCTCATTCCTAGCTTCGTACAATGTGGTAAGTATATCCCAAGCATCCTTAGCTATTCTACAAGAGCGTATGTGAGGAATAATGGCACGTTTGATAGAAAAAGCTATCAATGCATGTGCTTGTGCATCTCTGCCATCCCAACGAATTTGCTCTGTAGTAGGTGCAGTAGAAAATGTAGCACGAACAAGAATATGCAGAATATCATCATCTTCGACACCTTCTGCATCAGCTACAGTACTTGCAGTTGTAACAATTGCAGGTGCGATTGGACGTTTTTCAACACCCTGCACAATGTTCCACAGTCCTTTTGCAACCAATGCATGTCGCATCATATAAGCCTACAACGGGTAGGTGGTACCATCCAACTTATCCTCAACAACCAACATACAAAATACATCACTGCTTTCAGCCATGGCTGGTGACTAAAATACCTTGATGCAAAAAATTGATTGTATCTCAAAAAGCTGAACAGAACTTCCCAGAAAAATTCTTCTAGACATGTAGCAGACTTCGAGATGCTTATACTCGCAAACCAAAACTAGTATATACCTTTGGCACAACAAGACAAAATAACCTACACAATCGCTATGATAGTTCATTCGGAGGGCGAAACGAGCTCAGATACCAATTGTTGGAGTTAGACGTCTGCGAAAGCACGCGAAAAACACAAGGAAGAAGAAGAAGCTTGGAGCACAACACACAATACTGAATGTATTACTAGAGAATGTACAAAGATAAATAGCCCGTTAGGGCAAAAGGTGTATATACAAGCTAAGGGAAAAAACCTTGTAAAGAGGGAAAAAAGTGCCCCGATGGTCCTAGTGTGTTCACACACATCACTACCTAAATATATCAACACAACATGTCAATTTGTTAAACATTCAAGAGCATCATTTCCACATGACAATCATGTTATTGAGAATGTGCTAGAAATAGTACATACAGATGTTTGAGGTCCTGTAAAGACCACATCTATGGAAGGATGTAGGTTTTGTGTAATTTTCATTGATGATCATACACAAAAAGCATGGGTTTACTTCATGAAGAAGAGTGAAGTGTTTACTCACTTTTTGAATTTCAAGGAAATGGTGGAAAAGTAGACAAAGAATTGTCAGCTAGATAGCTCATCATTGTTCCTACATGAACAAGACAATACAAGATGCCGGACCTTCTTGTTTCAAAGATGCAATTGGAAATGGAGATTGGGAGAAATGTATGGATGAGGAGATGGCTACACTTTATGGAAATGAAAGAAGTTGGTTCCACTAATGCAAGGAAAGAAACCCATAGGTGGCAAGTGGGTTTCCATGGTGAAACACAATGTTGATGGTAGCATAAGTAGGTATAAAGCATGAATGGTAACAAAAGGATATGCATAGACATATGGCATTGATTATGAAGAATATTCAGCCTTTAAGCTAAAATGACTACTATCAGAGAACTTGTTGGATGGGATACAAAAAAAGGATGGATTTTCCATCAAATGAATGTGAAGAATGCCTTCTTACATGGTGAGTTGCAAGAAGAAGTATACATGGACTAGCCACAAGGATTTGAGGATTCAAAGAACCCAAGATATGTTTGTAGGTTGCAAAAGGCATTGTATGGTCTTAAACAAGCCCCTCGCACTTTGCATGTAAGGATTGCTAATTACTTAACCACCATTGGATTTTCTATCTATCTATCTGTTTGTCTGTCTATTTGCCTATCTATCTGTCTATGTATCTATCTCTCTATCTATCTATGATGTGTGATGTAGATCACTCATTACATGCAAGGAGGGGTGATGATGGCATCACAATTGTGGCTATTTATGTTGATGACTTGACTGTAGGTGGTGATAATGAAGAAAACATGAAAGAGCTAAAGCAACTCCTTATGCAAGAATTTGACATGATATTTTTTGGGCATATACATAGAAAAACAAGTATATGGATGCTAGAAAGGCAATAAACCTTGAGTATGCTTCAAAAGTATGTTATGGCTTATCATAAGCCAATTTCTATGCCATTAGATCAAGATCTGAAGTTGGATACAACGTCATGTGAAACATTGGAAAATGCTATTATGTACAAGAAATTTGTGGGAACTATTGGACTTGAAATTCAATTTATGCAAGTTCCTAGGAAACCACATTTAAATGATCTAAGATGAACGCTACATTATGTGAGTGCTACTTTGGATTATGCATTGTTAAATGAAGATCTACTAATGGCTTTTTATTCTCACTTGGGAATGTGGCTATTACATGGAGCAACAAGAAGCAACCCATTGTTGCTTTGTCAAGTACAAAGGCTGAGTATAGAGGTGCTATAATGGAAGCATGGAAAGCTTCATGGTTAGAGATGCTACTTGGAGATTTAGGTGTAGAAGTGCAAAATCATATCTTCATTTGTTGTGATAATCTTGAAAGCATTTAGTTAGCACGAAATTTTATTTTTCATGCTAGAATAAAGAATATCTAGGTACATTATCACTTCATTAGAAAAGGGTATTAGCAAGTGTTATTGATCTTGTTTATGTGAGGATAGATGAGTAGGTTGCTGAAATTTTTACTAAAGCACTTAGAGTAAAGAAGCTGAAGAAGTGAAGATGCTTGGATTACAGGACAGGATGTTGAGCTTGAGGGAGAGTGTTGATATCAAGCTCAACATGTGATGATCGAGGATGAGACATATCACTTTTTCATTTCTTTGACATGTATAGTGGTCATACCAGTATATGTCAAGGATACTTTAGTGAGCTTTACTAGATTTAGATACTAAGAGTGATGGAACATTTGTTTCTTACCAGCTCACTCATTTGTGGACATTAGGATTTTCCTTATGTACTATTCTTTATTTATTGCACTAGTTGTATTTTTGTTTTAGGTCAATCTTCTATATTCCTTTTATGTAATAGAAGAAGAAGAAGATCATTCTTCTTTGCCTCAATCTGTGTGTGCTCCTCTTGAGTGTGAGAGTGTGTGAGTGAGATCTCTTTCTTATCTCCTTTTTGTTGACATAAAGTAGGATTTCTCTCACTATTCTGATCTCTCTTGACTTTCTCATTTCCACTATGCTCTAAATCATGGGGCAAGTGCAATGAATATGGCATTCCTAACCATCACTTGAATCACATTATCACTCGTCGACGCTCTCTTATGAAAACCATCTTTATGATCGCTTCTAGTTGGCTTCCTTAGTAGTTTAGCAAGGAATGTTTCACTACTTTACTCAAATGATGTGCAATAGTGAAACCGGTCACTCTTTGGGAATAACTCATTATACCTCATAGTCTCCTAAGCATATCCTGAGACTTTTGAAGGTATGGGATAGTGTAGACAATCATCTTATCCTTCTTCTAATATTATTTTTCTTGACTTTGCTAGTATATCTTTTGGGATTTCTTAGCTCTACATGGAAGTCCATCCATCATACGACATGTATGCATTAATCTTCAAAAAATCCATAGTTAAACCACCCACTCCCCCTCTTCCAAAATGGGCACATACGCAATCTAATTTTTAAAAATGTCAAAAATGGTGGAGAAGGGGTTTTGCAAGTGGAAAAATAGTTCCACTAATCATCCATTTCATTAGAGTTATCAATGTATGAAGAAGTCCATATGCCACTCTTCATGAGAATTAAGTTTAAACTTTATGCATTATGGTCTAAGTCCTACAAAAGAATCCTAAAACATGGAGCTATGTGAAGGTGAATATACCGATGGAAATACTCTGGAGCTACTCCATCCCTCAAGAAATATCAAATCCATGATAGAACATTGCGTGCTGCCACCTCGATGTCCATGAGTAATAAAAAGAGAATGCTCTCTTCATACCTTCATGTGTCCCATCTTGGATAGTAGAGATTCATTTCCCATGAAGTCATAGATTTGAATCTATCACCCTGTATTTGGATGAAAATCGAGAATCATTGCATAGGTCATGTGGATACATTGTGCTATGATACCAATCTAACATTTTAACATAACTCTTCATGGCTACTACTACCCACACAACTACATGTTGCTATATTTCAATAGTGATGTGTGTGAACACACTTAGGACTATCAAAAGAAAGGAGATAAGGAAGAGAGCTCACACACACACTCTCACAATCAAGGAGGAGCACATACACAGATGGATGCAAGGAAGAATGATCTTCTTCTTGTTCTTCTTCTATTACATAAAAGGAATGTACAAGAATGACCTAAAAACAACAATACAAGAAGTGCAATATATAAAGAACAGTACATAAGGAAAAGTTCTAATGTCCATGAATGGGTGAGCTGCAAGAAAACAAATGTGCCATCACTCTCGGTGGATAAATCTAGTAATGCTCAATAAAGTATCCCTAACATATATCGATGTGACCCCTATACATGTCTGAGAAATGAAAAAGTGATACATATCATCCTGGATCATCACATGTTGAGCTTGATATCTCAATGAGGACCACCGGGGAAATTTTTTCCCTCTTTAGGAGCCCCCCCCTTGTATATACACCTATAACTCTAATAGGTTACTTACCTTTGTACATTCACTTAGCAATACATTAAGTATTGTGTGTTGTGCTCCAAGCTTCTTCTTCTTGGTTGTGTTGTTTGTGTGCTTTTGTAGACCTCAAACTCCAATAGTTGATATTAGAGCAAGTCGCTACTTCATCTAGCGCATCGTCAGTAGCACAAGCACCTCAAAGTTTGCTACAAGTTTAGTGGAGCTCGATAGGGTAGTTTTGTTCAACTTTTTGAGATACGATCATTTTTTTGCATCAGTGTATTTTAGTTAGTGGCCATTACTGATAGCAATGATGTATTCAGTATGTTGGCTATTGAGGACAAGTTGGATTGTACCAATTGTTGGAACAAGTCCATGGAAATTCTAAGTGTTGGCTTGAGTCTTCAAAAGACATAGAAACTTAAAGAAAATGCTAAAGCCTTGAAGAGTTCACTTGTGAACTCATCCTTCTAACTTTTGAGTTTTTACTTGATGTAAAAGTGAAAGAATCTAATGTGGTTGAATCCACTTGATGAGTAGAAAAACAACTCAACAAATTCATGATTGAATTAGCTGGAGAATCAATCACTAAAAGGTAGGAGAATTGTTTTAGGTTAGCAAGACTCAAATTCAAATCTTGGCTCCAATCATCACTATATATATACATGGTTTAGTTGCGGGGTTTGCAAGACCATTAGATGAGCTTCATGCCATATCAGAGTGTGATCTCAAGGAACACACATGTACCAGTAAGTCCATTTTACTTTACATTCAATATACACTTGTTTTCATGATCATTTGTGACCATATCTTTATGCCTATGTGAGTGTATTTTTCACTACCATACTTCTCAGTTTTTTAGTCAGGTTGGAGAGATGGGTTCTCTGAGCACTGTGCATCATTTTTAGTGATTGAGCATGGTAAAGCTCTCTAAGTCTACTATATACTCCCAAAATTTCATTGCATTTGGAGTTCAAAATCATGAGATATATTCATTTGAAGTCACCTATATCTCTGCATCTTCTACCTCCTGAAAAGTCAGGATCACATACCTGATTTGCTAAACTTATTTCTCTTAGTATGCTTAATCATGTTTGATGAAATAACTCTCAATAGGTTGCATTGATTCCTAATTAAATTCCTTTAAAAGCTCTCTGGTCAATTGTAATCACAGAATGAGCACTGAGTGAAATATTGAAGCATTCATGACCAAAATAGAAAGTTTCTCCATGTTGATTATTGGTCAAACTAGTTTGTTTTGATTCAACTTTCTGAGATTGATCTTCCAAGGTACATAGGGTGTCTAATACATCCTTTTGCAAGCTAAAAGCACCCACTACATATCCCTAGAGTTCATTTGGCTGGTGTAGTGCAAAGTTTTTGCATCACCATTTCATCTTCATCAGGTACAAATCCATCCTCAAATTGGTATCAGAGCAAGTTTGGACAACATGGTAGATGGATTTCCTTCATCAATTGACAAATTGGATAGAGGTAACCACTCAACGGGTCATTAAGGATGGAAGCTTATCTTCAAGGCAGGAATCTATATGGTTATATAGCAAGAGATGAAGCTATGCCAAGTTTCAAGAATAAAGGCCAACCTACACAAGAAGAGCAAGAAAGATTGAGCACATGGTGCTCCAAGGATGCACTTGCAAGGTGTTATCTCCTCAACTCTATCTCAGATTTTTTTTTTTGCCTCAAATTAGAAGTTGTAAAACATCTCAGGAAGTATGGAATGCACTTAAGCCTTCTTCTCTTCAAGTACAAATGCCAAGAAGCATCAACTATGGCTCGAATTTACAACTCTCAAGAAAGCTCCCAAACAAAATGTGACTAATTTTGTCACAAAGCTCAAGAACATAGCATATCAGTTGGGAAGCATTGGAGAGGTAATAGAGGAAAAAATTTTAAGGCATGTCATCAATGGCTTAAAGGAAGAGGACAAGTGGGAAGCATTCACCACAACTATGGATCTATACATGGATATGCATGTACTAGATTTCAATACACTACTAGATTTCAATACACTCATAGGACAACTGCTTACTCAAGAGGCCAAGCTTATCACGAATGGAGAAGGCTCCAAAGGTAATCAATATTCTACTTTGTATACTGCTAAAAGAAAGTCCAAAGAGAACAAAGGAAGAGGAAAGAAAGTGGATGATGAAGTAGGTACACATCAAGCTAACTATGCAGGAAGAGGAAGACATGGTAGAGGTAGAGGCAAAGGAGGAAGACAAGGTAGGGGGAGATCCCAAGACTCTAATCCTTGTTCTATTTTTGGATTAACTAATCATACAACCAAAAATTGCTTTAGGAATTCCAAGAATAAAAAAGGCAAAGGCTACAATAGAGGAAGTTATGGCTTCTCTAGAGGAAGGACCAACAACTTCAATGACTACCACAACAATTACAACCATTCAAACTATCAAGGAAGCAATGAGGAAGAAGAGACTTCAATAACTACACAGAAGACTCAAATCAAGAGGACTCATTGCTAATCATGAATATGGAAATGCCTCAAGGTAAATCAAATGTGCATGTTTTCTACATAGATTCAGGTTGTTCCAATCATGCGCCAGGAAATGTGGCCCTCCTATCAAATTTAGAAGATCCAAGAAACAAGCACGAAGTGCAAACAATTGATGATACAAGGCATCTGGTGGGGAAGATAGGAAACGTAAAAGCACCTGATGGAAACATCAACCTCCTTAGCAAGGTACTCTATGTCCCTACCATCACAAAGAAATTGATAAGTGTAGGATAAATTGTGGAGAAAGGCCTACAAGTTAGATTCACAAAAGGAGGAGCATTTATTGAAGATCCAACTCAAGGATTCAAAAGAATTGAAAAGGGAGAAAAGACAGGTAGATTGTTCACATTTGAATTGTAAGACACTAGGAACATTGCTCTCTTTAATTATGGTAGTTAGACACTCACAGAATTGGAATTATGGCATAAAAGGTTAGCACATATTTGTGAAAGATCATTAAAGCAAATTTGTAGGGACCAAAGTGTACTTGGACTCCCTAATCTCTCAATGTAACACATGATTTATAAGTGTAGTGAATGTCAACTTGGAAAGTCTCACATGTTACCATTCATGAAGAAAGGATATATGTATGGAGACCTCTTGGATTTGGTTCATATGGATTTATGGGCACCTAGCAAGCATGCTTCAATATCTGGATGAAGGTATTGTGTCTCCTTCATTGATGATTGCAGTAGATGGACTATACTATACTTTATGAAACAAAAAGATGAAGTCTTTTCATGCTTCAAAAGATATTTAGCTCTTGTGGAGAATCAAAGAGGTAAAACACTAAAAAGGCTAAGGTCAGATAGAGGGGAAGAGTACTCCCATGAATTTGACTCTTTTCTTCAAGAGAGGGGAATCAAAAGAGAGATTACTACAAGGTTCACTTCTTAGCAAAATGGAATGGCAGAGAGAAAGAATAGGACAATTGTTGAAGTTGCAAGGTCTATGCTAAATGAGAAGAACTTACCTAATTATTTATGGGTTGAGGCTCTATCCATGGCCACTTATTTGATTAACACGTTACCTTCAGAATCCCTTGATGGCATGACACCATATGAGGCTTGGAATGGAAGAAGACCAATCTTGCATCATTGTAAGATTTTTGGATGTATTGCTTATGCTCATGTTCCTTTACAGGCTAGAGGGAAGATGGATAAAAAAGCAGAAAGGTGTGTATTCATTGGATATGAAAACAACCAAAAGGGCTATAGATTATATAACCCAACAACCAAAGGATTCTTGGTGAGTAGAGATGTAGTGTTTGATGTGAACAGTTCTTGGTATGAAGATTCATGCGAGAAGATCAACCTACCTTATGATCTTGAAGAAGATTTTCCAAAACATGTCAAGAACAACCCTCCTAAAATTGAATAGTAGGATACCTCAAAAGATGATGAAGCAACTAAAATTGAAAAACTCAGAATGTGGAAGTATAAAGGTAAAGCTAAAATACAGGAACTTGGACAAGAGGCAAAATCATCACATCATGGCCTAAGGAGGTCAATGAGGGAGAAAAGAAAACCAGAGAGGTATGGGTTTGATACTTCTCTAATTACTAAAGATTGAATCTATCTAGCACATGACATAAATCAAGAGGAACCCTCAACATTTGAGGAAGCAAAGAAGAAATCAGAGTGGAGGCATGCAATCGAAGAAGAAATTGAAGCTCTTGAGGAAAATAACACTTGGGAATTAGTTCCCAAGTCTTCATCAACGAAAGTGATAGGCTCAAGATGGATCTACAAATTGAAGAAGAACTCAGATGAATCCATTAATAGGTATAAGGCAAGGCTTGTGGCAAAGGGGTTTGCACAAACTCAGGGAATTGATTATGAGGAGACTTGTTGGCAGCAGTCAGGGAACCGAAGGAGCCACAAGACGAAGAGAGTCAGAGCGAAGGGACAGCACAAGCAGACATGGCAGTCAAAGAAGATCTGGCAAGTAGGCCAATAATTTTCCTCATGAAGAAGCAAGTACGAGCATTCACGCAGATCTAGCACTAAGGCAACCTTTAATTTTTCAAAACCTTTACACCAATTAAAAGTGATTCTCATCACTAAACACCATTGTAAATACCATTTCATCTTTTTGTAGCTCCATTTTGTGCAAGCCAAGGAGTCCTTGAGCTTGAGGAGCTTTAGAACTATCTACCTGCCAATTTTCGTAATTTTTGGATCTCGTTTGAGCCCTCAAATAAGCCCTGGAACCTAATTTTTAACTAGGCCGGACACTAGGTCTGAACAGGGCCAAAGCTAGTCAAAAACTATAAAAGGAGCTAGAGAGCTCATTTTTGGGGTAGATTGTAATTGAAACAAACTTGTAAGAGCTTCTTGAAAAGTAATCTAAGAACTCCATTGATACTCACTCTTTGTCTTGCCGTGTGTGCGCGTGTGTGTGTATGTGTGTGCATGTTGGTGTGCTTCTCACTCACGCACTTGAGCCGTCACTTGCTCGAGGTCTTCATACCATCCTCACGTCTTCCCGGATTGACATTAAAGGAGGTGCTACTCATCATTGAGCTACACCAAATTTTGGCGCCGTTGCCGAGGATCGAGCTTTGAGGACGAGCGTGTGATGGTAAGACGTAGAGTTGACGCGTTGGAGTCGTAGGTATTTTCTTCACTCTCATCTATTTTCTTGTTTTTTCTTCACACCATCATCACCATCATCATCATCACCATCTTCCACCTCCATTTCCATCATCGCGAAAATTTCAGTTTTTTGAGTATATCACCATCTCCACCTCATTTCCCTCATTTCACTTGTGAGAGAGAGCAAGAGAGCAAAATTGTGTGTGCTGTTTTTGCGTGTTTCTTCAGCTGTCTTGCAGGTACAGGTCACATCATCGTCCCCAGCACTCTGCGCAGGTACGGATTTCGAAGTAACTGTCTGTGTGTCGCCAACTTCTGTCAATCGCGACGGACAGAAAAAACGCTCAAATCACCAAACAAAGTGCAAAACCATGATCTACAGGCCTAGAGCTTCCCAAAAATGTGTTTAGTTTCTTGAAATTCCTCAGATTTCTATCAATCGCGATCGCTCTGTCAATCGCGACCGACAAACCACGACGGACAGATCTGTCAATCGCGATCGACAGCCCACGACGGCTCTGTCAATCGCGACCGACAGAGTCAACGACCGATTGACCACGACCGACTGACCATACGCATGACACGTGTCAATCGCGATCGACTCATCCATCGCGATCGACTCATCAATCACGACCGACACAGTCAACGACTGTTTGACCACGACGGACAGACCACGACGGCTCTGTCAATCGCGATCGACACAGTCAACGACCGATTGACCACGACCGACAGACCCTCGCGACCGACCTGTCAATCGCGATCGACCCATCAATCACGACCGACAGAGTCAACGACCCTTTGACCACGATCGTTTGACTTTTCGTAACCCCTGTCAATCGCGACTGACCAGTCAATCGCGACTGACCAGTCAATCGCGACTGACAGCCACGACAGACCTGTCAATCGCGATCGACACGTCGATCGCGACTAAACTGTCAATCGCGACCGACAGACTTTGCGAACACGTTAGAAGGGCAAATTAGGTCAAATTTTTAAGGCAAAAATAGGGGTCTAAATTTTGGCCAAGTGTGGGACAAACACTAGAGTGTAGCATTGCATTACGAGGGCACGACCCAAGTAACTCGAGAATTCCTGTTTGCCTGTTAACCTAGTTTAATCCTGTTTTAGCCCCAAAACCCTGAACTGGCATAACTTTCTCATACGAAATCCGTTTGCCGTGATTTTTGTTTTGTTGGAAAGCTCGCAGGGAGTACAACGAAAACATCGACTGGTTACGGTTAAATTAAGATCAGGAATATTAGATAGGGTCTTTTGAAGTTGACCATACCCAGGGGGAACAAAAATTCAGGGATCTCTGGAGTTGTGTCCAAACAGTCATAGTGCAAATTGGTGAAGTGTTACATGCATGAAAGTGATTGGTTCTGTCTTTTGAATTTAAGTCTTGAGCTAACAGTGGGCCTCTTACAGTTCTTGTGAGAGCAGCAAAGGGTACACAAAGCAAGAGTAAGTGCAGGCTTGGGAATACGTGTCCTGGGCACACCAGGGCAACAATACAAGGAAAGGAACTCAAGGTTGGAAAACCTGCAACACCCTCTGTCAATTCTTAGTTTAGGCTAAGTGTGGGTAGTGTTAGAAGTAATTCCAGGCGACGATAGGCACGAGATAAATCAAAGACCATCTAAGAAAATCAAGTGCAAGTTAAGAGATAACCTGTGTGTGTGTGAACAACAACTTTAAAGGAAAAGAACCTAACGAGAAATGACCAAACTAAAGTGCGAAATTAAACTCAAGTATTCCTGACGACGTGATATCAGACAAGAGTATAAACACGATAATCAACATAAAAAGAACCAAGTGACCGATACGAAAGGACTCAGAAACGTGGTTGTACCTAGGAAAAAAGTGGGTTAATCAGTTAGGCATATGAACCTTAGATCAGGACGACACCTAGTAAGAGAGAGACAAAGCCTTAGGTCTTCAGAGGCTAGTGTCAATCACACTGCAAGGTCTTGGGCCCAGCAGTTGAGTCATCACTCGCATTACCCTAGCTCTGAGACCAGTGAATCAGTGATGTCTCAAGGTATGGAGAGACCTACAGGTAGTTTAGGAGTGCCTTACTTGTATAGGGTAGAAGGCCCTTACAAAACGCAATTGGAATACCTTAGGACCAACCGATTAGGTGCCAACATCTATGAGGACGGCCTAGGAAGATCTGTGGTACAGATTAAGAATCCTGATCAATCCATAGGACTAGAGCACCCAGCTGTCAAGTTTGAAAACGGAGCATACTTGGACAAAGAAGGAACTATATACGTAGTCACCAGTCACCCAGATAGGACAGATGAATTTGGGAATGTACTCTCAGAAGCGGACTTAGGTGACTTGGAACAAGGAAACATGGGTGTGGAACCTAGAACCCCCCGCGACAAATCTGTTCTCACTAGGATTATCACACCTGAGTGGGTGCCCCAAGACAACAAGAGCATAGATCTGCTTCTGAACCATGAGACTGACGAGGCCTTTTGGAGGTATAAATCGGATCGGCCAACTGATATAGGAACTATCATGATCTATGAGTTTAAGGATCCGGATAGCCCAGGTAGAGTGACCTACTTAGATCACACTTTGGAGAGGATCTTTGTGGTGACAGAAAATGATAGGCATGCTTACACTTGGAAAGGCGAATTCGTTTTTCCCCAACCAAGATCGAATGTATCCTATGGTCACCCTGGAGCTGGAACATCCCAAGCTCATGGAACTCAAAGAGACAAAAGTAGAGATAGACCAGAAGTAAGCTTTGCCAACCCAGTGGGCAGAGAAAGAACGAGGATGGAGACGAATAGAGTAGAACCTGAGATACTGAGACCTCACAGGAATCAAAGAAATGCAGATGAGTTACCTCTACCACGACCAAGAGAGCACACAAGGACTTTGAGACCGACTCAGCTAGTTAAGTCCATGAAGAACTACTTCGATGGCACTAGAGATCCATACGATCATGTGGCTGAGTTTAGGCAAGTCCTGAGAGCTGAACAAGTGGAGGATCTATTCACGCAGTACAATGCCTTTGGTCTGACCCTTAGAAATACTGCCCTGACATGGTTTCAGCCACTAAATGAGAGGCAGTTCAGGAGCATAGACCAACTCCTAGAGGCTTTCATTATTGAATTCTCTAAGAGTGGCATAAGGCATAATACCTCCTCGCTGATTCACAACTTCAAGCAAACCCCGCAAGAGACTGTAAGACTTGCAGGAAGGAGATTTAGGCAATATCTTGAAAGATGCCCTGTTTCGGAGTTACCCACACCAGCCAAGCAAGTAGCCTTATTCTTGGATGGATTGCTAAGTACCAAATTAAGATCATATGTGTACTTGAAGGACCCTAGGACCATAGAAGAGTGTGTACGCATGTGTATCCTCATTGAGGATAACCTAGGGGAGGAGTTAGAGCTGGCTAAGATATACAAAGATTCGGATAGTGCCTCAAGCCTCTCTTCCACGCAATCCGCATCAATCGAGGAACTTGCAGAGAAAGTAGCTCAGAAATTAGGTGTAACTAGCAAACAAATCCCAAGGTTTGCCCCTGTGAAAAGGTGCTATACTTGTGGTGGTGACCACATGGCGAATGTCTGCCCCATTATGGCTCAGCCCCAAGTAAATCCTAGTAGCCAGTACTGCACCATAGAGCGGAGATACACCAATCACACCGCACAAGATTGCCCATACAACAAGCAGGCAGTTAGGCAACCCTACCCTTAGCCATACCCGCAACAAGGAAGATACCAGAACCCGTACTCTCCACAACCATATGGCAGGCCACAACAACCGTATCAGCAACCCTACCAAAACCAACAACGGCCTCAGCCAGTGTTAGCTCAACAACCCCCTGCCCCAGCTAATGTGATTCCGGTAAAGTATGCTGTTGCAGAAGAAAACCTGAATAGAGCTATAGTTCCTGTAACACCCTTGCTTTCTGAAAGTGACCCGAGTGACCATAGCTTTGATTCTACACATGTTGATAGTCCCCAGGCGTACTACATGCAGTCTCCAGAACATGGTGAGTCCTATTACAGCGAAGAGCCAAATGAACCTAGTTGGGAGTCAGATTACACAAACATCATGTACGCAAACCCCAACCCTAGGCCTCAACCTAGGCAGGTAAGACCTCCATTCCCAAGAGGACCGTGCTACAAATGCCAAGGAGATCATCTCATTCGTGATTGTCCCTTACCTCCACCTACACAAACTCAGCCCGTGACGATCCAAGGCTTTTGCCAAGATTGTGGAAAAGAGCATCTCTTACGAGATTGCCCGAAGAACCCCAATAATATGCCAAAAATCACTCCTATCAACGTTATTGGGTTAGTGGTAGATTCCACAGGAAGTGTCACTTCCACTGCTCCCGTACAGGTAGTCACTAGAGCTCAAGCATTGCAGCAGAATCAAGGGGTAAATCAGGATAAGAACCCAGAGGCTAGTGAAACCGAGAGCATAACCAAGAAAAGGACTAGAGCGTGGAAAGATAGTCGGGAAAGAATGAAAAGACAATGGGCTAAAAAGATGAGCGAACTTGAGGAAAGCATAAGAGAAACCAAAGCCAGGATAACTGAACTCACATCTCAAACTCCCTCTCACACTATCCCACCACCTCCATTCCCATCACCATCCGACCCGCCACCTTCCAACCCACCTCATATGATTCCACCACCCCCTAGAGTAGGATCAGTATTAGCTGATCCCACTCTTGAAGATATAGACATGATGCTTAAAGCATATCAGGCCAGAATTCAAGAAGGGCCAAATGTCACAGATCATGACAAGTGTTACCCTAGAGCTGACCTAGAGATAGAAAGAACCAAGCTTTGCACGAAAATGGTCGCATTGGCTCAGACTATGTTTGAAGCCAGTCGCCTTTTCAATTACTCAGGCTCAGCCAAGACGCAATTACACTTGGATGGACTTCTAGAGAAGTTAGAGGGCATAATTGCAAGATCTGCCAAGGAAGGAGAGAATCAAGAAAGAGATAACGCAAGCAAAAATAGAAACCATCCCCCACCGAAAGCTTATGTGCCAATTTCCATTGAACCAGACAATTCCCCCTCCCTAGAAAGAATAGAGAATCTAAGGGCACAATCACAAAAGGAACCTGCCTCTCAACACAAGGGCAAGGCAAGTGGAAGAGTAAGCATTCCTGCTCAAGAAGCCTATGTGCCTAACTCTACGGAGCCAGACACATCATCTTCTATGAATCGGTTCACACCAGAATTCCTACGCGAGATTCAAGAAGACAAATGGGCTAAGGAAAGTGAAGTCCCTCCTCCCATTGAACTTGTGGATGATGCACATGACCAATTCCCACAAGACATCCCATCCATTTATGGAGACCAGGAGAGTACCCAATCTCAAGAAAGCTTAGACTTCGAGTCTAATTCTTTACACGAACTACCCCATTTCACAGGCCCATGGGAAGCAAGGTCCACCTGTATGAGAGCACCTACAGTCATGGTAAGAAACGAAGATTCAGTCATACCTAGGAACACAGAGGTAGTGAAGAACACTAACGTGCAGTGCAATCTCAAGTTAGACGAGCTACTCAAGGTTAGACCTGAATTATGGAAACATGTCGCCAAACAAGTACCAGAAGTAGCCAAACCTCGTTCCCAAGTAGGATCCCATAGGACAGTGCCAGAAATTCCCTTGGATAAGATAGGAGATATGTGTGAAGGTGAAGAAGGGAACACCTATCTTCCCATCACCTACCAGGAGTACACCACCAAGGCAATTTTGGACTCAGGTGCAGGAGTTGCAATTGCCACTACTTCCCTATGGAAGCGTTGGGGCAAGCCAGCACTCAGGCCAACGAGAATGAAATTGCAGATGGCCGATGGTCACATAGAGAGACCCCTAGGATTGTTAGAAGGAATAACTCTCACCACCTGTGGTGTCGAGTTTGAACACACATTTGCTATATGTGACTTTAGCAAAAATCATGCCTATGAGATGATTTTGGGAAGACCATTTATGCGACAGTTGCAAGTGGTACAGGATTGGGGAACCAATTCTTTGTACCTGCAACACTTAGGTGTTACGACCAAAGTCAATCTCAAGGATTATTCTCATAGAGATGTCCCTCCTATCCAATGGAATCCCATCCATAGAGCCAAAGATGATACAGAATCGGTGCATTCCATAGGGTCTGGATCCTCATGGATGCATGAAGACACTCACTTATGGATGTGCAAAGTAGCAGTAGAAGAAGAGAAGAGAGAGAAAGCCAGAGAGATAGGTGCGAAAGAAACCCATAGACCAATCCAAGACCCAGCCTATGCACCTGTAGTTTTTCCAGACGAAGAATTTGAACCTCACGGCTGGGCAGAAATTTTAGCGACAATGGATGTAGCCATCAATGAGGAACAATGGACTCCCCACTGTGATGAAGATGGCTATGACATTTCAGTCTTCTCCATAGAGCCAATCATGGGAGAAGCAGTTCTAGAAGAATGCGAACCTAGCCCTGATGCATTTGAGGATGCAAGTGACTCCGACCTAGAGTCCATCATTATGGACCCACCATTTGCATCAGATGAAGAATACTTCCATGAAGTAGAATGTCAACCCCAGAGACATGGAGAGCTTACAAATGATGTAAGACTAGCGACACATGTGACCCCGAAGGAAGAAGGAAAGAAACGAAAGAAGAGAGAAGTCTCACCAGAAGAGGAAGAATCTTTATTTGAGGTCCCGGAAAATTTTAAGAAGTATGAGATAGATGACAGAAGAGTCATGATAAGAATGCCTAAACGAGAGGCACAAGCAGGAGAGGCCTATGATAACAAAGAAACCACCAAGAAAATAGTAGTGGCCATAGAAGAAGGAGAGGAGAGATGCACGTACATAGGCCATGACCTAACAGAGGAAGAAGAGCATGCGTTAATTGCCTTGCTAAGAGAATACAGAGATGTATTCGCTTG
Source organism: Ceratopteris richardii (assembly GCA_020310875.1). Taxonomy (NCBI): domain Eukaryota; kingdom Viridiplantae; phylum Streptophyta; class Polypodiopsida; order Polypodiales; family Pteridaceae; genus Ceratopteris; species Ceratopteris richardii. Next base: position 113,823,277 of record CM035442.1, on the reverse strand, counting down.
GAGTTACAAGGATTTGAAAGGTGTTGACCCTGACATATGCTCACACACCATCCCCATGACTTCAGATGCCAAACCCTCGAAGCAAAAGCCCTATACTTATAATGATAATTACGCTGCTAAGATCAAAGAAGAGATAGATAGATTGGTTGAAGCTGGATTTATCTATGAAATTGAGCACACTGAATGGGTATCCCCTATCGTAGTGGTGCCCAAGAAGAATGGAAAGTTGTGTGTGTGCATTAACTTGAAAAAGGTTAATGCGGCCACGATTCGAGATAACTATCCGCTCCCCATCACAGAACATCTCTTAGAAAGAGTGGCAGGCAAGGAAGTGTACAACTTCCTTGATGGATTTTCGGGTTACAATCAAGTAGCCATAGCTCCAGAGGATCAGCATAAGACGGCCTTTGCCACAGAATGGGGCATTTTTGCTTTTAGAGTAATGCCATTTGGGCTTACCAATGCACCAACTACCTTCCAAAGGCTGATGTGCCATGTGTTTAAGGAGTTCCTGAGGAAGAGTTTAGAAGTCTATGTTGATGATCTTTGTGCTCATTCCAACATTAGACAAACCCATATCCCTGAGCTCAGACAAATCTTTGACAAATGTAGAGAATATCAAGTCTGCCTGAACCCAGAAAAATGTGTTTTCATGGTCAGGCAAGGCAAGATCTTAGGGCACATAGTGTCAAAGAATGGCATATCCACTGATGAAGAGAAAGTGAGAGCTATAGCAGAGCTACCTAGGCCAAAGAATGTCAAGGAAGTACAAGCTTTCATGGGGCATTGTGGTTATTACCGAAGATTCATTCACATGTATGCTGTCATTGCAAAGCCCATGTACGGACTTCTGACAAACTTTGAGTGGACGGATGAATGTGAGAATTCCTTCCAGGAGCTTAAACGAAGATTGTGTTCAGCACCAATCTTGACCACACCAGATTGGAATAAGCCATTCCACGTTCATGTGGATGCATCCAATTATGCCATTGGATGTGTGCTCGCACAACCTACTGGTGAAGGTAATATGGATCTTCCAATTGCCTATGCCCGTAGACAATTGAATGCGGCTGAACGGAATTACACCACTACAGAGCGAGAAGGATTAGGCATGGTATATGCAGTTAAGAAATTTAGACACTATTTGCTTGCAAATAAGTTTAAATTTTTCACTAATCATCAGGCATTGCTATACCTCGTAAACAAACCATGCAATACAGGAAGATTAGTGAGATGGTTTCTCTTGCTCATGGAATATGACTTTGAAGTTGTGGTAAGGAAAGGTAGGACTCATTTGAGAGCTGATCATCTTTCTAGGCTCACATCGGGAGAAGCCCCACAAGGAGTATCAGATGACCTTCCTGATGCTTACTTGTTTAATTTGGAAGTGGTGCCGCAGTGGGCTAAGCCATTGGTACCAGTATTGACATACGAGCCTAACCATCCAGTGGTAAACACACAGAATAGAGAGGTTGTAAAAGCCCAAAAGTACCACATCATGGCAGGAAGTATGTACAAGCACACAGATCAAGGGATCTTGGCTTGTTGCGTAGAAGAGGATGAGTACGCTAAATGGTTGCAATTAGCACATGTAGGTGCGTTAGAGCAACACTACTCAAAGCAACGAACTTTACAGACCCTAAAGAGACTCGGAGTGCATTGGCCGACTATGGAAGCGGATGTCCAAAAGTTGTGCAAGGAATGCCCAATCTGCTACACTAAACCACCTGTGGAACACGCCACTCTTTATCAAGTATCCATTGTGCCAGATTGGAGTGAACCTCTAGTATCCTTCCTGAGGACAAACACATTCCCTCCAGACATGACTCTGGCGAGGAAAAGGAGTTTAGAACAAGAAGCCCTGGATTACTCACTCATTGGTGATAATCTATATAAGCGTGGTAAAGATGGTTACCTGAGGCTATGTGTCCATGAAAGTGAATATCTTAAGATCTTGGAAACTGCTCACCAAGGTGTAGCAGGAGGACACTTTGGACCGGATCGGGTGATCAAGGCAATACTATTTGCGGGCTTCTGGTGGCCTACCCTTCACATGGATGCACATACCTATGTGAAATGGTGTGATGTCTGTCAGAGGACTCAGTATCCTATACGCAAAGATGAGATGCCACTGAAACCTATGATGGGTGGACGTGCGTTCTCTAAGTGGGGAATAGACTTCGTAGGTCCTATTAATCCCCTAGCTAAGGGTTCTCATGCGGAATACATCATTGTTGCAACAGACTATCTAACTAAGTGGGTAGAGGTAAAAGCTACGACCAAGAATGACGCTCAGACAACTGCTAAATTCTTGTTTGAGAATGTATTCACAAGATATGGGCTACCTATAGAGCTTGTAAGTGATAGAGGCACTCATTTCTTGAACGAAGTGATTGAAAATCTACTCCAAGAATTCTTGGTAATACACAAGAAGTCTGCCCCTTATCACCCTCAGGCTAGTGGACAAGCTGAGAGCACTAATAAGATCTTATGCAATGTACTGACAAAATTAGTGAACACTGAACGCTCTGATTGGGACAAACAGCTACACCATGTTGTTTGGGCATACCGAGTTGCCTACAAAACGGTACTCCAAGCCACCCCCTTTCAGATGGTATTTGGTCAAAACGCTGTGCTACCCTTGGACTTCTTGATTCCTACATTGAGAGTAGCACAAGAGCACGAATGGACAGGTCATGAGCTCTCCTCTAGGATCTTTGACCTTGAACGATTAGGGGAAACAAGGCTGAGAGCCGCTGCAGGAATATATGCAGCCAAGAAGAGACAGAAGGCATACTTTGATGCCCATGTGAAGGATAAAGGCTTGAAAGCAGGAGATCTAATCTTAGTCTATACACTGAAACAACACGCGAGGAAGCTAGAAAAGAGAGGCTACGGACCTATGATCATCAATAGGATCTCCACGAGTGGAGCAGTACAACTAGCCACGTTAGAGGGTGATGTTCTCCCAAACTATATTAGCGGTTGCAGAGTCAAGTTGTATCAGGAACCCCTCACGGAGGAAATGCTCAGCCGACTCAACACTGCTAAGAAACGCAAAGAGGAAGAAAAGCGAATTCGAGAAGAAGCTCAAGCAGAAGCTTTAGAACGCATCAGAAGGATGAAGTTACGAAGGCAAGGTAGAGATCAGCCTAGAACAAATGACTATGCAGATCAAGGATATCATATGGCAATGTGTGAAGTCGCGGGAACAAGCTCACATAGGATAACTAACCGACGTCCTTTCATAACCTTAGATATAGGACAAGGAAAGAGTGCAAGGACCGTAAGAGCCTTGATTGACTCAGGTGCAGCCACTAGTGCTGTTAAATTGTCTTACTGTCAAGAGTTGCAGTTAACTGTCAATCGTGTGGAAGCATATCTCATAGGATTGGGAGGCGTGGAAACCCCTTGCATGGGCGAGGTGGAACTTCCCCTCTACATTCACGATGAGGCAATGACAGTTAAAGTACTAGTGTGTCAAGATGAGGACCTCACGGAACCGCTTGTCTTGGGTCAAGACTGGATCTATGACCAAGCAGTCAACTTAAACCTAAGAAGTGGACTTCTTCAGGTATGGGTCAATCATAGTCGAATCACAGTAGAGTTAGATAATGGAGCACTCAAGGAACTAGGAAAGGCACAGACTCCTGGTCCCTCCAGGGGTACACATGAAGATGACCATGCTGTTCTTGTCCAAAACTATGTGTTGCAGAGGAATGATATTCGCAAAAAAGGAGTCAGGGATGCAATGGAACTCCCTTCTTTTCCAAAGGTCAGAAGGAGGCAGCAACCAAAGGTGGATCAAAGGCAGAAGAAGCAGAGTACTACCTATGTCGGAGATCAAAAGTACTTGCGTAGCAAAATGTCTCAGCTAGTGAAACAAGTGTGGGTGCGGAAAGGCAAACACCCGGTTGCACTCCCGCCAACCACACGGGCAAAGCCTCTTATTAGTAACCAACATCGCGACACTAATAAGAAGTCTTTCAGAAATTCTTCTGCTAACGTGAAATCTATTTGGGTGCCCAAGAAGTCGATGAAGGCTAGCCCACAATCAAGAAAAATTTGGGTGCCTAAGGCTTGCTTGCGGGCGCAAATAGCTACGCCTAAGCCACAACCGATACAGCGTAACCCATTCACTCGCGCAGCCAGCATTCACTCGTTTCCAACACTCAGGAACACACCAAGGCCCATGAGCACGAACATAATCGCTTGTAAATGGGTCCCTAAAAAGCCTCATTCTCAAGCCGATACACCCATAAAGCTCTCTAGCGTCTCTACGAAACCAAGAGCAAAACCCATCCACTGCATTTGGCAGCCTAAGACCTATAATAAACCCCCCGACCCCAATTTGTAAATTCATCCCCACTTACTAACTGCATTAGTCTCCTAGGACTACCCAAGCATTAACTACACACACTGTCTTCGTGCACTTACTAACCACTAACTCACCATCTACCTCATGTTAATGTTGTAACGGGGACAACAACGGATTTATTCTGTCCATTACGATGTTAACACGTGGTTCTATATTCTCACAGAACCAACCAGCAAGCAGGGCCATGGCAGAAGCAGGAGGTACCAGTTCTCAAGCCGGATCTGGTGCACAGATTGTGGACATAGAAACACTCCTCCTCGAGCCACATCTCACAGCAAGGCCGCAAGAACTTCAAGCCGTGCATGTGCTCCCCATTCAGGATCCTCCTCAAGGGCACACTTCTCAAGTAGGTAAACACGCGCATTGGTTCAGTGATGTCGCTGGACCATTGGGCGATGGAACCTATTTCTGGGAAGCAGAATTGGAATTTAATGGCAAATGGGGACGATACCACTTTTTCACGCGCGAGTTTGAAAGCTATCAAAACGCCGAAGTCATGCGATCAGTATGGACCAAAGCCGGTGTGGACAATTATTTCAGGGCCCACTTACCAAAGCCGGATTTCTTACGCTGTTCATATCTGATCAGTACCATCACGCCAAGCAGGGCCAAGGGAGGCGACAGCACCTTTGTGTTACCCTCACTGCTGCCGGGTCATGAGCTTAAAAGATTCAAGTTGACCCTCAATCTGGTAAGAGAAGCATTGGGTATGTATGGCATGCACATCCCCACGGAAAAGGAAACAATGGTTCCAGGTTGAATGAAACACAAAGATCTTAATAAGCTGAAGGATATGGTAGCGATGACACCTACCATTGCGCTTCACATGCGGACCATCATGCAACATTTTGCTTTCCCCGCCCAGGAAAGATTCACAATGCCCCCAAAGAAAATATGGTTCAGCTTGTATCTGGCAGAGACGGAAGGCCTTCCCATCAATGTGCCGCATTGGATCATAGATCAGATCCACCTAGCCCATCAAAGGTGGAACAAGAAGCAGAAAAATGTGCTTCATGGATGTTGCGCTCTAACAAAGATAATCTACCGATGTCTGGCCTATGACGTGCCTATTCAGCGGGCACTCATATGGCCCCGCGCCCAGGAATTCCAAAGAAGACTATCAGCAGCAGGTCCCCCATCAAAGAAGATGAGGGGGGGAGTACAATTACCCTGTGCTCAACCAAGGGGAGCCACCACTACACCAGAAATTACCCCTCCCCAGACACGACGCGTTAGGCCATTCACAATCCGGCTACCAAGACCAAGCACAGATGGGCCTAATCTGGTATTCCCACCCGTCCCATCAGATCTCGAATTCCCACAGGGTTTTACTCTAAATGATCTCACGGATGAAGAAGTAGCCCGATTGATCTATGATTCTAATCTCGAGACGGAAACAGAACGTACTCAGGAACCACAACCCCAGACAACCACAGCAGCCCCCACCCGACCAGAAGTGGTAGAAGTCGACGCCGAGGAACAAGAGACAGAACAAGAAGAAGAAGCCTACGAGGAACAAGAATATGACGAGCTTTCCGAGCTGGCAAGTGCCCCTGCGTATTCGGCACAAATCAAAAGACTATATCGAACCATGCAACTAGTTCAAGAACAGCATAAGATGTCACTGGAATCGGGCAAGAAACTCATGAACCAGTTGCTAGCTGAGGAAGGTGTGGACGATATGTTCATTGAGTCCATAAACCTTCATGCCGATGCAGTAGGAGTGGATGAGGCCATCCATGAGGCAATGGCTTACATTCACAGATTTGAGAAAAGGGTTCCCGTTCGTCCCAGGAGGTCCGGGAAACAAATTCATATCAATGTATCAGCACCAGGAGAGACAACGCAAGCAGACAAACATCAGGAAGCACCACTGTCACCACCATCCCCACCTCGCACTACACAATTCACTCCACCACATGACACTAGCACCACCACGTCCACTACCACCACCATTGTCATGGGAATTCCACTCTCCCCGGGAATCCAATTCAGGGGAGTCACCATGCCCACTTTCACCACTCTTTTCACTGACGTCACATCCACTCCACCCACTATCCCCATCTACACCGTCACTCAAACAATTGACACTATGGAAACATCTCTTGCCACAGCACCGCTCCCTCCCCCCATGCCACCTTCATCTCCCATACCCCCTCCACCCACATCTCCACTTGCATCTACATCATTCACAACTCCCTTTCCCGCCCCCATTCCCCCTGCATCTTCACCCCTCCCAGCATTATTTAATGTAAATAGCATATTTTTAGCATTAAATCAATGTGTATATCAGCTTCAGAATGAGTACAGAGCTCTGGACGGCCGGTATCAACAACTGACAACACACCATCAGAACTTACAAAGGCAATTTCACATTCTACAAGAGGAAAATGCAGAAGTGAATCAACGCTATACAACGCTTGAGCAGGCTCACCAAACACTATTGGAGGCACCCCAACCATCGACAGAATCAGGTGTCAAACAACTAGAAGCCTTGCTCGAAGTATACCAGGCCGATAACCTACGAGTCAGACGCAACTTGGCTCTACTAAGGAAACATATGGCCACAGCATTGGAGGAGAACAAAAGATAGCAAAAACAAAATGAAGAGAATCTGGAAGCGGCAATGGAAGGCTCCCCTCACGAGATAGATCCAGAGCAGTTCAAAGCAGTTCCCACGGAGACTATGAAAACCATTTTGAAAAGCTATGCAGATCTCTTGGAAGCCCATGATGACTTGGAAAGAGAGCGTGACACACTTCAGAGCAGACTTAAGGAACAGGAAGAACAACCGAAGAGTGTCCCATCAACCTCCGCCTCAGACGAAGTAAAGGCCTTAACTGAGCAGGTAGCAGAATTACAAAAGAGGTTACTGACATACGAAAGGCAGCCATCTCCAGTGGTCGAACCAGAGCAAGAAGAGTTGGTCCCTATTGAGGTAGATGATTCATACGAGGAACCGTATGTTCCTATGCCAATGCCAGGCGGGCGACGAACCTCAGAGGGACTAGACACATTGGAAGTGGAAGCACCCGAGTGGCTTCAGACACTGGAAAGGACAGCGAACACCCACGAAGAACGGGTGGCCATTCAGATCCAATCACTAGCGAACTTAGAAGAAACTGTCATAAAATCTGAATATTTCAGAAGCATGTCTCATCATAGGTGGATCGGCACCAATAATGACCAATATGTGCCATTCTGTATACTTTTGGCCGATTACAATGCGGAGATTCAACAACAATGTGGCAAGCCTCCCACATTTGCTACACAATTTGGTCCAGACGATATACCGGAAAGTGCTCAGCGTGGGTCCATCCATCAACCCACCTGGAGAATCAGGCTTTTGGAAACATATCCAGAAATGGTCCGAACCTGGAATAATATGCCGTTGTTTATTAAGTATAACCCTTGTTACATTCCAGTTCTTCGACGACGCACCTGGCCTGAATTCACTATTGCCGTCAGAGACATCAAAGCCTGTGCAAAATGGTTGAATTATGTTTATCTAGCACCTCCACGAGGACCCCCCACGATCAACTACATGATTTCTACAATCCGTCACTGGAGTACTCGGCTACGCAATAATCCTGATGTGATGGCCCAGATGTGTATGAAAATATTTGAATTAATGCTGATCACTTTCAGGACGTTTAAGAATATTAAGGACCCTCACTTCTCAGGTGCAGGCTTTGTGACAGGAAACCAGGATCTAGTGTACGATATGAGTACCACCCCGTCAATTGAAGTAATATATGCTTGGCACGCCAGAATCAAGTACCTCCCAGCCTGATTTAAACAGACATTTGAGGAGATGTTCATCACAGGATTCTGGGAATATCACTCCGAAATCTTTATACCCAGACCATCACATCTCCTCCAATTATTTGCTGTGGAGAGAACTATTTACTCAGAATAATTGAGGGTGCCTCATCCAGATGTTCCCGGACCTGTGAATTGGGATGATTTGCTCACAGATCTAGCACGCGGCTTGCGACTCAAAGAACACCATCTAGCCTCCGATGTTGTCCAATACTATGTTCAAAAATCCTCTAGACAAGGGTCTGTCAGGGGCGACAGACGCGAGAGTGGGGGGGGTGTTGGCAGCAGTCAGGGAACCGAAGGAGCCACAAGACGAAGAGAGTCAGAGCGAAGGGACAGCACAAGCAGACATGGCAGTCAAAGAAGATCTGGCAAGTAGGCCAATAATTTTCCTCATGAAGAAGCAAGTACGAGCATTCACGCAGATCTAGCACTAAGGCAACCTTTAATTTTTCAAAACCTTTACACCAATTAAAAGTGATTCTCATCACTAAACACCATTGTAAATACCATTTCATCTTTTTGTAGCTCCATTTTGTGCAAGCCAAGGAGTCCTTGAGCTTGAGGAGCTTTAGAAGTATCTACTTGCCAATTTTCGTAATTTTTGGATCTCGTTTGAGCCCTAAAATAAGCCCTGGAACCTAATTTTTAACTAGGCCGGACACTAGGTCTGAACAGGGCCAAAGCTAGTCAAAAACTATAAAAGGAGCTAGAGAGCTCATTTTTGGGGTAGATTGTAATTGAAACAAACTTGTAAGAGCTTCTTGAAAAGTAATCTAAGAACTCCATTGATACTCACTCTTTGTCTTGCCGTGTGTGCATGTGTGTGTGTATGTGTGTGCATGTTGGTGTGCTTCTCACTCACGCACTTGAGCCGTCACTTGCTCGAGGTCTTCATACCATCCTCACGTCTTCCCGGATTGACATTAAAGGAGGTGCTACTCATCATTGAGCTACAAGACTTTCTCTCCTGTGGCAAAGATTCCTACAATTAGAGTCCTGCTTAGTATTGCTTCTTCCAAGAATTGGAAGATACTTCAATTGGATGTAAAAAATGCATTTCTTAATGGATGGATAACAGAAGAGGTGTATATGGCACAACCACCTAGTTTTGAGAATCAAGTACATCCTGATTATGTGTGTAAAATCAATAAAGCTCTATATGGACTCAAACAAGCCCCAATGGCTTGGAATCACAAGATTGTTTCACTCTTGCAAGATAAAGGATTTCAACCTAGCAAGGCAGATCCATCAGTCTTCATAAAAGAGAGTAATTCTAAATTCATCTATTTGTGTGTATATGTTGAGGATATTATACTAATAGAAAATGATGTAGATGGCATATAGAAGGTAAAGGAGCAGATGAAAGAAGAGTTCAAGATAAGTGACTTAGGGTCACTAATATACTTCCTAGGATTGGACGTGGTATACAAAGATCATGGTCTATTCCTTATTCAAAGGAAGTACATTAAGGACTTGTTGACTAAGTTCAAGATGCAAGATTACAGGATTGCAGGTACTCCAATGGAGATTAATCATAAATTGAGCTCACATGAAGGTGAACTCATAGAAGATGTCAAAGGTTATCAAAGCCTTGTGGGTAGCTTGAACAATGCCACATTGACAAGAGTAGATATATGTTATAGTGTGAGTGTGCTAATTCAATTTAAGCACACACCTAGGAAACCTCACATGGATGTTTCCAAGAGGATACTGAGATATCTCAAAAGGACCATGAATGAAGGGTTATACTACCCTTATGTATCTGATTTAAGTTTAAAGTTGTTGTCGAATGTAGATTGGACTCGCTCCAAGTTGGAAGACAGAAGGAGCACCTCAAGATATCTTACCTTTGAAGGATCAACACTTGTCTCATGGTCATGCAAGAAGCAACCCACAGTTGCTCTCTCATCTAGGGAAGCTGAATACAGCGGTCTTGCCATAGCCACTCAAGAAGCAATGTGGATGAAGACACTATTTACAGATCTTGGATTAGAGATTGGAACTCCAAGTATTCTTGGTGACAACATGAGTTCCATTCACTTGGCTGCCAATCCAATTTTTCATGCAAGGACCAAACATATTGAATTTCACTACCACTATGTAAGAGAGAAGATTGTGAGAAACAAAATTCAGATACCTTATGTGTCAACTCATCAACAATGTGCAAACATTTTAACCAAAGCATTAGATGAAACAAAACTCAATAAATTCAAAGGTATGATTGGTTTGCAGGTAATCTTGGAAGATTGTAGACCTCAAGCTCACTTGACTTGAGGGGGAGCTGTTGGAACAAGTCCATGGCAAGTCTAAGTGTTGGCTTGAGTCTTCAAAAGACATAAGAACCTTGAAGCAAATGCTAAAGCCTTGAAGAGTTCACTTGTGAAGTCACCCTTGTAACTTTTGAGTTTTTACTTGATGTAAAAGTGAAAGAATCTAAAGTGGTTGAATCCAGTCAATGAGTAGGAAAAGAACTCCATGAATTCGTGATTGAATTATTTGGAGAATAAATCACTAAAAGGTAGGATAATTGTTTTAGGTGAGCTATTTTCAAATTCAAATCTTGGCTCCAATCATCACTATATATACACGTGGTCTAGTCGCGGGGTTCGCAACACCATCAGCTGAGCTTCATGCCATATCAGAGTGTGATGTCAAGGCACACACATGTACCAGTAAGTCCATTGTACTTTACATTCAATATACACTTGTTTTCATGATCACTTGTGACCATATCTTTATGCCTATGTGAGTGTACTGTTCACTGCCATACTTCTCAATTTTTTAGTCAGATTGTAGAGATGATTTCTCTCAGCATGGTGCATCATTTTCAGTGATTGAACATGGTAAAGTTAGTTCTCTAAGCCTACTATATACTCCCAAAATCTCATTGCATTTGGAGTTCACAAGCGTGAGATATATTCATTTGAAGTCTCCTATATCTCTCTATCTTCTACCGCATGAAAAGTCGGGATCACATACCTCATTTGCTAAACTTATTTCTCTTAGTATGCTTAATCATTTTTTATGATATAACTCTCAATAGGTTGCATTTCTTCCTAGTTATATTCCTTTGAAAGCTCTTTGGTTAATTGTAATCAAAGAATGTGCATTGAGTGAAATACTGAAGCATTCATGACCAAAATAGAAAGTCTCTTCATGTTGACTATTGGTCCAACTAGTCTGTTTTGATTCAACTTTTTGAGAGTGATCTTCCAAGGTACATGTTGGCATACAAGTCATAAGAAGAGCATACAGCCACAAAGGAACAGTCATGCACAATATGGCAACAAGGCCCAATCATTTTTTTCATAAACAATTTCCACCTCAAGTGATTTTCATCATTACACACACATTGTAAATCCCGTTTTTGGTAGAATAGATGCCATTTTGTCCAAGACGAGGAGTGCTCGAGCTTGAGGAGTATTAGAATTAGCTACATACCAATTTTCATAATTTTTAGACTTTGTTTGAGCCCTCAAATAGGCTCTAGAACCTAATTTTTAAGTAGGCCGGACACTAGGTCTGGACAAGGCCAAAGCTAGTCAAAAAACTATAAAAAGAGCTAGAGAGCTCATTTTTGGGTTGGATTGTTTGTGAATTGAACTTATGTAAGAGACTTTTTGACTAATGAAAAGAACTCCATTATTCCTCTCCTTGCTCTTGCCTTGTGTGCGCATGTGTGTGTATGTGTGTGCATGTTTGTGTGCTTCTCACTCACACACTTGTGCCATCACTTGCTCATAGTCTTCATACTAGTCCTCACGTCTCCACGGATTGACAATTGTGAGGTGGATCTCCTCACGTTGCTACTCGCCATTGTGCTAGAGTGACACCAAATTTGGCGCCGTTGCTGGGGAGAGAGCTTCAAGGACGAGCGTGTGATGGTAAGACATAGAGTTGTGACATTTGAGTCATAGGTAATATCCTTTTGTCCTTATTTTTCTTCATTTTTTCTAGTTTTTTGCATCACTATCATCACCATCATCATCCTCACCATCTCCCACCTCCATCTCCATCTTCACAAAAATTTCAGTTTTTTGTTCATATTCCACTCCCCACCTCATTCCCCTCATTTCATTTGTGAGAGAGAGCAAGAGAGACCTTGCATGCTATCTATTTTTGTGTGTTTGTTGAGCTTGTGCTGCAGGATCTAGCTGTACCACCATCTCCAGCAGCTTGCGCAGGTATGACAAAACTCTACAGAGGTCCCGGGACGATGACCTCTGTCTTCGCGACAGACAGAAAAACTTAATATTTTTTGAATGCATGTTTGGCACGATAACCTACACCATGAGAGCACTCCAAATCACTAAAAAATTCTAAAAAATTTGCGTTTTTCAATCTATCGCGACAGACAACGTTTATCGCGATAGTTAATATCTATCACGACAGACTGCATCCCGTGATAGAGCCCGTCTATCGCGATAGACACCCGTCTATTGTGACAGACACCCGTCTTTCACGACAAACACCCATCTATCGCGACAGAAAGAGCCCACGATAGACGATAGACCCCGTCTATCGTGACAGACACCCATCTATCGTGACAGATAGAGAACCACGATAGACCCCTTCTATCGCGACAGACACTCGTCTATCGCGGCAGACGAAAATCACGATAGACGACGGACTTAGTCTATCGTGACAGACACCGTCTGTCGTGATAGACACCGTCTATCGTGACAGACCAAACCATGATGGACGATAGACCTTGTCTATCACGACACACACCGTCTATCACAATAGACAGGCCCACGACAGACGACATACAGCATCTATCGCGACAGACACCCGTCTATCATGACAGATAGGACCCCGTCTATCGCGACAGACACCGTCTATTGCGACAGACACCGTCTATCGCGACAGACAGCCCACGCGACAGCTAGTGTCTATTGCGACAGACACCGTCTATCGTGATAGACAAGCATTTTCGGCAAAAAAATAGAGGGGTAATTTTTAAAATATTTGGGCTAAAAATTGGGCATATTTGCATATTCAATCACCTATGCCATTACAAAGGCCTTAGAAAAATGCACTAAACACGTGAAAGGTTCTGTTTGTCTCTTTAACCCCCTAAACCCTAAACTATCCTAACTTTTTGATATGAAATCCATTTTCTATAAGAATAATGCATTGATTTTCAGATAGGGTATTTTGAAGTTGATCCTCTGTGCGGTAGGTACACCAAGGGAGCTCTAGAGGAAATTTTTTGGCAATAGAAAAGGGGGAAAAAGGGTCATTAAAACTGTTTGAAATAAATTGTCTGTCATTTGAAGGATCAACCTGGAGCTAAACTTGGGATTTTTACAGGATTATTGAGATCTTTTGGAGAAAACAAAGCAAGTGCCATTGTGTGCAGGCTTGGGAACGTGCTTCCTGGGTACATAAGCATAGCAAGGAGAAACGACTTGAGGTTGGAATATCTCTAACCCCCTCGGTTCATTCTTAGCTTAGGCTAAGTGCGATTAGTTGTCTTGATTAACTAGGGGTACGATAGGAATACTCAAGTTCTAAGAGCCTCTAAATTCTCAAGTCTAAGAATAGGTTAAATTGCAGTCAAGGGACAACTTAAGGGAAAGGAACTTAAACTAAGTGGACGGAAAACATCAAATATCACACATTTAAGTGCTCCTGACGACACTTAACTAAAGACAAGAAAACACACAAAGAAAGTTAAAAGGAACAAGTGATTAGTATCAAAGAATCAGCAATGTGATATGAACCTAAGATCAGGAAGACACCTATGGAGAGACTGTCAAAGTATTAGATCATCCGAGGCTAGTGTCAACCATACAGCCAGTTCTTGGGCCCAACAATTGAATGATTACCCCTATGCTCTAGACTCAGAAACCAGTGACTCTAAGATGTCTTATAACATGGAAAGACCTGTAGGTAGCTTAGGAGTTGCGTACCTAGAAAGACCGGAAGGTCCCTACAAGACTCAATTGGAATATATCCAGACCAACCGCTTAGGTGCTCGCATCTATGAGGATGGTCTGCGAAGATCTGTTGTCCTAATGAAAAATCCAAATCAGCCCATTGGACTAGAACACCTGGTAGTTAAGTTTGAAAATGGTTCCTACATAGACAAAGAAGGAACAATATATGTGGTCACTAGCCAACCAGAAAGAACAGATGAATTTGGCAACATAATCTTAGAGGTCAAAATAGGTGACATAGAGCAAGGGAACTTAGGAAAGGAACCAAAAACCCCTCGAGGCAAGTCGGTTTTGACAAGAATAATCACGTCTGAGTGGGTTCCCCATGACAATAGGAGCATAGATTTGCTCGTGAATCGAGAGACGGATGAGGCTTTTTGGAGGTATAAGCCTGAGCAACCCAACGAAGTGGGAACACTTAAAATCTATGAATTCAAAGATCCTGATAGCCCAAGCAAAGTGACCTACCTAGATGATGCTTCTGAGAGGATCTTTGTGGTCTTAGAGCATGGAAGACATGCATATACTTGGAAGGGAGAATTTGTTTTTCCCCAGCCTCAATCCATTGTGTCTTATGGTCACCAAGGAGCTGGAACATCTCAGCCTCATGGAACTCAAAGAGAGAGGAGTAGAGATAGACCTGAGGTGAGCTTTGCTAACCCACTAGGAAGAGAAAGAACGAGGACAAAGACCGATAGGGTGGACAGGGAGAGACAGAGGGACCCAAGGAATTCAAGAAATATAGACAAATTCCCTCTGCCAAGGCCTAGAGAACACACTAGAACCTTAAGGCCCACACAATTAGTAAAGTCCATGAAGAATGGCTTCGATGGCACAGGAGACCCATATGACCATGCAACAGAGTTTAGGCAAGTTTTGAGAGCTGAACAAGTTGAAGACCTATTCACTCAATACAATGCCTTTGGCCTAACTCTCAAGAACATTGCATTGACTTGGTTTCAACCACTTCACCAGGATTAGTACAGAAATATAGACCAACTTCTTGAAGCATTCATCATTGAGTTTTCCAAAAGTGGTATTAGGCATAACACATCCTCCCTGATATACAGCTTCAAGCAAACACCTCAAGAGATAGTGAGGCTCACAGGAAGAAGGTTTAGGCAATACCTAGAGAGATGCCCTAGTCCAGAGCTACCCACTCCAGCCAAGCAAGTGGCCTTATTTCTAGATGGATTGTTAAGTACCAAACTGAGATCATATGTATACTTGAAGGACCCTAGATCCATAGAAGAATGTGTACGCATGTGCATAGACATTGAGGATAATCTAGGGGAGGAATTAGAGCTCTCAAAGATCTATAATGATTCAGATAGTTCTACTAGCCTCGCTTCCTCACAATCCATGTCGATTGAGGATCTAGCAGATAAGGTAGCTCAGAAATTAGGAGTCTCTAGCAAGCATATTCCTAGATTTGCCCCAGGAAAACGATGCTATACCTGTGGAGGGGACCATATGGCTAGTGTGTGCCCTATCATGGCTCAACCCCAAGTTAATCCTAACAGCTATCACACTGCACAAGATTGCCCATATAACAAACAAGTCGTTAAACAAAATTATCCTCAGACTTACCCACAGCAAGGAAAATACCAGAATCAGTACCCACAACAGCAGTATGGTAGGCCCCAGCAACCCTATCAACCACCCTATCAAGGGCAACAAAGACCTCAACCAGTCCTAGTGCAACAACTCCCTCCTCTAGCCAACGTGATCCCAGTGAAGTATGCAGCTGCACAAGAGAATCTAAATAGAGCTTTAGTGCCAGTGACACCATCGCTTTTAGAAAGTGACCCAAGTGATCATAGTTTTGACTCTACACATATCGAGAGCCCATAGGCTTACTACATGCAGTCACCGGAGCATAGTGAGTCATACTATTATGAAGAGCCGAGTGAATCTAGTTGGGAGCCAAAATATGCAAATGTCATGTACGCAAACCCAAACTCTAGACCTCAACCTAGGCAGATAAGACCTCCATTTCCTAGAGGACCATGCTTCCGATGTCAGGGAGATCACCTCATTCGTGATTGCCCTCTACCTGCACCCACACAAACCAAACCTGTGATAATTCAAGGCTTTTGTCTAGATTGTGGAAAGGAGCATTTGTTACGAGAGTGTCCCAAGAACCTTGCCAATATGCCAAAAATTGCTCCTATCAATGTTATTGGCTTAGTGGTAGACTCCATGGGAAGTGTGACTTCCACGGCCCCAGTGCAAGTCATCACGAGAGCTCAGGCACTTAAGCAAGACCAATACTTAGGCTAGGAAAAGAATACGGAGGTTAGCGAGACTGAGAGCCGGAATAAGAAGAGAACAAGAGCTTGGAGAGATAACCGTGAACGTATAAAAAGGCAATGGGCAAAGAAGATGAGCGAACTCAAGGAAATTCTGCAAGAGAACAAAGCCAAAATCATAGAAATCACATCTCAAACGCATTGTCACACATCACCCCCACTACCATCCCCATCACCTTCCTTTCCTCAACCTTCTAATCCACCACATGTGACCCACCCACCACCCCGAGTAAGATCAATCTTCGTAGATCCCACTCCCGAGGACATAGATATGATGCCGTTGAAGCTGGTTTTATCTATGAAATCGAGCACCTTGAATGGGTATCCCCCATTGTAGTGGTGCCCAAAAAGAATGGCAAGTTACGTGTATGCATTAACTTGAAGAAGGTTAACGTAGCCACTATTGGAGATAGTTATCCGCTTCCAATCACCGAGCATCTATTAGAAAGGGTAGCAGGCAAGGAAGTGTACATCTTCCTGGATGGGTTCTCTGTATACAATCAAGTAGCCATTGCACCAAAGGATCAACATAAGATGGTTTTTTCCACAGAGTGGGTCATATTTGCTTTTCGGGTAATGCCATTCGGGCTTACCAATGCTCCTGGAACCTTTCAAAGACTGATGTGCCATGTATTCAAGGAATTCTTGAGGAAGAATTTGGAAGTCTATGTTGATTATCTTTGTGCTCATTCTAACATTAGACATACCCATATACCTGAACTCAGACAAATCTTTGATAAATGTAGAGAATATCAAGTCTGCTTGAGCCCGGAAAAGTGTGTTTTCATGGTCAGGCAAGGCATCTAGGACACATAGTGTCAAAGAATGACATATCCACTGATGAAGAGAAAGTGAGAGCTATCGTAGAACTATCTAGGCCAAAGAATGTCAAGGAAGTGCAAGCTTTCATGGGGCATTGTGGTTATGACTGACGTTTCATACACATGTATGCCATCATTGCAAAGCTTGTGTACAGAATTTTGACCAATTTTGAGTGGACTGATGAATGTGAGAAATCTTTCAATGAGCTTAAACGGCGATTATGTTCAGCACCAATCTTGACTACACTGGATTGGAACAAGCCATTCCATGTCCATGTGGATGCATCCAATTATGCTATTGGGTGTGTAGTTGCACAACCTACGGGTGAAGGTAATATGGATCTTCCAATTGCCTATGCTAGTAGACAGTTAAATGCATCTGAATGAAATTATATCACTACTGAGAGAGAAGGGTTAGGCATGGTATATGCAGTTAAAAAGTTTAGAAACTATTTGCTTGCAAATAAGTTTAAATTTTTTTACTGATCATCAAGCACTACTGTACTTGGTGAACAAGAAATGCAATACGGGTAGCTCGTTAGTAAGATGGTTTCTCTTACAAATGGAATATGACTTTGAGGTAGTGGTGAGGAAAGGCAAGACTCACTTGAGAGCAGATCATCTCTTGAGACTCACATCCAGAGAGGCCCCACAAGGAGTATCAGATGACCTTCCTGATGCTTACTTGTTTAATTTGGAAGTTGTACCACAATGGGCGAAGACCTTAGTGCCAGGCTGACATATCGGCCTAAACATCTAGTGGTAAACACTCAAGATAGGGAGGTAGTAAAAGCACAGAAGTACCACATCATGGCAGGGAGTATGTACAAATATACAGATCAAGGAATATTATCTTGTTGTGTGGAAGAGGATGAGTATGCTAAGTGGTTGCAATTAGCACATGTGGCTGCATTAGAGCAACACTACTCGAGGCAAAGAACTTTACAAACACTAAGGAGGCTCGGTGTGCATTGGCCAACTATGGAATCAGATGTCCATAGGATGTGCAAGGAATGCCCAATCTACAGCACTAGACCTCTTGTGGAACATGCCACACTTTATCGAGTGACTTTAGTGCCAGATTGGAGCAAGCCACTAGTAGCCTTTTTGAGGACGAGAGCCTTTCCCCAAGATATGACATTGGCTAGACAAAGGAGCCTAGAACAAGAAGCTTTAGATTATACTCTCATTGGAGATAATCTATACAGATGAGGAAAAGATGGGTATCTTAGAGTGTGTGTCCCCAAGAGCGAATATCTGAAGATCTTGGCGACTACTCACCAAGGTGTAGCCGGAGGACACTTTGGACCAGATTGGGTGATCAAGGCAATACTATTTGCAGGTCTTTGGTGGTCCACCCTTCACATGGATGCACATACCTACGTGAAGAGGTGTGATGTTTGTCAGCAAACTTAGTATCCTATACGCAAAGATGAGATGCCATTGAAACCTATGATGGGTGGACCTGCATTCTCTAAATGGGGAATAGACTTTGTTGGTCCGATTAACCCCCCCGCCAAGGGTTCACATGCTGAATACATCATTGTGG
Organism: Ceratopteris richardii; assembly: GCA_020310875.1. Classification (NCBI taxonomy): domain Eukaryota; kingdom Viridiplantae; phylum Streptophyta; class Polypodiopsida; order Polypodiales; family Pteridaceae; genus Ceratopteris; species Ceratopteris richardii. The sequence goes on along the minus strand of CM035442.1, from coordinate 113,804,450 downwards.
CCACAGATTATCCAACCAAGTGGGTAGAAGTAAAAGCCACAACGAAGAACGATGCTCAAAGGACATCAAAGTTCTTATTTGAGAATGTGTTCGCTAGATACGGATTGCCAATAGAGTTAGTGAGTGATAGAGGCACACCCTTCTTGAATGAAGTCATAGAAAACATTCTTCAAGAATTCTTGGTGATACATATCATCCACAAGCTAATGGACAGGTTGAGAGCACAAATAAGATTCTATGCAATGTATTGACAAAATTGGTTAATAATAAACGCTCTGATTGGGACAAACAGCTACACCATGCTGTTTGGGCATACAAAGTTGCCTATAAAACGGTACTCCAAGCCACACCCTTTCAGATGGTGTTTGGCCAAAATGCAGTGCTACCATTGGACTTTTTGATACCTACATTGAAAGTAGCACAAGAGCATGACTGGACATGCCATGAGCTCTCCTCTAGAATTTTCGATCTTGAACAATTGGGTGAAACACGATTAAGAGCAGCATCAGGAATTCATGTAGCCAAGAAGAGACAAAAAGCATATTTTGATGCACATGTGAAGAATAAGGGCTTGAAAGCGGGAGACTTAGTCCTAGTCTACACCTTGAAGCAACATGCACGGAAGTTAGAGAAGGGAGGCTATGGACGAATGATTATCAATAGAGTCTCCACAAGTGGAGTAGTTGAACTAGCCACTCTAGAAGGTGACATCCTGCTGAGTTACATTAGTGGATGTAGAGTCAAGTTATATCAGGAACCCCTCACAGAGGAGATGTTAACTCGACTCAATACTGCGAAGAAACGTAAAGAAGAGGAAAAGCAAATTAGAGAAGAAGCACAGGCAGAAGCTTTAGAACGCATCCGACGATGCAGAAGTCAAAGAGGAGTTCCCTTCTTTTCCAAAGAGGATTCGAGGAATGCAAGCAGGGCAACACAGGACACAGGGGAGGCCGATGATTAAGAAGCATGAGCACCAACCTGTACAATATAGAGTACCTCGTGGCTTGAAGTAGATCTGGGTACCCAAGGGTGAACAACCCTCAGCTTTGGAGATAGGATCCCAAAGATGCACCAAACGAGCTAGAGTTTCAGGGATTACAACGAAGGAGTATCCTAGGCATCACTCTAGACGAACCAGCTCTATTTGGGTTCTAAAGCGGTTAATGAAGGCTATCCCAAATGCTAGATAGATATGGGTGCCCAAGACATGCTTACGAGCTCAAATAACTTCACCTCCATTCACAAGATTGAATCAACACCCACAAGCACTCTTGGCACAAACTCGAGGGCAAACACTTTCACCCCACACCATTACATCTTCGGTCACACTTAGGAATGTCGAGAAATGGGTACCCAAAAGGTCCCAAATCCAACACAACCCAACCCACAGACCCTTACATGTCAGCACCACTAAAAGCTACGATTCAAACACTCCACCCACTAACCCCTAACCGCTTAAAATGTCATGCTAGTATTGTGGAGGGAACACCATAACATCCTATTTCCTATGCAATGCTAATGTGCGTCTCTTCTTCTAGCAGATAAGCATCAATAGCTATAAGTAGTCTCATGGCAGAAGCAAGAGACTCAAGCTACTAGGCAGGAGTATGTACTGCAGGGATTAATGTGGATAGTCTACCTATTGATGTGCCACCAATTGAACGACCTGTAGAGCTGCAACACCTCCAGCAAATACCTGTATCGGATCCTCCCGCAGGAATCACAGAGAGAGTCCATGCAAATTCTCATTGGTTCAATGGCATGTTAGGGCCCTTGGGAGAGGCCAAGTATATTTGGGAATCCAAGTGTGAGTATGACAAGTCATGGGTCTGATTCCAGTTCTTTTCCAAGGAGTTTGAGACTCTCCAAAACACACAAGATCTACAGACCATATGGCAGCGTGCAGGGCTGGCCGAGTACTTTGCAGCACCCTTACCCAAACCAAATCTCCTACAATGTTACTTCTTGGTCTCAACATTACAGGTGAATGAAGAAAAAGATAAACTAGGAACATTTGTCCTTCCTTCTTTATTTGGAAACAATGAGTTGAAAAGGTTCGAGCTCACATTGGAATTGGTGAGTTCTGCTTTGAATATGCACGGCATGCATGTAACCTCTGAGAAGGATGCTCTCATTCCCACTAACATGAAGAATCAGAAGCTACAAAAGTTGAAAGACATGGCGGCACTCACACCAAATGTGTCCATCCCTCTTCGTATGTGCATGCAACATTTTGCATTCCCTGGGTAGGATTGATTTAGGCAACCTCACAAATGAATATGGTTCGCTCTTTACTTGGCGGAGACAGGTGCATTACCGATTAAGCTTCCCATATGGATCATGGAGCAGCTGTATGAAGCAAATAAAAGGTCATCTTGAAAGCTAGTGGTCAATGGTTGTTGTGCAATCACGCGCATCATCTACAAGTGCTTAGCATACGATGTACCCATTGAACGTGCTTTAACATGGTCACAGTTACAGATGTTTAAAAGACTCAAAATGGCCACACATCAATCCAAGCGCATCAGGGGCTCAATTCCTTGTGTCCAGACACGAGAAGTTCTCACGACTTCGGAAGTCTCACCACGAGGGGTTGCCACCATGCCTCCCTTTACCATTCGCATACCTAGATCTGGGTCTGAAGGCACATCACAAGCTACCCCGTCAGCTCCTCCTGTCCCTCCTGAATTTGAATTTCCTACGATTGGAGACATTGAAGGGATGAGTAGCTTTGACTTTGAATCATTCTTGCAGAATACACAACTCTCTAATGTAGAGTTCTTTTCAGACACAGGAGAGCAAGGCACCTCTTCCCAAAGACAGAGGAAATCCATAGAAGGCCGCCATGTACATTGGGATGATGATCAACAGAGAACTTTATCTCAACAACTAGAACGCTCAGAGGGAGAAGAAGAGGAAGGAGAAGAAATAGAAGCAGAAGAAACCACCGGAACCTTAGCATATACAACAGAACTTTGAAGGCTGTATCAAATCATGGAACGAGTGCGGTCACAACAATTGCTCACTAAACAGAGCAGTAGGGTGCTCATGGCTCAGCTATTGGAAGAAGCTGGGATTGACTCCGAATACAGAGAAGGCCTACTATTGGTGGCAAAAACGTATGGGGTAGTGGAAGCAGTCCAATCAGCGATCTAGAAGCCTCCTGTTCAATATGACCCGCGAAGATTCCAAACACAACCATGATCTGGTAAAAACATCTAGATTCCCATTACTACAGGGGAAGGACCCATTATTACATCCAAATCCATTGAGACAACCTCCCAAGCAGTAGTAACCGCTGGCCAAGAGATCCTTGTCACCCATGATGAATTAGCAGAACCACTACCACCGACCCCCCCACCATCACCTCCTTGAATAGAACTTGTAAATATCACCTTGACTACCCAACCCACAAAGCAAACCTTCATTTCTCGTAGTCCCACCTCCAGTTTTGCTTTGTTTTCCTCCTTTGAAAACCCTCTATATAATACCACCACCATCATAACAAAGTCCTTCATAGAGCCTCCCATAGGACAACTAGCCCCCACACCCTCGGCCATAGGCCATCTTGACACTAGATCCATATTCTATGGATTCCCTGCCACCACATCCCCTTTCATGGCTTTCCCGCCTCCAAGTTCTCACCTTCCACCTCCCATACCAACATTCCTTCAACCTGCCCATGAATACTTTTGTAGAATGTTTCAAGCCACCACCCCACCCCTCTCGTCGAGCCCATTCCCAACCTCCACACCACACTTATTCACCACGATCACACACACAACACCTACCATTCCGGTATACATGGTAGACACTACACTCACCTCCACCCCTGAGGGCATGGACATTTCATCACCAACGACACCTCACCTCCCCCCACGCTCCCACCTTCTCCCATTCCCCCTCCACCAATTTCACCCTCACACACATCTCCAATAGACACAACATTCACTCTTCCCATTCCCCAATCCCCTCCTCTTCCATCTTTCATTGTACAAACCACACAATGCATTTGACACCATGATTGCATGTATGTCACAGTTAAGGACAAGATACGATCAGCTGCAGGCACATAACCAAAGGTTACAAGAACACTCTGAAGCATTACAACAATGCCTTGATACACTAGAAGAGGACAAAACCAATCTCCAAACTCAATTTCAAACCTTACAAGAAGCTCACGGCATTTTGGAGACACAATTTCAGAATGTAGATCAGGAATCAATCTAAGGGTTAGAAAGCCATTTGCAAATAGAACTGGAAAGAAATTCCAAACTCCAGTGCAACATGGTCCTGCTCAAACGACACCTTGCAGCAGCACATGAGGAAAATAGAAACATCTCCAACAACAAAACCAAGAAAACTTAGAAGCAACAATCAAAAACACACCCGGGGCACCCATTAGTCCTTTCAAGTTTCAAGTAGTGACCCTAGAAAGCATCAAAATCATTCTTGAAGACTATGCCACTTTACTAGATGCACATGACCAGTTATTAGAAGAACTAGGTCAACTAAAGCAGACAAGACAAAAAGAAATGACAAAGGGTCCCCAAGCTACTGACTCAACCTCCTCACTTATCATGGACTCGGAGACCCTACAAAATCTGCAAAAACAAGTTGCAGAATTGCAAGCACGTCTTCTATAATACGAAAGACCACCATCCCCACTTGAGGCACCCACAGATGAAGAGACAGTCTCCATTCCAGTGGAAAAAATGTTTGAAAAGGAATATGATCCGCAACCCTTCCCAAGGGGACAACAAATGGAAGAAGGTCAAGATACTTTTGAAGCACCACGACCTCCATGGCTACGACAAGTGGAAGAAATGGGGAGTTCTCATGAAGAACACACAATAGTGCAAAATCAGGGCATGAGAGGCATAGAAGAAATTGTGTTACAATCAGATTACTTCAAGAACTTGTCATCTAGACGCCTTACTATGTTATTTTGGCCAATTATAATGCAGAAATACAGAGAGTCACGGGTAAGATTCCTTCCTTCGCTACCCAGTTTCAACCCGAAGACCTTCCTCCAGAAGTGCAGAAAGGAAAAATCCATCAACCAACATGGCGACAGAAACTTCTCGAGACATATCCTAAAATGCTACGCACATGGAACAATGTGCCTTTACATCTACTTTACAATCCATGTTGGGGCCCCGTTCCACGATGCTGATCATGGAAAGCATTCAACATAAAGGTACATAATAATGCTCAATGTAAGGAGTGGCTCAATTATCCGTACATAGCATCACCGCAGGGACCACCATCGATAGCATACATGATGGCCACAATTCGACATTGGATGCCTCGATTGAAGCCCATGCCAAATGTGGAAGCCCAAATGATGCTTAAGATTTTGGATATGATGAAGGTAGTACTCAAAACCTTTAGAAATGTGGCAGCACCATAGGTATGTCTACCGGGGTTTACCAATGATTTGGTGTATGACATGAGCACCACCCTCGGCATTCGGGTAGCTTATGCTTGGCATGCACGAATCAAGTATCTTCCCACATGCTATAAACAAACATTTGAGGACATGTTCAGAACAGATTTCTGGGAGTATCACTCGGAAGTCTTCGCACCTGTTGACAGTATACGGGAAGAAGCAAGTACGGACACACATGCAGATCTAGCACTAAGGCAACCCTTCATTTTTTTTCAAAACCCTTACATCATTTTTAAGTGATTCTCATCACTAAAAACCCTTGTAAATATCATTTCACCTTTTTGTAGCTCCATTTTGTACAAGCCGAGGAGTCCTCGAGCTTGGGGAGCCTTAGAAGTAGTTGCCTGCCAATTTTCATAATTTTTAGATCTCGTTTGAGCCCTCAAATAAGCCCTGGAACCTAATTTTTAACTAGGCCGGACACTAGATCTGGACAGGGCCAAAGCTAGTCAAAAACTATAAATAGAGCTAGAGAGCTCATTTTTGGGCTAGCTTCTTGTAGCTTGAGCTTGTATGAGAACTTGGTTGCAATAGAAGTGATTCCATTGTCTTACTCTCTTTGTTCTTGCCGTGTGTGCGCGTGTGCGTGTATGTGTGTGCATGCTTGTGTGCTTCTCACTCACGCACTTGTGCTTCCACTTGCTCGTGGTCTTCATACCATCCTCACGTCTTCTCGGATTGACATTAAAGGAGGTGCTACTCATCACTGAGCTACACCAAATTTTGGCGCCGTTGCCGGGGATCCAGCTTTGAGGACGAGCGTGTGATGGTAAGACGTAGAGAGGACGCGTTGGAATGGTAAGTAGTAGGTAAATTTCTGATTTTCCTCCATCTCCATCTTCATCTTCACCTCCTTCTCCATCTCCATTTCCACCTCCTTCTCCACTACATATTCCCTCTTCCTTATCATTCCCTCAATTGTTGTGTGCGAGTTTGAGAGAGAGCGAGTGTGTGTGCTTGTCTTTGTGTGTTTTTTGCATGTTTCTTGCAGGTGGCAGCTCCATCATCATCTCCAGCAAGCTCAGCAGGTACAGAATTTGTCTGCACAGTCCCCGAGGCGTTGAGCTCGAGCTATCGCGACACTCCGAAAATTTCACCCAATCACGATTCTGAGTGCACCACGACACTGCGCAGGCCTAGAGCTCCCAGGATCACTAGACAGAACAGAAAAATTCACCATATCCCGAGCTATCGCGACACCTCGCAACCTATCGCGACACCTCGCGACCTATCGCGACACCTCGCGACCTATCGCGACACCTCGCGACCTATCGCGACACCTCGCGACCTATCGCGACACCTCGCGACCTATCGCGACACCTCGCGACCTATCGCGACACCTCGCGACCTATCGCGACACCTCGCGACCTATCGCGACACCTCACGACCTATCGCGACACCTCACGAGCTATCGCGACACCTCATGACCTATCGCGACACTTCGACCTATCGCGATACCTCACGAGCTATCGCGACACTTCCCACCTATCGCGACACCTCGACCCGACCTATCGCGATACACGGCCTTTAACGCATGAAAAGTTAGGGTTAATTTTGAGTGAATTGAAGGGTAGTTGAGCTTAATTTTAGGCACCTTGGTATAACTTTAGAACCTTGGAAGTGGGCAAAAGGCCTAGAAACCAGAGAGGGATCTCCTGAACCCTGAGAGCCTGTTTTGACCCTTTAGTGCCTGAATGGTCATAACTTGACCATACGAACTCCGATTGATGAGATTTTGGTCTTGTTGGAAAGCTCGTTGAGAATCCTACGTGGACCTCGACTGGTTTTTGTAAGAATCATACGCGGAGTTTTAGAACATGAATTTTTAAGTTGACCTTTAGGTGGAACTAAGTGGTCCTCAGATTCAGGGGGTACAGTGAACTACTCCAGGGGGACTAAAATTATTGATGTGTGTCTTTGAATTACTTGTGGCAATAGAGCTATACTAACGGGTGAGCTTTTGCAAGAACTTTGTGTGCACTCAAGGCAATCCAAAGCAAGCTAGCAAGGGTGAGTACCAAGCTTGGGAGAAGGCTTCCTGGGCTTGTGTAGCAGTCTGGTCAACCAGCTAATTGAGGTTGGAAGATCTCTCAATCCTCCTTTGTCAATTCCTAGCCTAGGCTAAGTACGACTTAGGTGTGGTAATTAATTAGGGCAACGTTAGGCACAAATCAAATCCAAGAGTATTAATCAACCAAGTGCAAGAAGTAAATAGGTCTTAAGTGCGAAAACCCTAAGGGACAAAAGGTAAACGGGAATCGATCACTTATCAAGTGCGGAAATTCACTTAAGTACTCCTGACGACGCGATTTCAGACAAGACCATAAACATAATATTCAACTCAAAAGAACAAAGTGATTGGTGCAAATTAACTTGCAACGAGAGTGTGCTTGAGTCCAAGGGGGTAGATAAATCAAGCATACGAACCTTAGATCAGGCAGACACTTAGGCCGAGACAGACAAAGCCTCAGATCTTCTAAAGCTAGTGTCAATCACACTGCCAGGTCTTGGGCCCAACAGTTGAGTGATTACCCATACACTCCCAGATCAGAAACAAGTGATTCTGAGATGTCCTATCACATGGAGAGACCAGTAGGTAGTTCAGGGTTGGCTTATCTAGAAAAGCCAGAAGGACCATACAAGACTCAGCTGGAATACATCAGGACGAATCGTCTAGGTGCTCGCATCTACGAGGATGGACTGAGGAGATCGGTGGTCCAGATTAAGAACCCCGATCAACCCCATGGATTAGACCACCCGGTAGTCAAGTTTGAGAATGGAGCATACCTAGATAAAGAGGGGACTATATATGTAGTCACCACTCTTCCTGATAGAACTGATGAGTTTGGAAATGTGATTGCGGAGACCGACATGGGTGATATAGAGCAAGGGAACTTAGAGAGAGAGCCAAGAACTCCCCGTGGCAAATCTGTCTTGACCAGAATCATGACTCCAGAGTGGATTCCACAGGATAATAAAAGCATAGATCTGCTTTTAAACCGAGAAACCGATGAGGCTTTTTGGAGATACAAATCTACTCAACCCCAAGAAGTGAGTGCCCTCACAATCTATGAGTTTAAGGACCCTGATAGCCCAGACCAAGTATCCTACCTAGACAATGCATCAGAGAGAATCTTCGTGGTCACTGAGCATGGCAGACATGCCTACACATGGAAGGGAGAATTTGTTTTTCCCCAACCAAGGTCTAATGTGTCCTTTGGTCACCAAGGAGCTGGGACCTCCCAAGCTCATGGAGCTCAACGAGATAGAAGTAGAGACAAACCTGAGGTAAGTTTTGCCAACTCCCTGGGAAGAGAAAGAACGAGAACAGAAAGGAATAGAGTGGAACCTGAGAGACATAGAACCCCATGGAATCAAAGGAATATTGATGATTTTCCTTTGCCAAGGCCGAGAGAACACACTAGGACCCTGCGACCAACTCAACTGGTGAAGTCCATGAAGAATTATTTCGATGGCACGGGAGACCCTTATGACCATGTGGCAGAATTTCGGCAAGTATTGAAAGCTGAACAGGTAGAGGACCTATTCACACAATATAATGCTTTCGGTCTAACTCTTAGGAACACTGCCCTTACGTGGTTTCAACCACTAAATGAGAGGCATTTCAGAAACATAGACCAGCTCTTAGAGGCATTTATTGTTGAGTTTTCTAAGAGTGGAATCAGGCATAACACCTCCTCACTAATTCACAGCTTCAAACAAACACCTCAAGAGACGGTCAGACTAGCTGGAAGAAGATTTAGACAGTACCTGGAGAGATGCCCAATGCCGGAGTTACCCACACCAGCCAAACAAGTGGCCTTGTTCCTAGATGGATTGTTGAGCACTAAGCTCAGGTCATATGTGTACCTGAAGGACCCCAGAACGATAGAAGAGTGCGTGCGCATGTGCATAGACATTGAGGACAATCTAGGTGAGGAATTAGAACTATCAAAAATCTATAAGGATTCTGATAGCTCTAGTAACCTGACATCTGGTCAATCCACATCCATCGAGGAACTTGCAGAGAAGGTAGCCCAAAAACTAGGTGTCTCTAGCAAGCAAATTCTGAGATTTGCCCCAGTTAAGCGGTGTTACAATTGTGGCGGTGAACATATGGCAAGTGTATGTCCCATTATGGCCCAACCCCAAACCAATCCTAGTAGCCAGTACTGCACCATAGAGCGCAGGTACACCAACCACACTGCACAAGACTGCCCATATAACAAACAAACTGTTAGGCAAAATTATCCTCAGCCATATCCACAACATGGTAGATACCAGAATCAGTACCCATCACAACAATACAACAGACCACAACAAACTTATCAGCCACCTTATCAAGGGCAGCAAAGACCTCAACCAGTCCTAGTGCAGCAACCCCCTGCTCCAACCAATGTGATCCCAGTGAAATATGCATCTACTGAAGAAAATCCGAATAGAGCCATAGTCCCAGTCACCCCATTGCTACCAGACAGTGATCCAAGTGACCATAGTTTTGACTCCACACATATGGATAGCCCACAGGCTTACTACATGCAGTCACCCGAGCATAACGAGTCATACTATTATGAGGACCCAAGTGAAAATAGTGGGGAACCTGAGTATTCTAATGTCATGTACACAAACCCCAACTCTAGACCTCAACCTAGGCAGTTACGACCCCCATTTCCTAGAGGACCATGCTTCAGATGTCAGGGAGATCACCTTATACGTGATTGTCCACTGCCTGCCCCGACACAACCTCAACCAGTAACCATTCAGGGTTTCTGTCAAGACTGCGGAAAAGAACATCTCCTACGAGATTGCCCAAAGAACCCTAATAACATGCCTAAAATCACTCCTATCAATGTTGTTGGGTTAGTTGTAGACTCCACAGGGAGTGTGACTTCCACTGCACCTGTGCAGGTGATCACAAGAGCCCAGGCACTTCAACAACACCAAGGTGGTGGTCCCGAAAAGAGCCCCGAGGTGAGTGAAACAGAGAGCATAACCAAAAAGAGGACTAGAGCCTGGAAGGATAGTCGTGAAAGAATGAAGAGGCAATGGGCAAACAAGATAAACGAACTTGAAGAAAGCTTGAGAGAGACTAAGGAAAAAATCACAGAGATCACATCTCAACCGCACTCCCACACACTTCCACCACTACCATCCCCATCACTCTCCATTTCTCCACCCTCTAATACACCCCACGTAACCCACCCACCACCCCGAGTAGGATCAGTATTAGCTGACCCCACTCCTGAAGGCTTGGACATGATGTTCAAGGCCTACCAGGCTCGACTTCAAGAAGGGCCAATAGCTGCAAACCTAGACAAGAGTTACCCTAGAGCAGATTTAGAGATTGAACGGATGAAAATGTGCATGAAAATGGTAGAACAAGCTCAAGCTATACTTGAGACTAGTCAAAAGTTCAATCAGACAAACTCTGTCAAGCCGGATTTTCATTTCCAAGGCTTACTAGAAAGATTAGAGCAGTTGGTAAACAAATCACAAGTTTCTTTACCTCCACAGGCTCAACCAGTTGTTGAAAGAGGAAGCTCGCCACCAAAGGGAGCTTATGTTCCTAATTCCACGAATGCTGGAATACCTCCTTCAATTCAACAGTACTCTCAAGAGTTCTTGCGGGAAATACAAGAAGAGAAATGGGCCAAGGAGAAGGGTGATTCCCCTCCTATTCCTGAGATTGATGATCTTCGTGATCAATTTCCCCAAGACATTCCGTCTATCTATGGAGATCAAACAGAGCAACAAGAGGATGAGAGATTAGATTTTGAATCTAATTCTTTACAAGAGTTGCCTCATTTCACAGGCCCATGGGAATCTGAATCTCTCCAGATCAGAGCCCCCACAATATTGGTAAGAAATGAAGACTCAGTGATTCCAAGAAACACTGATGTTGTGAAGAACACTAAGGTTCAATGTCATCTCACTGTAGAGGAGCTCCTCAAGGCAAAACCGGAGCTCTGGAATCATGTGAAGGATCAGGTTCCAGAACTTGAATCCAATATACCAAAAGTAGGCTCTAAGCAAAAAGTTCCAGAGATACCTCTCGACAAGATAGGGGACATGAGCGAAGGTGAAGAAGGTAACACTTATCTTCCGATCACCTATCAAGGTTACACAACCAAAGCAATTGTGGATTCGGGTGCTGGTGTTGCTATTGCGACCACCTCCTTGTGGAAGCGATGGGGCAAACCCACCTTAAGACCAACGAGAATGAAACTTCAAATGGCAGATGGTCATTTTGAAAGACCTCTCGGATTGCTTGAAGGGATAACTCTAACCACTTGTGGTGTAGAGTTTGAACATACATTTGCTATATGTGACTTTGAGAAAAATAATGTCTACGAGATGATCCTAGGAAGACCCTTCCTACGACAATTGCAAATAGTACAGGATTGGGGAACCAACTCCTTGTACTTACAGCACTTAGGGGTCACCACCAAGGTCAATTTGAAGGATTACACCTTCAGAGATGTACCACCCCTACAGTGGAATCCTATCCACAAAGCGAAAGAAGATTCTATCTCCGTGCATTCTGGAAGTTCACCTGAACCATCCTGGCTGCATGAAGATACTCACTTGTGGATGTGCAAGGTCGCGGAGGAAGAGGAAAAGCGCCTAAAAGCGAGAGAAGAAGGAACTCCCCCAGGAGATAGACCAATAAAAGACCCAGCCTATACACCGATGATATTTCCAGATGAGGAATTTGAGCCTCATGGTTGGGCAGAAATCTTAGCTACCATGGACATTGCAGTCAATGAGGAACAATGGACACCCCATTGTGATGAGGAGGGTTATGATATTTCAGTGTTCATGTGTCAGCCCTTGTTGGAAGAGTGTGATCCTAGTGAGTTCATAGAAGAAGAAGAGAATGACGATGATCTAGAATCCATTGTGATGGATACTTACTTTGACTCAGAGGAACACTACTTAGAAGACATAGGAGTGTTAACCCAAAAAGAAGAAGAACCCCTTGCGAGTATTAAAACGATAAATTCAAAGAAAGGAAGTGAAGGAGGTCAAAAGAAAAAGAAAAGGAAAGCAGTGAAACAATAAGAGGAAGAATCATTGTTTGAAGTACCAGAAAATTTCAAGAAATATGAAGTGGAAGACCGAAAAATTTTGGTACGAATGCCTAAGAGAGAGGCCATTATAGGAGAAGCATATGACAATAAAGAAAAGACCAAAAAAATTGTAGTGACCATTGAAGGGAACGAAGAGCGATGTACGTACATAGGAGACGACCTAAGTGCAAAAGAAGAATTAGAGCTGGTAGCTCTATTAAGGGAATATAGGGATGTGTTCGCATGGCACTATAGAGACTTGAAAGGAGTAGATCCAGAGATTTGCTCTCATACGATTCCGATGACCGCTGATGCCAAGCCCACCAAACAAAAGCCCTACACATATAATGACAATTATGCAGCCAAAATAAAGGAGGAAATTGACAGGCTGATTGAAGCTGGATTCATCTATGAGATTGAGCACACTGAATGGGTGTCCCCCATTGTAGTGGTGCCCAAGAAGAATGGGAAATTGCGAGTGTGCATTAACCTTAAAAAAGTTAATGCCGCTACGATCAGAGATAGTTATCCACTTCCAATCACCGAACATCTTTTGGAGCGTGTGGCAGGCAAGGAAGTTTATAGCTTCCTTGATGGATTTTCAGGTTACAACCAAGTAGCCATTGCCCCCGAAGATCAACACAAAAAGGCCTTTGCCACAGAATGGGGAATCTTTGCATTTCGTGTGCTGCCATTTGGGCTCACCAATGAACCTGCAACATTCCAAAGACTCATGTGTCATGTCTTCAAAGAGTTCTTGCGGAAGAGCTTAGAAGTATATGTGGATGATTTATGCGCTCATTCCCAAGAAAGAAGTTACCACATCCCTGAGCTCAGGCAAATCTTCAACAAGTGTAGAGATTATCGAGTGTGTCTGAATCCAGAGAAGTGTGTGTTCATGGTACGACAAGGTAAGATCTTAGGTCACATTGTTTCTAAGAATGGAATTTCAACAGATGAAGACAAAGTAAGAGCAATAGCAGAGTTGCCCAGACCAAGGAATGTTAAAGAGGTACAGGCCTTTATGGGCCATTGTGGATATTACCGTAGGTTTATCCACATGTATGCCATCATAGCTAAACCTCTTTATGGGTTGTTAACAAATTTTGAGTGGAGCGAGGAATGCGAGACTTCCTTCAACGAGCTGAAGAGACGTTTGTGCACAGCACCAATATTGACTACTCCGGATTGGAGCAAACCCTTTCATGTCCATGTAGATGCCTCCAATCATGCAATAGGATGTGTGCTAGCACAACCCACAGGTGAAGGAAACCTAGATTTGCCGATAGCATATGCTAGTAGGCAATTAAATGCAGCTGAACGAAATTACACCACAACGGAAAGAGAAGGCTTAGGTATGGTATATGCTGTGAAGAAGTTTAGACACTATCTATTGGCCAATAAATTCAAGTTTTTCACTGATCATCAAGCTTTACTATATTTGGTCAATAAACCTTGCAATACAGGCCGCTTAGTAAGATGGTTCCTCTTACTAATGGAATACGACTTTGAAGTTGTTGTCAGGAAAGGTAGAACCCATCTTAGGGCAGACCATCTTTCTCGCATCACTTCCGGAGAGCCACCGCAAGGAGTGTCTGATGAATTGCCCGATGCTTATCTGTTCAATTTAGAAGTTGTTCCTAAATGGGCAAATAAGTTGGTACCAGTCCTAACCTTCGGGCCTGCAAATAAAAATGTTAAAACAAGCAAAGAGGAAATTGTAAAATCACTAAAGTATCAAATATTGGCCGGAAGTATGTACAAGCAAGATACCGAGGGCGTATTAGCTTGTTGTGTCGAGGATGATGAACATGCTAGTTGGTTGCAACAAGCCCATGAGGGACTGCTAGGAAATCACTACCCTAAACAACAAACATTGCAGAATCTAAAACGTTTAGGAGTGTATTGGCCTAGCATGGACAAAGAAATACAAGAGTGGATCCACACTTGTCCAGTGTGCGAGAAGAGACCCCCAGTGGAACATGCCACTCTTTATCACGTGTCATTAATCCCAGATTGGAGTGCTCCATTGGTCGAGTTCATGAGATCGGGAACATTACCCAATCAGGCTAGTCTTGCAAGAAAACGGAGCATGGAGCAAGAGGCTCAAGACTATGCCTTAGTAGGAGACAACCTATATCGAAGAGGCAAGGATGGTTACCTAAGACTGTGCATTCATGAATCAGACTATTTGAAAGTCTTAGAAGCGGCACACAACGGTACTGCAGGTGGACACTTTGGGCCTGACAGAGTAATTAAGACCATTCTATTTTCAGGACTTTGGTGGCCCACTCTTCATATGGATGCACATACTTATGTGAAGAGTTGTGACACATGCCAACGTGCCCAATATCCGATAAGAAAAGATGAAATGCCTTTAAGGCCAATGATGGGAGGACGTGCATTTTTAAAGTGGGGTATAGACTTTGTAGGTCCCATCAATCCCCCAGCTAGAAACTCCCATGCAGAATATATTATTGTAGCTACAGATTACCTTACAAAGTGGGTGGAAGTAAAAGCCACGACAAAGAATGATGCTCAAACGACGGCTAAGTTCTTAATATTCGAAAATGTGTTCACTAGATATGGGTTACCAATAGAGTTGGTTAGTGATAGAGGTACGCACTTCTTGAATGAGGTCATTGAAAATCTCCTTCAAGAATTCATGGTGATACATAAGAAGTCTGCACCCTATCACCCACAAGCTAACGGACAAGCCGAGAGCACGAATAAGATCCTATGTAATGTATTGACGAAACTTGTAAATAATAAACGCTCAGATTGGGACAAACAACTTCATCATGCTATTTGGGCATACCGAGTTGCTTACAAAACGGTACTCAATGCCACCCCATTTCAGATGGTCTTCGGACAAAATGTGGTGCTACCATTAGATTTCCTAATTCCAGCTTTAAGAGTAGCACAAGAGCATGAGTGGAATGGACACGAGTTGTCCTCTAGGATCTTTGACCTAGAGCGTTTAGGTGAGACGAGGCTACGAGCAGCAGCAGGCATCTATGCTGCAAAGAAACGGCAAAAGGCATACTTTGATGCCCATGTGAAGGATAAGGGCTTGAAAGCAGGAGATCTAGTTTTAGTCTACACATTGAAACAACATGCAAGAAAGCTAGAAAAGAGAGGCTACGGACCTATGATCATCAATAGGATCTCCACGAGTGGAGCAGTACAACTAGCCACTCTAGAGGGGGATGTTCTCCCAAACTATATTAGCGGGTGCAGAGTCAAGCTGTATCAGGAACCCCTCACGGAGGAAATGCTAAGTCGACTCAATACTGCTAAGCAACGTAAAGAGGAGGAAAAACGAATTCGAGAAGAAGCACAGGCAGAGACCTTAGAGCGTATCAGACGAATGAAGTTGAGGAGACAAGGGAGGGATCAGCCTGTGACTGACACTCAAGAGTCTCCAGGCTATCACATGGCCATGAACGAGGCTTCAGGTGAACGTACCCATAAGATAGTGGACCGACGACCTTTTGTGACCCTAGGAATAGGACAAAGAGACAACACAACAAGCGTGAGGGCTTTAATTGATTCAGGAGCAGCCACAAGTGCAGTTCGGCTTTCTTATTGCCAGCAGCTGCAATTGGAGGTAAAACCCCTAGAAGCATATCTAATAGGATTAGGAGGTGTTGAAACCCCTTGTATGGGAGAGGTGGATCTTCCCCTCTACATACAAGAGACCCTCATGACAGCAAAAGTGCTAGTGTGTGAAGACGAGGATTTGACCGAACCTCTTGTCTTAGGCCAAGACTGGATCTATGATCACGCAGTCAACCTCAACCTAAGAAGTGGACTTCTTCAGGTTGGGGTAGGCCAAAGCCGTCTCACGATTGAATTAGAAAATCAAACACTCCAACCAATAGAACAGGCACCAACTCCTGGTCCCTCCAGGAACCCACATGAAGATAACAATGTTGTTCTTGAACAAACTTCTATGGTGCAGAGGATTGTCAATCTTACTGAAGGTACAGGAGCCAATAAGGAGTTCCTAACTGACCCAAAGAAGATTCTAAACGAGCAGACCGAACATCACTCGACACGAAGGAGGCTGCTGATCAAGAGGCAGGAGCGCCAACCCGTGCAACATGGAGCATCTCGTGGCGTGAAGCAGATTTGGATATGCAAGGATGGAAAACCCACAGCTCTAATAGCAGACTCTCAAGGAGACAAGAAACGTGCCTCACCATCAAGGAACAAAGTGAAGAAGCCCCCTAGGATAACCCCTAGGCATACCATTTCTATTTGGGTTCCTAAGAGGTCATTGACGGCCACCCCTAATGCTAGACAGATATGGGTGCCCAAGGCTTGCTTACAAGCCCAAATTACTTCACCTTCAGGCACTAGGATGAAGCAACTTTCACAAGCACTCGTGGCCAACAACTCAGAAAATGAAAAGATATCTACACCTCTCACTGCCTCCACTCCCATCAACCCTAGGAATGTCTGGAAATGGGTACCCAAAAGGTCCCAAATACATCACACTCCCATCCAGAAACCTTCACCTATCTTTAGCTCTAAGAGCTACGACTCCTCTATCCAAGCGTGGAGAATTAAACTGTGTACTAAACCCCCTGACCCAATTCTGTAAATCCGCCCACACTAACACAGGAGCATTCCGAGCCCATTGCATAACCAAAGCATGCATCTAGGATGACACTGACCTCTAATCACCACTCACACCTATCACAAACACTTCACCACTAACCACTGACCTCCGGGATTGTCATGTTAGTATTGTGAAGGGAACACCATTACATCTTGTTTCCTATGCAACACTAATGTGCCTTTCTTCTTCCAGCAGATAAGCAACCTACTCTCATGGCAACAGCGGCAGGCACAAGCTCTCAGGCAGGATCTGGTGTTCCAATCAACTGGGATGCCATGCCGGTGGAGGCCCCACCAACAGCTCGACCTGAGGAGTTCGTGAATGTGCGGAGGATTCCTATCCCAGATCCACCAAACGGCCTAACCGAAAGAGTAAAGGGACATTCTCACTGGTTCAATGAGATGCCAGGAGATTTGGGAGACGCGGATCATATCTGGGAATCCAAGATGGAATGTGGAGGAGTGTGGTGGACCTTCCAATTCTTCTCACGAGAATTCGAAGCATTGCAAAATGCAGCTCCACTTCAAGATATCTGGCAAAAAGCAGGATTACAAACTTATTTCAGTGCAGGTCTGCCTAAACCAGATTTCCTCAGGTGCTACTACCTAATTGCCACGCTGAAGCCGACAGGGGATAAGGATCATTCAGGCACATTCTGGGTGCCCTCCTTGTCAAATCTGGAGGAAATGAGGAAGTTTGAATTGAATGTTACTTTAATAAGGGAAGCACTTCAGATGTATGGCACGCATGTACCTTCCGACCGTGACCCCTTGATACCCGAGTCGATGAAAAGCAATAGAATCAAGAAGCTAAAAGAAATGTGCGCCCTCACCCCCAACATTGCCATACCTTTGCGGATGTGTCTCCAACACTTCGCATTCCCAGCTCAGGACCGTTTCACCCAACCTCACAAGAAGATATGGTATGGGTTATATCTAGCAGAGACTGGAAGCTTGCCCATTAAGATGCCTGTATGGATCTTGGACCAAGTGTATGAGGCAGGCAAGCGGGGTGTGAGGAAGCCTACTCTACATGGCTGTTGTGCGCTTACAAGAATCATCTACAGATGTCTTGCATATGATGTGCCAGTTGCCCGAGCCCTAAAGTATGCACAACTGGAGCTGTTCAAAGGGCGGAAGTCAGGGAGCCAGCCTGCAAAACGAATGCGTGGATCGCTCTCCCAGGTAACGATCCCTCAAGAAGCCACGACCGAAGCTTCTCCCCGACCAGAAGCTCAGGTCACACCTTTCACGATCCATCTTCAAGGAGTTCAAGCTAGGGAGGTGGTACAACCCGTTCCATCCGCCCCTCCACTACCTACCGATGCAGAGTTTGCATCTATGGCCACCTTCACAGAAGATCCAAACTTCGATTTTGAAAGATTCCTGCAGACGGTCCCCCTATCAGACAGTGAAGATGCCCCTGACAATGTTGATCCGGGTCCATCAGTCCAAGGAGAACAGCCACGGGGCGAGACGAGCAGAGTACATGGGGAAGAAGTGGCACAACATCCTCTTGACCCAAACACACAAGTTCAGGAAGGGGCACAAAGAAATGACCCAGAAGACAGTGAAGAGGAGGCCCCTGCCTACACGGCACAACTCAGACGGCTGTACAAGACCATCAAGCAGGTACAGAGAAGACATAAGATGACAGAAGAGGTGAATAGAGCTCTAGTGAACCAGATGCTTCAAATCGAGAATGTCGACTCACATTTTGTGGAATCATTGAATCTATTGGCAGAGACATGTGGGATCGGGGAAGCATTGAGGACAATGGTCTATCAGGAAAACCCTATCTATGATCAACGAAGGATTGATACACGGCCACGACGCGGGAAAATGATTCAAATGGAAGCCTCTACTGCCTTACCTACTATAATTTCAGAGGATGTTCACATGACGAGCCCAAGTCCCACTGACGAACAAGAGGTAATTACACACGTACCATCTCCACCGCCATCTTCCATCCACCCTTCAGAACCCTTCTCCACTATCCCTTCTGAACAACCGATATCCACCCATCATGAAACCATTGTACACACCTCCGTTTTTACATCCTTCCCTTTACCCACATCCAGCACTTCCACTCAAATTTTTGAACCTCACACCGGTCATCCGGCCTCCGATCAAACCATAATAGGTCACCCTTCCTATCTCCCTGCCCTTGGACACCCACTTGCCACTAGCCAGGCCTTATCCCAGCCTTTTCCATCCACCCACACCCAAACCCTATCCACCACTCCCCTAGTAACTGCCTCACACTCAACCCAAGTCACACAACCCTCATTCTGGACAAACCTTGTAAATATACTCCAACAGGTGGATAATTATAATAAAAAGTCCCTTTCCCAACCCCACTCCCCCACATTCACTACCACTACTATCACACCACCCACCATTCCTGTATTCACAGTGCACGAATCACACACTCTCACGTCCGACCCCATGGACATCTCACCATCCACAGGATCACCCACCACCACTGTTATTCCAACATCACCACGTATCATGTCACTCACGTCGCCATTTCCAAGCACTGTAGGCACAACATCCACTTTTCCCTTTCCCATCTCCCGAACCCTTGCATCTTCCACCTTTGCCCCTGCACCCACCTCATTTAGTCATGCACTCAACACCATGCTCGAAGCTGCTGCCCAACTTAAATAGGAATACAGGTTATTAGAAGAAAACAATAAAGAGCTATGTACTTTGTCATCCCACCTCCAGGCACGTGTCACTGCCTTGGAGTTATCTAATACAGAATTACAGCAGGAGGTGACCACCCTCCAACAATATCAGGTGGAGCTCGAGTCCACATATACAGAGAAGAGTAGGGCAACGGAGGAACAACTTAGAGATCAGCTAGCCCGTAATGCTAGATTACAACGAAATATGGCTCTACTCCGACGCCATTTAGCGACTGCTCAAGAAGAAAACAAAAGACTACAGCAACAAAATCAAGACAACCTCGAAGCAGCCATGGAAAATACTCCAGGGGCACCCATTGACCCGGCTAAATTCCAAGCCATCCCCTCAGAGAATATACAACAAATATTAGAAACCTATGCCACTCTCTTAGAAGCTCATGATCAGCTTGCTGACCAAGTCAAAGACCTACAGAAAGCCCAAGTGCCTACCCAACACCAACGAGAACTTAAAGAGATGGCCAACGCTGCAACCTCACCAGAGCTGGGATTATCAGTAACCAATGAAGTACTTGAGCTAAGGCAACAGGTTGCAGAGTTGAAAATCAAGTTGTTACAATATGAACGACCTCCTTCCCCACCTGAGCAACCCATAGAAGAAGAAGCAGTTATTATTCCAGTGGAGGAAGCATTTGAAGAGAACTATGAGCCTCAACCTTTTCCCGGAGGCACAATCACTGAGGAGGGACAGGACACTTATGAGGAACCCCCATCAGCATGGATGAAACAGGTAGAAGAAATGGGGCAGACTCATGAAGAACGTATCTCCTACCAGATGTTGGCCATGAAGACCATTGAAGAAACCATACTTCAATCAGACTACTTCAGACATCTGGCCCCTAGAAGACTAATAACCAGCTCAGAATTACAATATAAGCCATACTTTGTACTGTTGGCAGACTACAACGCCGAGATCAAACGTAAGACCAACAAGTACCCAACTTTCGCAACACAATTTGAACCTGAGGACATTCCAGAGGAGGCGCGCAAAGGGAAAATACACCAACCCATCTGGAGGCAAAAGCTATTGGAAACCTATCCCGAGATGCTACGGACATGGGACCACGCACCCATGCATTTGAAGTATAACAATTGCTATGGACCAGTGCAACGGAGAAGAACATGGAAGTCATTCGCCATCAAAGTCAAGAACAACGCCAATTGCAAAGAATGGCTCAATTACCCTGCCATTGCACCCCCAAACGGCATGCCTACTGTAGCCTACATGATGGCTACCATCAGACATTGGCTTCCACGCCTCCACCCTATGCCAGATGTGGCTGCCCAGATGATGCTCAAGATCTTCGATATGATGCAGGTTGTGCTCAAAACTTTCCGAAATGTCTGTCATATTCAACCTCCGATTCCCGGGTTTGTGAATGGTAATTATGACCTGCTATATGATATGAGCACCACCCCGAGCATACGAGTTGCTTATGCATGGCACGCACGCATCAGATATCTCCCTGCCTGCTACAAGCAAACTTTCGATGAAATGTTCACCACGGGGTTCTGGGAAGCACACTCAGAGGTGTTCGCGCCACGGCCCACCCATTTGTTACACCTCTTTGCATGCGAACAAATGATGCACTCAGAACTCTACACAACGCCACAGCCGGACATACCGGGCCCAGTCAATTGGGATACCCTGCAGAGAGACCTGATCCGAGGGCTGCGAATCAAAGAACATGATGTGGGAGCTAACATTCTCCAGAACTATATTGATCAACCCGCAGATCAAAGGTCTGTCAGAGGCGACAGACGCTAGGGGGGGGAGAGTGTTGACAGTATACGGGAAGAAGCAAGTACGGACACACATGCAGATCTAGCACTAAGGCAACCCTTCATTTTTTTTCAAAACCCTTACATCATTTTTAAGTGATTCTCATCACTAAAAACCCTTGTAAATATCATTTCACCTTTTTGTAGCTCCATTTTGTACAAGCCGAGGAGTCCTCGAGCTTGGGGAGCCTTAGAAGTAGTTGCCTGCCAATTTTCATAATTTTTAGATCTCGTTTGAGCCCTCAAATAAGCCCTGGAACCTAATTTTTAACTAGGCCGGACACTAGATCTGGACAGGGCCAAAGCTAGTCAAAAACTATAAATAGAGCTAGAGAGCTCATTTTTGGGCTAGCTTCTTGTAGCTTGAGCTTGTATGAGAACTTGGTTGCAATAGAAGTGATTCCATTGTCTTACTCTCTTTGTTCTTGCCGTGTGTGCGCGTGTGCGTGTATGTGTGTGCATGCTTGTGTGCTTCTCACTCACGCACTTGTGCTTCCACTTGCTCGTGGTCTTCATACCATCCTCACGTCTTCCCGGATTGACATTAAAGGAGGTGCTACTCATCACTGAGCTACAACACCTAAGCCCACACACTTGCTTCATCTCTTTGCCTATGAACAAACCATGTACTCTGAGTACTACACAACACCGCAACCGGATGTCCCAGGTGCAATTAATTGGGATGCATTGGAAGCTGATCTAGCAAGAGGTCTATGCCTAGGTGAACACGAGCTAGCCACGAATGTCCTACAATACTATATCGACCACCGTATAACAGAGCAGAGGTCTGTTAGGGGCGACAGATGCTAGGAAGGGAGGAGTGTTGGCATACAAGTCATAAGAAGAGCATACATGCACAAAGGAACAGTCATGCACAATACGACAACAAATCCCAATCATTTTTTTCATAAACAACTTCCACTTCAAGTGATTTTCATCACTACACACACATTGTAAATCCCGTTTTTGGTAGAATAGACTCCATTTTATTCAAGCCGAGGAGTCCTCGAGCTTGAGGAGTAATAGAATTAGCTAGATACCAATTTTCATAATTTTTAGACTTTGTTTGAGCCCTCAAATAGGCTCTAGAACCTAATTTTTAACTAGGTCGGACACTAGGTTTGGACAAGGCCAAAGCTAGTAAAAAAACTATAAAAAGAGCTAGAGAGCTCATTTTTGGGTTGGATTGTTTGTGAATTGAACTTATGTAAGAGACCTTTTTGACTAATGAAAAGAAATTCATTATTCCTCTCCTTGCTCTTGCCTTGTGTGCGCGTGTGTGTATGTGTGTGCATGTCTGTGTGCTTCTCACTCACACACTTGTGCCATCACTTGCTCATAGTCTTCATACTAGTCCTCACATCTCCACGGATTGACAATTATGAGGTGGATCTCCTCGCGTTGGTACTCGCCATTGTGCTAGAGTGATAGTACATAGGGTGTCTAATAAATCCTTTGGCAAGCTAAAATGGCCCACTACATGTCCCTGGAGTTCATTTGGATGGTGTAGTGCAAAGTTTCTGCATCACCACTTCATCTTCATCAAGTACAAATCCATCCTCACACCAATTACCCATTGTCGGCATATATGATGAGTCATGTATTAGTCACAAAAGGACTATGGAATATTCTACAATGTGTTGAAAAATGACCTACTACAAATGCAAATATAGTTATTGAAGGTGATACAGATGGCATTGAAGATGATGATCTTCATATTCTTGTAAAATAGCTAAGGATGGTTGGGATACACTTACCACTTTATACAAGGCAAGAAATGAGGCTCGTGTTGATTACCTCCGAAAACAGTTGGAGAGTGAGCACATGAATGAAGGAGATTGCATGGACAAATTTTTGACAAAGATCAAGGATTTGAAGGAGCAACTAAATTTTGCTGATGAATTCTTGCCAGATAGTTCACTTGTGTAGACTCTTCTGAACGGTCTTCCATATTCATATCAGAGTTTTGCTTCTAATCTTCGATTGATGATGAAAGGAAATCCGAATGCCTTAACAATCGAGGACTTAGTTTTTGTTTTGTTGCATGAAGATCAGTCAAGGGAAAAATGGTCCATTATGCATGTTGGAGATCAAGCTTTCTTAGCTAGTCAGAAGGGCAAAGGTAAATGGAGCTCATCTACTAGTAAGCAAAAACCTAGTAATTCTTTACAATCAAAGAAGGATGAAAAGAGGAGAAGAAAATAGAAAACAAAAATTGTTTTGCAAATACTGTCAATGAAATGATCATGTCATAAAGAGTTGTTAGAAATTGGCTGCAACAGAGGCTGGAATGGTTGTTGTAGGGGCCTCTACACCTGAAATAGAGTCTGGAAATCTTGTGAAAAATGAAGAATGGGTGTTTACTATAGTTTGCAGTTATGACCCATCTTCTCATGAGAAGTGTATGTCTACAGTAGACTTAGATGTTTGGTAATTTGATAGTGGGGCAATCGAACAGATTACCTCATAGTGTAGTTTCTTCACTTCACTTGAGCCTGAAGTTCTTTTACATTGTTGGATGCTTTATTTGTTCCAAGGATCAAGAAAAATATATTATCAGTTTTAGCATTAGCCAAGATTGGCTTGGTCATGAAATTTGTTGATTGCAGATGTATATTTCATGGTTTTTCAAATGGCGATGTCATTATTGCCTCTAGCATTTTATTTTGTGGGCTATATAAGCTCATAGATTACGCAAAACATATGGATGATTCAACATGTGCAATTGAAGATTTTTCAGGCTTTGTCAGATGCAAAGCTTTGGCATGCACACTTTGGTCATCTAAATTGAGGCACCTTGTAAACATGTTTGAGAAGAATATATTTTGGGCGAAATGCAACGTTGATACTCCTTCCCAAAAGATGGTTCTATTCAAGTTGCTAAAAAATTGCAACAGGTTGAAAAAGGCATCATATGGTTTGAAGCAAGCACCATCTACTTGGTATGAAAAGATACATGCCTACTTAATTGCACATGGTTTTGAGAATAGTCCAACCAAGAGCACCTTATATGTTAATTTTAAGCATGCAAATGATGTGCTTTTGATCATTGTTGTCTATGTTGATGACATGCTGCTCACTAGTCGTAATGAGAAGCATATTGCTGATTTTAAGGCTGATTTGCATGCCTCATTTGAGATGTCAGATTTGGGGCATTTGCATCATTATTTGGGCATTAAATTTATGGGAGTTGATAGCATGTTGGCCTTGAAGATTGCAAATCTATTTGCACTCCTATGGAAATAGGTTTACCATTGAGTCTTCTTTATCATTGAGTCGAACAAATTATATTGAAACATTGTTGCAATGAAAAGATTTGGGCTTACTTCCTTTTGTGGATTGATCTCTTTCCACGTAGCTTGGCACTTCCTTATACATGAGTGCTAGCTCTTTGTTCACCACATCACTCCTAAGGGGAATTTGTTGATATATGTAGTGATGTGTGTGAACACAATTAGGGCCGATGGGGCACTTTTTTCCCTCTTTAGGAGGGTTTTTCCCCCTACCTTGTATATATATACACCTATAACCCTAGCATGTTACTTATTTTTGTACATTGACTTGGTAATACATTCAGTATTGTGTGTTGTGCTCCAAGATTCTTCTTCTTCCTTGTGCTATTTGTGTGCTTCCACAGACCATAAATTGCAACACTACACACAAGGAGATTTTCCCTAAAATCACCAATGATGTCCAATGTGCCACTTCCATGAGAGAGTAAAAAATTAATCTCTTCCCTCTTTGTTCTACCATTTGAATGATAAGTTATTTCAAAGTATGGCATGTGGCATCCTTGCCACTTGATTCTAATAGGTTGTTCACACCCTTTATATGATCAACTATGTGATAAAAGACAAAGAGAAAATAGAGAGATTATGAAGAGAAGGCTACACATGAGAGAAATATAAGGAGCTATGCTCCAAATATGATCTTCATATTCCATAATTGAAGTTTCAAGATATAACAAAAGATGCATTTGATGTACAAGCTAATGAATACAAGCTATCCAGTAACTCTTAAAACCTTCCAATTGGAAGTATATGGTTGTTGCACACTTTGAGTATGATGAGAAAGCACACTCCACCTCCTCCAAGCTGAAAGGACCTCCTTTTTCAAGCTAGATGAGGCAAAGAACGCCAAGAAAGTGATTCTTATGATAGTTCACACAAAGATCTTTATATAGACTTCAAGTGTGAATTAAAAGCTAATAGAAAAATGTACTTTGAAATATAATTTTGCCAACTTATCTTGAAAGCCCTAAATTTGGGCATTGATTTTTGCTATTTTTCTTTTATTTATTTGATACCTAAGTTTCATGAGTGAAGCATTTCATAACCCTAGTCATTGGATGTATTACATGTGATTTTGACATGCGTCACATATATTTTCAAGTTAAGATATGCTTTTAGCACAGATGGTACGAATTAGGCTTGAATTTGACTTAAATTTTGGTGCCAAACACCTATGTCATATATAAATCGATAGATCTCATCAGGCTCTATGAGATTATGTGATTAAAAAATTTTATAGCATTTTTTACCATTTCTCAGAAATAGGACCATTTTTTACTGTTTTCAAGAGTTACATTTATCTTCTTATACACCTACAAGTAGGGTGATGGAAAGAATGCATGGTTTACAAAGATATTTGGTTATAAAATAATAAATTTTCAAATTTCATGAATTGAATAAAGACGATCAAGATTTCATCAAAGCAATTTTTAGAAGTTACTCAAGTTAGCACAAATATTTTCACAACTTTAAAGTAATTCATGACAAATATCTTTCCCATCGACCTCTCATGCACCAATAACCTCTTTGTGATTTATAGCTTTCATGTTCTCCATTCATGAATCCATAAAATATACTTGGAATTTTGATTAATGTCCAAAGACACATCTTTTATTCATTTTGAATGACTATTTATCTTAAATATTTTAAATAGCTAATTAAAATCAATTATAACTTTCATCAACAATATTCAGGTTTTCAATTCTAAGTGAGTTTTACTCTCAAATAATATATATGATACACCTTTTAAGAAAATTATAAGTACTAGAAACCTATTCCTGATTTGTATCCATCATAATCTTGATTCTTGAATCCATTGAAATTAATTTAACTTTGAATAATTTTGAAAATCAGATGCCTTGAATCTTTCGTTAAACTTCCATGACTCATTTATCTTTAGTAGTCAATCTAACTAAGTTTGAGCCTCATCAAGAAACCCATACTCACAAAGCCTCTTGATACAATAATTCATGGGCATTGAAAACATCAATGAAGAGTCAAGTCCATATGTCTATATCTTGTAAAATTTACATATACAAATGTGCTTTGTGATTCTTAACTACTATAAGACTATGTTTTTGAAACGCATACATTACTAACAAGAATAAGAGACTCCCTTATATTTTGGATGAAACTCTATGGTAAGCAAAGAGTTCCATCCAACATACAAGTAAGACTTATCTTGTTGCTGGATACACATAAATTATATGTGCAACAAAAATGTAGTGCAATGGTAGCAAAGAGTATTAATTACAAAAAAAATTTACGTTTTTCAAAATGAATCAAAAGTCAAAATACTTTAAACTTGTAACTTGTAAATCCATGTAGAGTCATAACCATCTCTTTGTACAACCTACAAAAAATTCACATATTATTTTAGAATGAAACATGACATAAATAAAATGGAAGAATAATAGATAGCTATTAGATAAATAGATAAGAAAATAATAAGATAAATGAATGGATGGAT
The DNA here is from genome assembly GCA_020310875.1 of Ceratopteris richardii. Lineage (NCBI taxonomy): Eukaryota > Viridiplantae > Streptophyta > Polypodiopsida > Polypodiales > Pteridaceae > Ceratopteris > Ceratopteris richardii. Next base: position 113,777,052 of record CM035442.1, on the reverse strand, counting down.
ATATAGATAAACATTAAATAGAATAATAGATACATAAATAAATGGATAACTAGAGATATAGAGAAAGAAAGAAATACCAAGTTTTAGATCCTACTCTATCGATAAAACCAGTGGTAGACCTTAAATTAAAACATAACATATAGATACAAACATATATAGATATATACACACACATATATGTGTGTGTGTATCTATGTATGTATGTATGCATGTATGTATGCATGTATGTATGTATGTGTGTGTCATATATATGTGTGTGTATATGTATTTATGTATATATATATATATGTATGTATGTGTGTGCTATGTTTTAATTAAAGGTTTACTACTGGTTTTATCGATAGAATAGGATTTAGAACTTGGTATTTCTTTGTTTATCTATCTCTCTAGTTATCCATTTATTTATGTATCTATTATTCTATCACTCTATCTACACACACACACACGCACACCTTATTTGCATCTGCCTCATACTTAGTAGGAAATAAGAAAGATTTGATAAGACAAAAAATAGTATAAAAACATTAATTAAATCAAATCGACGTTTGAGAAAAAACAATCTTCTGATTGATAATGTTTTGCCTAAAAAAATTGTGGATATAAACTTCTTCATTCGAAGCCATTTTTTGATCAAAACTGTTAATGAATTTTAATTTTTGAGGATTCCCAATTAGGTAAACGTAAACTAATGCCCCTAACGGCTTAAGCCTGATTGGGCCTTATAGACTAGAGCTATGCTAAAGAGTTTTCAATTAAAATTCAATTGAATCAAAAGTGTTAAATAATTCAGAGTTCCTTATCTATGCTGATGTGTCGTCAAATAAATAATGGGGGCATTTTGTATAATGAATAATGCAATAGTGTATGCATGTATGTATATGTATGTATGTCTGTATGCATGTATTCATGTATGTATGCATGCATGCATGCTCATATGCATGTATACAATGTATGGATGTATGTATAGTTTTCCTTTTCCACTTATATTCCTCACTCTAGAGAAATTATCCTAACATTTCAAAACCTTGAGGATCATAAAAAATTTTGATGATTCATGTATGGGGTTGCATACTCAAATTTAGATGACTAATTGGGAGATCATTTGGAAGATGCAAATGAGCCTTTCAATTTAACAAAAAATGAAAATGTTAGGAAATTAGTCACCATGAAAATGAGAATAACGAATTTAGGGTTTATAGGAAACCTACTATTGGTCAAAACCATCAAGGCATTTTTTCCTTCTTTGGATTTTTTCCCTTGCCTTGTATATAGGCCTCTAGCGCTAATGGGTCACTTATCTTTGTACATTCACTTCTATATTGTGTTTTTCTCCAAGATTCTCCTTCTTTTTTGTGCTTTTTGTGTGCTCCCACAAACCTTAAACTACATCAATTCATATCAGAACAAGTTGCTTCATCCTCTAGAGCATCGTCGATACCCCTGTGGTCATAGTCTTAGAATTGCATGAAAGATAGTGAGCATACTGGAGGGGTAGGAGTACAAAATAGCTTGTTTCTATGGCATTGCAATGTTTATTTGAGGTCGTTTTGGCCTCCAAATGCACTACCACAATGACTATGCAAACGCTTTTATCGTTTCGTGAAAAGCATATATACACGTTTTAGTTTTCTAGTACAAGCACTTAAACATTCACAATTGATCTAATAGAGCTCAACAAGGTACTTTTGCTCAAGTTTTTGAGATACAATCAATATTTTGTGTCATGGTATTTAGCCATTAGCCATGGTTGAAAGCAATGATGTATTTCATATGCTGGATGTTGAGGATAAGCTGGATAGTATTAATTACCCATTGTGGCCATACATGTTTCACCATGTATTGGTAGCAAAAGGATTGTCGAATATTGTGCAGGGTGATAAACAATATCCTACTACACCTACAAATACAATTATTAAACGTGGTGCAGATGGTGTTGAAGATGACAATCTTCAATTTCCTAGTCGTGTTGTGTATCCTATTGCACCTACTATAGAGAAAATTCATTAGGATGGTAGAGATGCATATGCACATGCATTTATATTATTTTCTATCAAATGTGTCATTATCCCGTGCAAGACAACAAAAGATACTTGGGATACTCGGGAAGTATCTAAAGACTCTCAGATCGGATGGAGGGGAGAGTAATTTTCAAATGAATTTTCCTTTTTTTTACATGACCATGGCATCAAAAGGCAATTCACTTGGAGGTGTACACCTCAACAAAATGGGGTGACAGAGAGGAAGAATAGATACATAGGAAAAGTGGCGAGAGCTTTGAATGTTCCTAACTCTTATTGAACTGATGCAACAAATACAACCATATACGTTATGGATAAGTGTCCAAACTCAGAAGTACATGGATTTACACCTTATGAAGCTTGTTGTGGTAAGAAACCCAACCTTTCACATCTCAAAGTATTTGGTTGTGTGTGTTATGTTCACATACCTCAAGAATTGAGACACAAGTTAGACCCGAAGGCAGATAGGTGTATATTTCTTGGATATTCTTTAGAGAAAAAGGGTTTTAGATGCTATAACCCTTGCACCAAAGAGCTTAAGTTATCTAGGGATGTAATATTTGATGAGTTGCTGCCTTGATATGGTAGCAAAGATGTGTTACAGGTTGACGATGCATATGAAGCCGTGAAGAACTTCAAAGAGCAACAACAAAGCATGGAGATGAGTGGTCCAACCACTTCAAGCACACTATCAAAGGAGATTACTACATCAGCTTGGCATGTAAGAACAAGGAATGAAGCTCATTCAAGTGAACACAATAGCAAAGGAAAGGAAAAGGCAAATGACGAAGACCATCGATGGGTAGACATGGAATCTACAAGTGATGAAGATATGGAAAAATTAGAAACTCTAGGATTTAAAGCATCTAAACCAAGGAGGAGGAGATTTCTACCACCTAATGGTGAGGTGTCATCCAATAGGGTTAAATACCGTGTTCAAAGGTTAACCTATGATTCATTCATTGCAAGACACTATGCCTACATGAGTCAAGTTATAGCTTGTGAAGAACCTAACTTTTTTGAAGAAGCAAATAAGCATAGGGAATGGATTGAAGCCATGTAGGAGGAAGTCAAAGCCCTTGAAGAAAAGGATACTTGGTCATTGGTGCCAAGAACAAAGGACATGAAAGTCATTGGCAACAAATGGTGTACAACATAAAGAGGCATGCAGATGGGAGCATCTCTAGGTATAAAGCAAGGCTGGTTGCCAAAGGTTTTGCTCAAATTTATGGCATAGAATTTGAGGAAACATCTATTCCAGTAGCTAAGATGTACACCGTTAGAAGTTTGATTGCAATTTCAGCTTCAAAAGGGTGGAAGATGTACTAGTTTGATGTGAAGAATGCTTTCCTAAATGGAGAGCTTGAAGAGGTAGTCTTCATGGAGTAGCCCCAAGGATTTGAAGGTGAGAGGTTTCCACATCTTGTATGCAGCCTAAAGAAGGCTCTTTATGGACTCAAGCAATCCCCAATAGCTTGGAACCAAAGACTTGTGGACTACTTGGTAAAATGTGGATACAATGAGAGTCATGCAGACCCATCACTCTTTGTGAAGAAGGAAGGTAGAATTTTTTTTTTCATTTGTATATATGTTGATGATTTGATCATTACAGGTGATGATGAAGCCAACATCAAGGACATAAAGAGAAAGCTGGGATGTGAGTTTAAAATCTCAGATTTAAGGATTTTAAGGTACTTCCTTGGGATTGAAGTACTATATAAAGAGGAAGGTATATACTTGATGCAAAGGAAATACATTCTAGATCTTTTGAAGAAGTTTGACTTTTGTGATTGCAAGCCCATTTCAAATCCATTAGAATTAAATGTTAAACTAAGTGCTCATGAAGGTGAAGAAGTGAAGGATGTCACCACGTATAGGTCAATAACTAGCTCTCTCTTGTATGATATTGTGACAAGACCAGATATTGCACATATAGTTGGAATGTTATCTCAATTTTTGTAAGCACCAAGAGTATCTCATCTTGTTGCAGCCAAAAGGGTACTTAGGTACCTCGAAGGATCAATGAATGAAGTTCTATATTATCCATTTGATGATGGATTAAATGTACAAGCTTATTGTGATCCTGATTGGGCAAGTTCCAAAGATGATAGAAGGAGCACTAGTGGATATGTTATCATGCTAGGGAAGAAGACCATCTCATTGATGTCAAAGAAACAACCAACAATGGCTCTTTCATTGACCGAAGCTGAGTATAGAGGCTTCGCACAAGTCTCATGTGAGCTTATGTGGCTCAAGAAGTTGTTTGTTGATCTTGAGTTACATGTTAAACAAGTACCTATTTTTTGTGACAACATAAGTAGCATATGCTTGTCTCAAAATCCAGTGTTTCATGCAAGGTCGAAGCATAGAGAAGTGCATTACCACTTTATTAGCGAGAAGATCATGTCAAAGGATATCAAGGTGGAGCATGTCAATACAAAGGACCAATATGCAGATATGTTTACCAAAGCATTTGATGGAGTAAAGCTACAACACTTCAAGGCATGCATTGGAATGAAGGACCTATGCATTGAGACTTGAGGGGGAGTGTTGAAAATCAAGTCTCAATCATGAAAAAGGGCTCAACCACGAGTTTTGCAAGTGGAACAATAAAAAGGGAGGCACCAAAGTTTTGGAATAAATTTTGAAGCTCCACTAAACTCAATAAAATTCAAATCTCATCAAATCATCCACCAAAAAGTGCACCTACATTGATTGGTGGGTGGTTAGCTAGATTGTAGGAAAAGTAAAACTCTATATAAGCATCATCCCACATTTGTTTCTTGAGTTCTATTCATTCCATGAGTTTCCCACTTAGTTTAGTGAATTCATAAACTCCAGCAAGCATCCCCCTTCCCTGCTTACCTCATTTTCTCATGATTTTGCTCTTCTCTATCTAGAGGTGTAGTTAGGCTTTTCCAAATCTGATTGTACTAGATTGTAGAGAATTGTTTGTTCTCTCATTGTACTCATTTCTATTCATTTAAAGATTCATTTGGTCTCTCATATAGTGTCCTGAACTTTGCCAAAGTTTCAAGTTATCTGACTCAGGCAATTATGAGAAATTGCCAACTTTGTGAAGGTATATCTCTGCACATAGGCAAAGAGTGTCACAAAGAAATATCATGTTTTGTAGAAGGTGGTTTTCCTAGGTGGAATATCCATTTGGGATGATTTAAAGCTTGTTGAGTAGCTCTTTTAGTTATCTATAAGTGCACAAAATTGCATTTTAAGTCTCTGTATTGGTGTAGAGAAAAGTTCAAACCAGTGGTCATATATCAATGTTTATGGACCTAGTGGAGGGCAGCCATCTTCCATTGTTGCAGTGGGGTGTTAGAATCTTCCCCTATCAGTTATTATTTCTTCTAACATTTTATGTGGTGGGATATTAAAGATCATAGATTATGCAAAATTTGTGAAGGGCTCAACATGTGCAGTTCATGATTCTCACTGTATCTTAGATGCAAAGCTTTGACATGTAGATTTGGTCATCTAAATTTTGCTATTTTGCTTTGTCTATACAAATCTAAGATGATGTCTTTTCTACCAAAACAAGCGGCACCTCATAGGGAGAAAACAATATTTTTTCTTAATCAGGATTAAACTTGTGAAATCATCTCTCAAAATGCATGTGTAGGTTCATTTAAAATGTATCTTACACGAACATATTAGATTTGGAATAGAGAGAAAGTTTGTCTAAAAATAATGATAAAGTGATATGCCTCAAAGTTTATGTCCATCAGACCTTCGATGAATTTTCACTTCTTCCTCTTGTGCTTCAAACTATATAAGTGTGCTTATAGGACATATTCTACTTTTTTACATTATTCTCTAAGAAATATCTTTAGAACAATCATTTTTCTCTAATTCAAGATTCAATGGTCATGGAGAACCTTAATTCAAACACTTTCATTGAGCTAGAACTATGTGTGATAAGTTCCATACAAATATTGCACTTAGTCAGGAGTACACAACAATGAGAAAGGTATTTCAAAGAGCTCTACAACCTTGTGAAGTCGAAGCATTATGCAAAGAAGGAAAAAAGCATATTGACATATGGATAATTTAGCTGTTTATCCAAGCAATCCTCAAAATTGAAGGTACCCATCTTGTGATACTCTTCATGGTCTAATTAGGTTTGTAGGAGATGGTGATGATGGTTTACATGAATATTGCTTAAGGCTTTGGGAGTTTGTTTTCACTTGGATTATAAATATTCCATCAAGCCTATAGCTTTTGTAGATGAATGTATACAAAAGTTGAGGCTTTTCTCTCAAAAACTGGATTTCATGGTGGAGATGTTCATTTTAGGAAAGATCCAAAGATTTCACAAGGTATAGGTGATCTATTATAGAATGTGTCAATGGAAGGTGAAAATTAAGGAGATGTTTTAGCACTAGTGATGGTAAACACATTAATGAAAGGTGGAATTGTTGGAAACAATTGTTTGAGGTTATAAAAAATGTAAAAAGCAATCTAGAAATAACAAAGTAAAGAATGTAAATGTGGCTTAAAATTAATGAATTTTTGAAGATAATGAGGCAACATCTTTGATGTGTATGTGATTGATTTCAAAATAAAAATCATAGATCTTATAGCAAATATGATAGAGGATTTAATGCAAAAATAGACCTTAGCATTTGATGAGTTACAAGGGGATTATTGATTTTACCATTATTATTTCAAATAAATATATTTTGTTCTTAATCTAAGTTTTTTTGACAACGTATTCGTCTTTTTCATGGTCCATAATTTGTAGAAAAAGGAAAACTCACCACATGGAACATTCAAGGGATGGAAAACTCTCATTATCAAGCCTGCATAAGCTTCTTCACATGTAGAAGAAAAGGAGTAGGAGTGACAGAAAGTAATCCACTCAAAGATTTTTTTTTTGTTGTTATTTAGAAGACAAATACATAGGAGTATATCCCAAATATTATCAACAGATTGAAACTATAGACATCATGACATCTGAATATGAGTGGAGGGAACAAAATTCCTTTTAGGAAAAAAGCAATATTAAATACAAGAAGTCTCGCATCTCATTCTAATGTGTAGTTGACGGAACAAAGATAAAATAAAATAGGATTTACATTATCTTTTGATAATTACATATGGATGTATTCACAAGATCATCTTTTCTAACAACAAGGTTAATGTCTTAATATAAGAACATTAGTCTTTTTTGAGTCTTTGAACGAGCTTGACTAGGAAAAATCTCCTCTATATCTTAAATGCTCTTCCCTCCTATAATTAGTAAGACTTTTAACATTTGAGACCTCAACAACCAATGTATAGCTAGAATATTAGAGGAAATAACCAGCTCTTGAAGCACTTAGGCATGGGGCATAGACAAATATCTTGAATGCTACCATTCTATCATGAAGAAAGCACTCTATATGCATTGAATGGGAATGGGCAATAGACCATTTATTTTCATAGGCATATGTGGCATTGGTGCCTCTTAATCCCAAATCTCTTTACTCTAAATTCCTCTCATTATTTTCCCCTCTTCCTAAGAGATATGGCATGCACTTCATGACCCAACTAAAAAAACTTGGTGGGCCCCTTCTAGCTCCCTGTCTTTACTTCATGTATCTTTGTTTACTTTTCTCTAGTTCCATGCTTGTTTCCAACAAGTGCCCCCTTCTAATTCTTGTCATCCTTGACAAATGTGTATTGGAGCTCCATGGGGTCGATAGGAAATTGACTTTGACTTGGATTTCTAGATACACTTGTGGTGCTTTTTAGAGAAGTACATAAGATTGTTATGCTAAGAGAAGGTACACCTACTCTATTGGATCAATGTGAGATTGGAAGCCGCTTATGCATGTGTATGGTGTTGAATCTAATGTATGATAGGAGATCAACCTATGGGTATCTATGTTATGTGGGAGATAAGCTAATCTCTTGGTGTTCTAAGAAGCAACATATAGTTGCTTTATCATCTACAAAAGCAGAGTATAAAGGAATGATTGAAGCTGCAAAGGAGGTCATATGGTTGAAGACTCTCATGAAGAGTTTTGACATCATTCAAAGTACACCCACTATTCATGGAGATAATATGAGTTCATTATATTTGGCTGCTAACCCTGTATTTCATGCTAGAACTAAACATATTGAGATTCAATATCACTTTCTGAGAGAGAAGGTAATTGATAAAGAGATTGAAGTCATACATACTTCAACAAAAGATCAAATTGCAGACATGTTAACCAAAAGCTTGGATGGACCAAAGCTATAGAGATTCAAAGACATGGCAGGTATAAAGAAGATGGAGAAAATAACAATTGATAATTGAGGGGGAGTTGTTGGTGCAAGAGAATCAACAATTGGTGATTAGTACAAAGGATTGAAGCCAAATAATATAGCAAAGATCAAATTCAGAAGGATGAAGACTAGTGAATGAAGACTTGTATATACATGTACACTAAACTTTTAATAGGTGACTTATACTTTTGTTATGGTTACGAGTTTGTACATATATGCCTATATATACAAGTAGAAAGTTGCGGCATGTATGAGAGATAATGAATGACAAGTTGTAAGAGTCATCAGACACTTTAGAAGTGAAGAGAATATCTCTCATCAATCAGATGTAATGTTTCTTGAATAGAAGAAAAGTTGCACCCGATCTTTTGCTCAATGCTCCTTTTGTGTTTATCATTTTGTGAAATGCTTTTGTACAAGTCTAAGTCTACAGTTCAGTGACCTCTATACAAGGTTTTAGATCCTAATTGTGATTAGGCTGAGAGAATTTTAAGTAGGAACATTTACATGTGTAAATGTGAAGAAGAGAAGATTGCAGCAGGCACAAATTTGATGATAATGTTTTGGTCAGTTCTCCTATGCCTTAGAAGTTGTAGGTGTCAAAGTCGATTGTATAGAAGTATAGTTTTAGACATAGGTGAATTGTTTGGAGTAAATCTCAAGATTTACTGAACCTTTTGAGAAGATTTGACTTGGAGAAGGTGCAAAGATACTAGGCAACACCGCATACAAAGTTTCATTGGAAACTCTACATGTTTGATTAGTCTATGAGTTGATAAAGTAAAGCACAATTTCTATGTGTTGAGTTTGTTCACAATTAGTTCAAAATTTTGGTAATCTGGTATTGGTCTTCCAAATTGGTTGAGTTTTTGAGTTGTTCTTGATATAGAGGTGCTCTTACATCAAGGATAACGTCTTCTTTTGCAGATTAACACTCTCCATCAATATATATATATATATATATATATATATATATATATATATATATATATATATATATATATATATATATATATATATATATATATATATATATATATGTGTGTGTGTGTGTGTGTGTGTGTGTGCGTATATAGTCCATTTAAAGAAGCTAGAAGTGTGACTTTGTATGAATCAACAAGCCTATAAGTAATGTGAACATTAAGCAAGAGATGTGATCTAAAGTACGGAAACGGTTGATCCTTCTAGGGAAATGAACATCACTAATACTATGATTATGGTTATTCATATCAGTAAGAATGAGGTTTGAATGAGTTAGAATTCTGAGTACACTCAATAAGACATGGGTCATAGGCTCTTTGGAATCAAGATGAGAAGAGAATTAATAACCTTAAATTTCATGAAACTAAGATAGGCCTTTTTATGTGGGTAGGTGTAATGGATTCGAAGGTTGTGAAAAGTAATTGCTTTAAAGTAGCTTTACCAATGTTCAAGTTAAGGTAACCTTAGGATCTTCTAGAGTATTAAAAAAGATATAAGCTTAGCCTAGTGGTTAAGTCTCATGGATAGAAAGGAGAAGCTTTTGAGTTCAACCTCAATGGCGGCATGGGAGAATATTTTTCTTCAAGAGCTCGAGATCCTTTCTGAAAGTATCCACTCAAGTTAACTTGAGCTAATTCGAATACATTGAGATGCAACTCAAGGGCACATTATGATGTCTTGGATGATTATGAGTAGGATTTTTTGTATAACTACTCTAACTTGGAGCAATAGAGGCTATTCAAGATCACCAAAGATATGCTACATAGTGAAGAAGACATTGTGCATTTACAACTATAGATTTGAAAGAAGATTATAGCCTTGCTAATAAAGGGGTTTATCCAAGACTTCTTGGCATGGGAAGATATCCTTGAGAATGAGTACTCTTATGAAACCCATGGAGAATAATAACTACATGATCAAATCCACTTCTATTCATCCAAAAGTATATGAGAAATTTATGGTCTTCTGCCACATGATGTACCAACAAACACGCATGAATATGCAAATTATAGTAACAATTGCTAAAGCTTATGTCAAAGTATTCAACCTAGAAATTTTGGCAGATGGAACATGTACACAGTTTCATGGGGTAAATTTTGTTATTTAGTATGTGACCATTAATAAATCTATAAAGAGGAGTATGATTGCGTGAAATAAAAATTCATTGATGAATGGCAACATCATCTACATGGAAGGCCATGACATTGTTCATTGAAAGCTTGGGAAATACATTTTCTAATAGAGCTTCTACCACAAGAATATTTTCTCAAGATGAAGGTAATGATGTAAGTTTGTTGGCCATAAGTTTTGGAAGACTCTCGATAGGAGCTCAAGTTTCTCTAGAAGAGGCAAGGATAAAGTAGGCCACTATTGCGAAGATCAATTTGATTATCATCTTGTTTCAATAAAAATTGAATGAGGTAGAGGAGTTGTTGTTAGGTCTTCAACAACAAGAGACTTCATACTATAAATAGTGCTTCGACATTGAAATGAATCTTTTACTATACTATAAGAAAAGTAGAAGACATTATCCATAAGAAAAGTAGAAGAAATTATCCACGAATACATGTAGAAGCAAAACGAAAAGCAACTCAACTTGGTTGGAGAGAAATTCAAAAGAATACTACTATTTATGGTTGTATAGAGGGAGAAAAGCATGCAAATAGCCTTTGTGTTTGAGGCTTGACAAATCGAATTGCAAAAAATAATGACACATGCAATAGAATAGGGAAACAAGTATGCAATAACTTATAATAGTGGAGTTTGGGGTGCATGTGGCTGCATATGCCCTTGCTGTATTTTATATTGATGGGGGAAGTATCTCAACCCCTAAGCAACGATGAAGCGCGAATGACCTCCACAGGTATCCTTCTTTGACCTCTGCACACCAAAAATGCTCTTACTCAGAGCTTATGCAGAGAACTCCAGTGAGCTTTTGTAGACCTGTAGTAGACACCAAGGGCTTTCCAACAAAACAAATTTCACTTGAAATGGATGCTTACACAAAGAGAAACAATGTCTACAACATGAGCTAGTTGAATGCTCACAACTGCTAGTCAAGCAGAGACCTCACTTCACTCCAGCAAACTTTTCTCAGAGATTATACAGAGAATGAATCTCAAACTTAAGTCAACTTTAGAGGACTCTAATAGCTACCCAATGACACCAAAATCATAGCAAATTGATACATAGAGAAGGAGAACCAGCCCTTACAACAGAGAGCAAAATATTTCCAACAGAGCCTACACAAAGAGAGAGATATCAATCACACAACTTCACTAAAATGAATGTTGCTCCCAGCTTACTCAGAGAATGCTCCAGAGAATTGGTAAGCATAAAATAGACTCTTATAGCTATCCAATGAGACAAGAATTACATCAAATGGATACCATATGAGGGAGAACCAATGCTAACAACTCAGGGGTAGAGAGTTGCAACACTGCCTGCGCACACACATAGATATGCCTACTAAAAGAAAACAAACAAGCAAGCAAGGGGGTTGCTTAAGCAAGGGGCTTGCTTATCACAACTCCAGCACTTAGTGCTCACTTTACATGAGCTAAAACTCCAAGAAGATGGCCCAAAAGAAGTCGGGATACATGCTCCTTTTATAGTGAGAGGTGTGCCCCTAAAATCTAGGAACTACCTTTCCAAATCAGCCTCCTAACTTGGAGGAATTAGTTGAGATGACTTGGGGAGTGGTTGAGTGACTTTTCTTGATGGAATCTCGTGGCTTTTGGCTTCCTTTGATTGCTCCACATGTCCATAAAAGATTCCCCACGAATTTTTAGCTTGAAGCTTGACTTTTAACACTCCCCCTCAAGCTTCAATTCTTCATCCTCATCCAAGCTCCTTCATGTTGATGCATTGCTTGAACTTTGAAATCTTCATCCCATCCAAAGCCTTTGTAAACATGTCCGCAACTTGGTCCTTAGTACCAATATGATGTACTGAAACTTCCTTGGATATCACCTTTTCCCTTATGAAGTGATAGTGCACTTCAATATGCTTGGTTCTAGCATGATAGACAGGGTTCGATGCTAGATGAATGCTACTCATGTTGTCACAAAAAATTGGATATGTGTCAACCTGCAAATTAAGCTCCATAAATAACTTCTTAATCCACATTAGCTCACATGTGACTTGAGCCAAAGCTCTATACTCAGCCTCGGTGGAAGATAATGCCACCGTGGGTTGCTTCTTTGAAATCCATGAGATGATCTTGCTACCTAGCATGACTAGGTAACCACTTGTACTCCTTCTATCTTCCTTCGAACCGGCCCAATCGGCATCGGAATAAGCTTTGACCTGCATATCATCATCAAATGAGTAGAACAATCCTTCATTTATAGTGGCTTTGAGATATTGCAACATTCTTCTTGCAGCTTGCAAGTGTGTAGTCCTTGGACTATGCATAAATTGTGATAACACTCCAACTCCATATGCTATGTCAGGCCTGGTTATTGTGGCATAATTGAAAGAGCCTACAATAGATCGATACAAAGTTACATCCTCTAATGGCTCTCCATCAATGGAGCTTAGCTTTACATTAACTTCCATGGGATTTGAAATAGGCTTGCAATGTAGCATCCCAAACCTCTCAAGTAGGTCTAGAATATACTTCCTTTGTATGAGCATAATACCTTCTTCTTTGTATACAACTTCAATGCCAAGAAAATACCTAAGATCTCCAAGATCAGAGATCCTAAACTCCTTTCCAAGCTTTGCCTTGATCTCCTCAATGCCCTTTGTATCATTACCTGTAATGATAAGATCATCTACATACACACACATGTAGACCACAAGTTCTCCTCTTTGTTTGATGAAGAGAGATGGATCCGCCTTGCATTGATTGTAACCACATTTCATCAAATAGTCCACCAATCTTTGGTTCCAAGCCCTTGGAGCTTGCTTTAGGCCATAAAGTGCCTTCTTCAACCTACAAACATGATGTGGAAACTCTTTATGAACAAAACCTAGTGGTTGCTCCATGTATACCTCTTCTTCCAAGTCTCCATTGAGAAAGGCATTCTTGATATCCAATTGGAAGAGCTTCCATCCTTTGCTAGCAGCCATTGCAATGAGTGTCCTAATGGTGCTCATCTTTGCCACGGGGCTGAATGTCTCTTCAAAGTCCACTCCATAGGTTTGTGCAAAACCCTTGGCCACCAATCTTGCTTTGAACCTAGAAATAGATCCATCTGAATTCCTCTTTACTTTATACACCCACTTATTACCTATTACCTTCATGTTCTCCTTCTTGGGCACTAGAGTCCATGTTTGATTTTCCTCAAGTGCGTCGATCTCTTCTTGCATTGCCTCTTTCCATTCGGTGTACCTGCTTGCATCTTCATAGCAATCAGGCTCATGATCTTCTACTACTTTGTTCATATATGCATAATGTGTTGCCATGTATGAATCATAAGTAAACCTTTGAGTTGGATACTTAACTCTAGAAGACTTCCTTTCTTCACCTTTTGGAGGAATAAACCTCCTTTGCCTTGGGAACTTGATCTCTTTCTTTGACGTGGCTTCTTTCTCCATCATGTGTCCTTCATCATCTTCAACTTCATTACCTTCTTCATCCAACTCCACCAATGTTGCTTTGCCTTTGTTGATTGATTGTGCTTCATAGCTTGATGAAGATCTCCCCCTCCATGGTGAGTTCATGCTTGAACTATCTTCATTGATGGAACACCTTGGGCCGCTTAGCTCTAGGTCGATTTGTTCTTCATCATGTCCATGCTTTTCTTCTTCATAGTCCTGCATACAATCATACTTCTTATACCAAGGGAGTAGCTCATCAAATGCTACATCCCTTGATATCCTCAAGTCCTTTGTATTTGGGTTGAAGCACCTGTAACCTTTATGATCATTTGAATATCCTAGAAACACACACTTTTCTGCCTTTGGTTGTAGCTTGTGCCTCAATTCACTTGGCACATGTACATAACAAGTACATCCAAATATCTTCAAGTGGGAAAGATCAGGTTTCTTACCATAATAGGCTTGATATGGTGTCAAGCCATGGATCCCTGAGGTAGGAGCCCTATTCATTAGATACACGGCGGTATTTGCTGCATCACTCCAAAACATGTTAGGTACATTCATCTCATTAAGCATTGCTCTAGCGATCTCGGCAATGTATCTATTCTTTCTCTCTGCTACTCCATTTTGTTGGGGTGTGTACCTGCATGTTACTTGCCTCTTGATGCCTTGATCCATTAAAAAATCAGAAAACTCATTTGAGAAATATTCTCCCCCTCCATCGGACCTTAGCTTCTTGATATATGTACCTGTTTCCTTCTCTACCATTGCCTTGAATGCTTTGAAACATGTAAACACATCTGATTTGTTTTTGATGAAATAAACCCAAACCATCCTTGTGCAATCATCTATAAAAGTGACAAAGTACTTGTTACCTCCAATGGATTGCTCTTTCGTTGGCCCCCACACATCTGTATGTATCAACTCCAATGGATGTTGGCTTATGTAGCCACTCTTCTTGAATGGAAGTCTCGCTTGCTTCCCTAGTTGACAAGATTCACATAAATGCTTCATACCTTGTCCTTGGAAGTTGGGAAGACCTTCAACCAGCCTCTTGAATTGCATTTCCTTCATTCTTTGTATGTTGATGTGACCTATCCTCTTGTGCCACAAGTCCAACTCCGAAATCCTCTTGTTTCCATATGTGAAGTAGACATGTTGAGTAGAATGAGAATTTACCTCCAAAGTGAAGAGTCTCCCTTGCTTCTTTCCTCTTGCTATGACCTTGTAACCTTGCTTAGGGTTCTCCACAAAGCATCCACCTTTGTTGAACCTTACTTGATAGCCTCTTTCAACCATTTGCCCAACGGACACCAAGTTCTTTGTGATGGTAGGTACATGCAAGACATCCTTGAGACATCTTCCTTCCTCCTTGTCATCCAAAGCTACATCTCCAACATGGGAGATCTCATGGGCTGTATCATCACCTGTTTCTACATGTCCTTTACCTTTGGGAACATGTAGATTAGTAAACCAAGAAGCATTGCAACTCATATGGTTGCTACATCCACTATCAATATACCAAGTGTTATCTACTTTGCTTGAATTCCCATTCATGTGCATCATCAAGAGATTGTCATTTTCTGAACTTGTAGAAGCATAATTACCTTGGCCTTTGTATGAAGAACCTTGATTATAGTTCCTTTGGTTTCCTCCTTGGTAGCAATCTCTAGCATAGTGGCCAAACTTGCCACATATGTAACATCCTTCGCCGTCTTGATTCCTGTTTTGTTGATGTCGTCCTCCTCTTCCTCTTGATCTTCCTCTCCCTCTTTGTGATGAGGTGCCTTGGTCATGTCCTTGATTTCTTGAGTGGCCTTGCCTTCCTCCAAACCTTCCTTTGCCCCTTCCTTGTCCTTGTCTTCCTTTGCCCCTTTGATTACCTGCATAGAAAACTTGTGCATCTTTGCTTTTAGTTGAACTTCCACCTATGTTCATTTCTTCGGTGACCATGAGAGCAACCAATTGCTCAAAATCGGGAAGATTATCCCTTACATAAACTGAAGTGGTAAAGGGTTTCCACTTCTCATCATCTCTCAAACCATTGAGAGTATAAGCCACAAGATCGTCATCGTCTACGTGGCTTCCAATGGATCCCAATGCATCTGATAACTCCTTGACCTTAAGTATGTAGTCATTTATGCTACTCCCTGAGCTCTTCCTAAGGTTGTTGAGCTCATTCTTGAGTTGGATCTTCCTTGCTTTGGTGCTTGTTGAATAAAGCCTTTCAAGTGTCTCCCATACCTTCATGCTTGAATCCAGGTCTTGGATATGGCCGATCATGCTATTGCTAATGTGTTGGGAAAGAATAAAGATAACCCTCTTGTCTCTTTCATTCCATTCCCTAAAGGCCCTTCTCTGGTCATTGGTTGGATTCTCATCCAACCTAGGTCTTGGTTCACTTCCACTAATCAACCCCCAAAGGCCCTTGCCCATAAGATAGTTGGAGACCCTAAATCTCCATGGTTGATAGTTACCTTTGTCTAGCTTTTCAATTTGAGTGTTGAAGTCTCCCATATCTAGTCTTTGATACTTGACCTAGCCCTTGGCTAATGCTCCAATGTGTGTAAAATGAAAATGAGGCTCTGAGGTTACCTCAATCCAAAGCTTTCCTTAGATGGACACCTTGTGCTCTTGCAAATTTGAGTAGAATAGCTCCCCCTTGATGTGAGCTACCTCCAAGAAGCTTTTGTTGATGCAACTCTTCAACCACCAACTCCAAGAGGTCTTCTTGCTTGTATGTGATACCTCCAAGATGCCCAAATGCTCTGATACCACTGATGGGGGAAGTATCTCAACCCCTAAGCAACGATGAAGCGCGAATGACCTCCACAGGTATCCTTCTTTGACCTCTGCACACCAAAAATGCTCTTACTCAGAGCTTATGCAGAGAACTCCAGTGAGCTTTTGTAGACCTGTAGTAGATACCAAGGGCTTTCCAACAAAACAAATTTCACTTGAAATGGATGCTTACACAAAGAGAAACAATGTCTACAACATGAGCTAGTTGAATGCTCACAACTGCTAGTCAAGCAGAGACCTCACTTCACTCCAGCAAACTTTTCTCAGAGATTATACAGAGAATGAATCTCAAACTTAAGTCAACTTTAGAGGACTCTAATAGCTACCCAATGACACCAAAATCATAGCAAATTGATACATAGAGAAGGAGAACCAGCCCTTACAACAGAGAGCAAAATATTTCCAACAGAGCCTACACAAAGAGAGAGATATCAATCACACAACTTCACTAAAATGAATGTTGCTCCCAGCTTACTCAGAGAATGCTCCAGAGAATTGGTAAGCATAAAATAGACTCTTATAGCTATCCAATGAGACAAGAATTACATCAAATGGATACCATATGAGGGAGAACCAATGCTAACAACTCAGGGGTAGAGAGTTGCAACACTGCCTACGCACACACATAGATATGCCTACTAAAAGAAAACAAACAAGCAAGCAAGGGGGTTGCTTAAGCAAGGGGCTTGCTTATCACAACTCCAGCACTTAGTGCTCACTTTACATGAGCTAAAACTCCAAGAAGATGGCCCAAAAGAAGTCGGGATACATGCTCCTTTTATAGTGAGAGGTGTGCCCCTAAAATCTAGGAACTACCTTTCCAAATCAGCCTCCTAACTTGGAGGAATTAGTTGAGATGACTTGGGGAGTGGTTGAGTGACTTTTCTTGATGGAATCTCGTGGCTTTTGGCTTCCTTTGATTGCTCCACATGTCCATAAAAGATTCCCCACGAATTTTTAGCTTGAAGCTTGAGTTTTAACATATATGCGGTAGCTAGCAAGCTCAAAAAGCACGAAACATGGTATTGGGTGCCGCATTTTGTAGCACCATTAAAGTAGGAGATCAAGAGAGAACTCTTCCTCTAGCTCAAAGATCATCACCTATTGTCATGGGTGCTGAGTATGTGCATGTGCACCTCCTCCTCTAAAAGGATACTCTAGACATGCACATTACCTTGCTATTGGCATATGTACCTTCATCTTAATGTTATCGTTCATGTGCCATGAGTTTTAAAAAACACCAATCTTTTTTGCAAAGATAGAGTAAAAGAGTCCATATCGGTTCAATAAGACAAAAAGGAGAGTTGGGAGAGTTGCATGCATCTAGTAGAAAAAATTAATGGAGATGTGTTTAGACTCAGATAGAGAGAGAGAGAGAGAGATTTCCTAAAGAGAAAACTAAACGAGAAGCCAAAGTTGGAGCAGAAACTCCATAGTTTCTACATCTTCTTAAAGAACAGTATTTGAACTTACTTTATGTTTATGTTTCAGATGCATGTATCTCCTTCCTCCCTTGTGCTTAGCTGATGTGTAATTTGGGTGTACATTTCTTCATTTTTTTGTTTTGGAACTTCATTGTGTATACTCTCAAACAGTCTTTGCGGTTGCACAAGATGATGTAGATTGCATCCTTTTCATCATGGTAAATCTAGTGCTTATTGGAGATACAAGCCTTTTCTATGGCTTGAACATATGCAAGCGATGCAAGGTCCATTGGAGATGGTGATGGAGACTTTGAAATACATGCATATGATACAAAAATGTGCTATTCAAATAATGGAAAATATGCGAATGAGTTCTACTAATTATCTATGCTAAGTAACATAAAAGATTTAACATTTGAATGCACGCATACCCCAATAAAACCCTCATTTCTTGCCTAATATAATGTTATAAGAGTATACTAAGGATCTTTGGCTGCTTTGCATTAGCGAACATGATGGATAATGACAACTTTGATAGGAAAAGCTATCAGTGCATGTGCTTGTGCATCTCTCATATGCCAACAAAGTTGCTATATAGTAGGTACCATAGGAATTGAAATAGGACTAGGGAATCAAAGATCATCATCTTAGGCATCACCTGTATCACCTACTACCATAACTTTTGCATGTCTAGCAGGATATATTTCAATGTTGTAAACAACTTTCTATTAATACATGATGCCCAATGTATGCCAACAATGGGTATTTGAAACCATCTAACTTATTCTCAAGAGCCAACATACAAAATACATCATTACTTTCAACCATTTCCAATGACTATACCATGATGCAAAAAAATGATTTTTTCCCAAACCCAATGTAGCAAGCTTGAAGATTCTTGTAGTGGAAAACCAAAACTATGTATATATTTGGTGCAAAAAGACAAAATGTCTTGCATATTTGTTTTGATGATGTGTTCGGAGGCCAAAATAAGCTAATGAACCAAGTAGGCTCAACAATTAGTATCACTACAACATATGAGGGGCATACCGACGTTGTCCATACTGACAATCATGCCTCGACGTCAGTATGACCATTAATGCTTGAACAATCACGGATGGGATACCAATAGTATGAGCGTCGGTATATGTGTCGGTAATTTACTGGAAATTACCGATGCTTATACCGACGCTCATACCGACGCTTATACCGAGGCAACGTTTTAATCGGACC